>CAWUFW010000646.1:3360000-3858999 GCA_963921515.1 Calotriton arnoldi | reverse complement strand
TTCTTCAGGTCCCCTGTTTGTTGTTGATTATTCTGTCTAAGCCAAATGTGCCTTTGTTCCAGTGTCTCAGTCGCCTAACTGTTATTGGTTCTACTGTGGTATGATAGGTATTTCTCTCAGAGGGTGGGCAAAGGATCTGGGTGTGGGGAGATGTGGGTCTTCTTGACAGGATGGATGGGGAGGAGCAGTGCCCTTCAGAAGGTTGCCTGTGGGCTGCACCTTGCCCATTTCTGACCTCAGAAGAACACTACTCTGTCACTGGCAGATAGAGTTTACACATGGACCAGACTGCCCTTTATTTCAGAAGTCAGACTGGAGCCAAACCCAGGAGAAAGAGAGGAACTGGCCAGAACATGTTTTAGAGTTAGACAAGGGAGTACCCCACCCACAGGTGGCACTGGGCATAAAAGTGGGGTTCCCAGAATCCGAAATTAGAACACTCCTGGACCTGGGAAGTTTCAGAAGAAGGACTGTCCTTCTCTCTGAAGAAGAAATACTGGACCTGCTTGCCTTCAACCCAGGACCCCAGAAGTGACTCCAAGGGTCAGTTGACTGACCTCTAGTTTGAGACACAACACACTTCTGGAGAACTTTACTGCTTCTCAACTGACCAGACCCAACTGGGCCTGAACTATGCCCTTTGCTGGCCTCTGGTAGACTCCTGATCCCCAAGTGCTTTCCTCAATGTTCTGGACCATTAGCTAGAGTGAGAGTATACTTCTTGCCTAACTAAAGGTTTTGCTGCTGCGGCACCGCTGAGCATATTCCAAGTTGCATTTCTTCTGCCTATTTCATGGTGTGATCCTGCCATGAAAAGGGTGGCGAGATGCAACTAAGGGGGCCCTAACAGTGCCCACTGCCGCTTCTGGGCCTGCGGGTGCATTCATAGTGTCAAAACGTAGGTTTTGGGGGTCAAGTAGTCTTACAGAGACAGAAAATAACTTCTCAGAGCAACCCTTCTGCCATTTTCTAAAATGGCGGCTATAGTAAAGGAAGGAGAGACACATATATAATTGAAACAAATAATAATGGTTTTTAATTCTTTTAGGTATACACCAAACAATATTTATGATCTGAATATGAAAAAAAGAATGTTTGTCACTCCTGTTTTAGACACATTTCCTAGTTTTTTTTTACATTTCTTTTTATTGGCATTTTGAGATATCATAGACGTTATACAATGTAAGGATACCCGGGTATATCCTCCCCAAGTGTACAACATTACATTACATATAAATTGGGAAAAACCAAAACTACAAACATAGGGAAATCCTTACACATTACAGCTTTATGGACAATAGTTTATTGGTCAATATTTGCTCTATATGGTGCAAACACCATATAGATAACAGGTATCCCACCATCACATGGCGATACTTAATACGATGATAGTGTACATTAGGCAGCTGCATAGGAGTAGGGACATTGAGGCAGCCCACAGAGCATTGTATGGTAGACACGGGGGCATTTTGAACATTTCTATGGTCCGAGTGTAACTACGACAACATTTTAGTCATTTGAATTATAGGAACGTGCCAATGTAAAGAAGGGGGCCCATATGTCTTTGGGTCTGGAGGCTGCCAGCATCAACTCCCAAAAGGTGGATAACTGTTCTTGGCAGTAAGATATGTCCAAAACCCAGGCCTTGATGGATGGCACTCTCCGTTTCGCCAACAGCAGCAACATTGCCAATAGCCTACGTGTACCCACAGGTGCCTCCTTAACATAACCAAGCAATCCCAGCAAGGGCGTCAGAGCCAGTTGGATCTCCAGAATTTCCCAGATTTTGCCGAATATCTGTACCCAAAAATCTGCGATGGGGGGGCAGCTCTAAGCTAGATGCAGAAAAGAGGCGTTCTCTGCTCCTCATCTCCAAAGGTTTGTGTCTGTTCATATGCCCATGCGATGTAGCTGAATAGGGGTGCGATAGTAGAGATTCAGGAATTTAAAGTGTATTAACCGGAGTTTATAATTGGGGGATAACAGTTCTAATTGTTCGCAGCAGAAGCACCATTACTCAGTTGTAACAGGCGACTGTAGCTCTGAGTTCCATCCCATTTGTGCTCTTGCTTCAATGACCTTGTAGTTCCGCTGCATGGTGGAATAGAGGCGTGTAATTAATTTGCAGGGTGAGGGCATAGTCAATATATGCTCTAAGGCTAACAAAGTGGGCGGGGGTCTGGGAATGTTTTATGAATCTCGCGGCATGTGGCCCTGATGTGATAATATAGTAGCAGGTCCAAGGCTGTTCTCCCTCTAATGTGGGGGGGCTAGAAAGGTGTCTCCCGGGTATAGCGTGGCATATGTTGACACTCCCATTCGTTTAGCCCTGTTCACATTGCCCTTGTCCATAAGCGGAGGCATTTGTGGGTTGTTAGCCAGAGGAATGGAGGGAGCATATAATACCTCGGCCTTAGATCTGCCCAGAAGGCCATTCCATGCCCATCTAAGTGCCTCAGTAGTGTCTATAGTGTTCCTAGGCCTGCGATATGGTCGATACAGTGCTACCGTGAGAGGGTTAGGGGCCCCTATATCTGCTTCAATTGCTGTATGAGGCTGAAATGGCGTGGGGTAGATCCAGTAATGTAGGAATTGAGCTTGTGCACAGTAAGCATATAAAGGAATATCTGGAGCTTCCATGCCGCCTTGATTTAACGGGAGCGTTAATATCTCCCAAGCAATCCTAGCCTGCCCACCAGCCCAAACCAGGGAGATCATCAGTGACCGAAGCTTGTTAAAAAAGGTTTGAGTAAGTGGTAGAGGTAAGTTTACAAATATGTACAGGAATTTGGGAAGAACTTTCATTTTAGCAATCGCTATTCTCCCCGCAAGGGACAGCGGTAATTTAGACCATGTCTCTATTTTGTCCTCCAGCCAGGAGATAGTACACCCATAATTCATGTTCCAAAGTTCCTGCACATCACTGCTCATTCAGATCCCTAAGTATTTAACTGAGCCCTCCGCCCATGAGAGGGGGTAATCCAGCACAAATGGTTTGGTGGCCATGGTAAGAGGAAAGATTGTTGACTTAGTCCAGTTAATCTGGATGCCAGAGAGGCTGACAAATTTGGTGATCTCGTGTAGGACAGGTGGTAAGTTAGTTTCGGGGTCGCTAATATATAATGTTATATTGTCAGCGTAAAGTGAAACAATCAGCCCCTGAGATGTGAACCACAGGCCCCTAGCCGTATGGTGCTGCCTTAGGCGTGCTGTGAAGGGCCACAGGAAAGAGGAGCGGGGATAGAGGGCATCCCTGCCTAGTCCCACGGGTAATATGAAATGCATCGGATATCAGGCCATTCACTCTCAATTGAGCCATAGGTTCCGATTATAATAATCTAATCTGCTGGATGAATAATGGGCTTAGTCCCAAACGTGTTAAAACAGCAAATAGGTAAGGCCACTCCAGGGAGTCGAAAGCTTTAGTTGCATCTAATAAGGCGGCCAGCACAGGCGTATCTGGGTCAAGATAGTGGAGGACTGCGAAGAAGGTGCAGAGGTTGTGGGCAGTGGATCTATTCGGTATAAACCCAGATTGATCAGGCCTGGCGATAAGGGGCAACAACGACTGTAATCTACTGGCCATTAGCTTAGCGTATATCTTGTTATCAATATGTATTAAGGATAAGGGGCGGTATAAGTCTTTATGGCCAGGGTCTTTTCCTGGCTTCAACAATGTCAAAATGACCGCTTGGCACATTGTGGGCATCAGCTTACCACTCTGAAGTGAGTCTTGATATACCATCAACAAGTGTGGGGCTAGCAGCGTCGCATAGCACCTATAGAAAGAGGCAGTTAGGCCATCCAGCCAAGGTGCCTTATTACTAGAGAGGCTGTTTATTATCTGAATTATGTCATCTGTGGTGAAGAGCTCATCTAGATACGCCCTATGCGCCCTACCCAGCCAGAGCAATTCCAGGGAGTCTAAGTATGTTGTTATTTCCTCCAGCATATCTGGAACTTTTGACGTGTTTAGTGAGGAGTAACATTTTTTTAAGTGCTCTAATATCTCCTGTGGTCCGAATTGGCTCTGTAATCTCATCAGTAAGTTCAGTAATGTAGGTTGAACTATTGGGTTTTCTGAGTAGGGATGCGAGCGTTTTGCCAGGTCTGTCACCCTTGCCATAGCGTTTGGCCTGGGCATATTTACCAAGGAACTTAACCTCCCTCTGCGCCTCCTCCTCGTATTCCGTAAGTTTCTCCCTAAGGTGTGCCAAGTGCGCTGTGTGATCTGTGGAATAGTATTTAAATTCTATAACATGGATATGCGCCTCCAATTTGGTAAGTGATTGTCTAATGACCTTCAGTACTCCTGCCTCTCTGGCTATGCAATCCCGCGAATAACTGCCTTGAAGGATTCCGATAGTGAGGCTGGGGAGGTCACTGACCCCTCGTTTTGTGAAAAATATTCAATTATATCCCCTCGTATTTCTTCCTTAAATGCTGTGTCTAATAGCGCCCCATGTGGGAGACGCCAGCTGAATGCTCTACACACTATGGCAGGCAACGATATCCTCAAGAGGCAAGGGGCATGATCGGACAGCGTCCGCGGGAGGTGTTTACTGTCAACAGCCCAAGACGCCGCATCTCTCGAGATTAACCAAAAGTCTAATCGTGACCAGGCGTTGTGCTGTGATGTGATGCATGTGCCTTCAGCACTGTCTGAGTTCCACTATCTCCAAATGTCAACTAACCCCCATCCCCCATTATATTATTCAGGGTGGTGCTAGCATTAGGGTGTAACTTGCGAGTTGTCCCTTTGAGGTCCATGGTGTCATCTATGATTGCATTAAAATCCCCCCCAGATGACTGTGTCGCAGCCTATTGATGTCATTTTTTCCCAAATGTTTGCAAAGAAATCCGGTGCATCTATATTAGGACCATATATCACCGCGAAGACTATTCTGGTATTTCCCAGCTTCCCCTCCACAATAACAAAGCGCCCATCTGGGTCTATCAAGGTTCGCGCCATTTGTCATGCTATTCCACGTTTGATCAAAACTGCCACCCCTCTCTCATAGTTAGAGTAAGCCACAGCATACATGTCTCCCCAATACCTGTGCTGTAGTTTTGTGGTCGCAGTATCTTGTAGGTGTGTCTCTTGAAGGAAACAAATATCTATTTTGTGCCTTATCAGATAGGAATGAATAAGTCTAGTTTTTCTATGATCATTTAAGTCGCTAATGTTCCATGTCAGAAAATGATATACCGTCATAGTTGCTCAGTGGGCATGCTGCTCTTTGCTGCAGTACTCCATGAAGAAGATGTTGTCTTGTGTTAGTGGTGGTGTATCCACATGTAGTGATCGGCTATGCATTGTTCTGGCATATGCTAACAAACGCGCATGAGTCATAAAATGTGCATTATTCTGTGGTTCCCTGTTCCCTACTACAACAATTACAAATCCCTCAGTTACCACCCACCCTCCCCTCCAACCCCCCAAACAGGTTGAGCAACTCTACCCGCCCCCTCGACTAACCAAACAGACCCCCGGTATTTAAATGCAAACCAGAAATGGGAGATTTCCCTGGAGGAGAGGAATCGCCGGCGTACTACCCAGCCCGAAAGGCAGGGTAGCCGAGCAGTGACAGGAAGGTTGGGAGAAAGAAATCAGCAAGACCCGGTTTACGATATCACCAGAGTTTCGCCAGGGCAGCTCAATAGCAATATACAGACAACAATTGCATCAGATTTAGCAGTCTAATAACGATTAATCATTATCGCTGAAACCTGCGTCCTCTGGGTTTTTCCTGGCAGGAGTAGACTGTTTACGTTTATGTCCTATGTGCTTGGCATATTTCAGTGTGGACTTGACGTTGGTGAAAAAATGAACTTCATTTTCGTGTGTTACCTTCAGTTTTGCAGGGTAAAGCAGGGCATAAGAGGCTCCAGCGTCCTGTAGCATACGCTTAACTGGAATGAATTCGCGTCTGGCAACCTGCACATGCGGGGTGAAATCCGGATAAAAAGCTACTTGGTTGCCTTTATGTTGGATGTTCCCTCTTTCTCTGGCACTGCGCAAAATAGCATCATGATCGCGGTAGTTTAGGATCCTTGCCAGGATCGGACGAGGCTTTGCTCCCACGGGTGGTTTTGGACGTAGTGTACGGTGCGCACGTTCAACAATAAACATTTCAGAAAGTTCTGTGCCCAAAACTTTTTTTAACACTTCCACGAACGTTTGCATCTTCCCCATGGATGTGGTTTTCGGGATGCCAGTGATCCTGAGGTTGTTCCTAAGAGATCTGGATTCCAAGTCCTCGTTTTTGGCCTTGATCACTTTCAGGACTTTCGCCATGTTGAGTATCTGTTCCCTGGATTCCACTTGAACGTCATGTGTGTCAGATACCCGATTCTCCAACTTGTTGAGGCGTAGCTCATGTGTATCAACTTGTTTTTTGACCTGGTCCATTTGAGCTGTTAAAATATCAAGCTTGCCATCTATGGTCCTGAGGCTCAATTTGACCTCCAATAGGAGTGATCTGAGGTCTTCATTTGCCCCTTCATGTTCTTCGCTGTTATCCTGCTCTGAATCGGTGGCCGCATCATTGTCTGTTTGACAAGTGAGCCTCTTATTTTCAAACATAAGTTTTGTTAGCTTTGTATCATGTTTCCCCATGACTGCAGCGCAAGGTTTTGATATGGGGTGGCTTGAACTGCAGTTTATTTCAAGTGTAGCTGACTCTTATATGTCCGTTAATATAGTTCCAGTTTTTATGCTGCTACATATTAGTCTCTTCCAATATTGGACTTAATCTGTGGAAGCAGTATCTCCCCTTTGCAAGGTCCGATTGGGGACTATGTCAGGTGTGTTAGGCCCCGGTGCATTGCGAGACTTGTGTTGTGCTCGTGGGTTTTGGCTTTCCTACTTCAGAGACCTAATCCTAGCTGAGCTATCACTGGAAGTCCCTTGCACCGTCAGCCAGGCCGCCTCCAGGCATCCCGCCCACGGCTGACTCTACAGCAGGGCTTTCTCCTGTTTCTGCCCAGCAGTACCGCCCTGACTTTCACTCGGCGACAGGCAACGGGCTCGACCTGCACTCAGCACAACCAGATCTAGCGGCGGGGCCCGCAAGCAGTCCCCCGGCAGGCACGCGGCTCACCATGTGTGTTGGGGAAGCCCCGTCTCTACACAGGCCGCGCCCGCTATTGTTGGAAGTGGGGCCCTGGCAGCGTCGGCCAGCCCCGAGCCGCTCCCCGCACTTCCCCCGAAAGTTCGCCCACACGCCCGCTTCTAGGCGGAGGGCAGCACGGATCAGCTCCACAGGTTGAGCGCAGGAGAGTGGCCAACAGCCCCCGAATGCCGCCGGCAGCACCTCAGGGCCTAAGATGGCACCAAGCCCAGCGTCTTCGTGCCATCAACCAGTCCACCAACAGCCGGATCTATACAAGGTATGTCCGTCAGTCTCTCGTTGGAGCCAATCGGGCCGTTTCCGCTCTCAGTCAGCAGCGCCGTTGGATACAGGCTCACAACGCGCCCACTCCCGGCGAGTTGGTTATCACGCCAGCCTTCGGTCGGCCCAATTAACGATGTCTCTGCCCGCAGCTTCTAGTCTATTGCCAGGGCCAATTTCGGTGGCATCCGATGCCGGGTTGCTTCTTTAATGTATCTGCATGTCTGTAAGTTTCTCCCACCTCGCATGATATAGGATAAATGACGGAACAAGTCTCGGCCGGCAGAGCCCTCTCACAGAACGGCCATCTTGCTGCTCGGCGAGACCACGCCCCCAGACACATTTCATAGTTAACTTTATTTATTTGTTTCAGCAATTGCTTGTGGTACATTTGCAGAATGTAGAACATTTGAGAAAAGCACATCGACAGGGAAATCTTTTTGTAGCACAGGTTTTGCAAGTACATGTGCGTGTAAGTTCTGTAGGTAGAGGCTTTAGACATTTTGCAGGTTTTAGCATCCCTTCAATATCTTCCCAACCAAATTCACACAGATCTTTCTTTGCATATGAATGATACAAAACATTTACACATCTTCGGATCAAGTAGAAGGCTCTTTTAATGTGTCCATGCACAGAGTATGATGTCGGTGGAAGGTCACTTAGCGGGACTGATCTCTTGAACTCACTGTACCGAAATCATCAAATGTGGGACAGTCAGAACTCATTTTCCACACACCCACAAGGTATTTTTCTACGTCTTTATAGTCACATTCTTCTTCTGTCTCAGCAAACCTTTTAGAAACTGCACAGGTTCAGAAGTTAAAGTTCCAAGCTTTGTTCCAATTTTGCTCATAGTGTCATCAGCCATAAGAATATGTGCCTCGTTAAGAACTCTGGGCATCTCAGGGTCACGTTTCTTGTACTGAATATGAAGCGGTATTATGTGTAATTTCTTGCCTGTTCCTTAGCGTATCTATAACTCTGACAATCCTTGATTTATGAGCATTGCAACAAATCTAAGTAGCACAATAATAACATCTGTGTCATTTGACAGTACAATGACTTGATTGGAACCATTTTGAACAGCCCACTCAACATGTGGCACAACACGGTCAGCTTCCTCCAATTTGCTATTAAGTTCTTGAACAATATGGCCCGTACCTTTTTTTCCCTCAAATTGTATTTATTTAGTTTTACCGGCACATAAATAACCAAGAAACATTGCAGTGTGCAAACTACTTGCATAAAACATGCCACAGTTGAAACAGAGTCCCTCCATATGGTTCTTACATATGTCCATAGAAATTGTCGTTCTAGCTGCATCAGCTGTTTCACCAGCGTTGAGCCGTATTATACAAACAACTAACAATTAAGTAAAATATTATACAAAATAAGAAAGGAGGAATATGCAGACATAGAGCATCAGCAACTCAGATGAAAGATGATAGCTACACAACTTTAGCTTGGGGGTAAATATAACATCGTCCTGCGGCGACTTGGCTGAAGATCCGGTTGGTAGCGGCGAGCCTCAGTGACCTAAACCTGAAATAAATGAAGGGCACGAATGCAGGTGTGGCAGGAAAGCAGTGGTAATCCCCTTGATAGGTACTCCACCAGGGGGCCCCATATGTAAGCAAACCCCTTCCGTTCATCTGTAAGCTTATCTGTCTTTCGCTCCATGGTTAGACCCTGCCATAACCATACATACCATTGTGGCATGGAGGGGGCCAATGGTTTTTTCCACTCTACTGCTAATGCCATCTAGGCTGCCCCCAAACACAACCACAATTTGGATCTGTACCACAACAATGGTGCTTTAAAGAAGGGTCTTGAAGTCGCAGCAGAACAAACTCAGGTGTCTGGGGCAAGGGGTATCCCAGGATCTCCCTCATCTGGGCCAGGATCTCGTTCCAGTATGGCTTAATCGAGGGGCAGTCCCACCAAATGTGTCTAAATTCTCCCATGAGGCTGCACCCCTGCCAACATCTATCCGAGGTGACTGGGTAAATTTTGTGAAGTTTTGCTGGATGAAGATACCAATCGTAAAGAAGTTTATAATGGGCCTTCTGTAGACCCAATGACCTGTTGTGCTTAGGTATGTCTCTAAATAGTGTGGTCCACCGATTTGTAGGGATAGCAGTGCCCAAAACCCCTTCCCAAAAAGTCCTGTATCTTGGGATGGGAGCGGCAGTCAATGTGTTGAGAAGGGAGTAAAGAAGTGAAATAGCCCCCTTAGTTCCCCCTCCCTGGCGAACAAATTGCTCTTTCGGGAGTAACTCTCTAGTGGCTGCTTGTTAATACTCGATCTGTGTTACCCAATGGACCAATTGATTGTAATGAAATCTCTCTGTGTTGGGGAGATTAAAGTCCCTACAGCAATTGGCAAATGAATGTATCTCCCGTCCGTGGTACAGGTAGGAAATGGTGAGACAGCCCCCCTCCCTCCAGCGGTCAAAGGGTCCCTGTAGGAGCGCTGGTGGAAATGCCTTGTTGAAGTGTATGGGAGTGTACGGGGAAGGGAAAGTGGTGAGACCATTCTGGCAGACGACCATGCCCCACACTTTTAAGGTGGTTCTAGTAGAAGTGCTTAAATAGACATTGGGGGTCTGGAGTCTCTAGGCTTCTAGATGAGATCCCATATTGTTCTCCCTGTGACCGCCCTAGCCCTATGAAGCCAGTGCTTCTCCGACTCTCTCATGGACCATTCGGAAATCACCCAGATTTGTGCCACTCTATAGTATGCTACAGAATTTACGTATGCTAGCCCTCCTTCCCTTATCGGAAGCCTTAATAGTTTATTGGATAGGCGACCCAAAGGGGATACCGTGGATGTGAGGGGAAGCCCTTAGTTTTGCTGCTAGCGGCTCGATGCTTAATGCAAAAAGCAGGGGGGAGAGAAGACACCCCTGCCGCGTGCCCCTCGCTTGGGAAAACGACTCAGAGACCGTCCCATTGACCACAACCCTTGAACGGGGTTAGCATAATTAGCCTGGATCATTGAGATATAATTATCCCCAAATCCGAAGTGGCAAAGAGTAGAAAAGAAGAATGCCCATTCAAGTCTGTTAAAAGCCTTTTCGGTGTCTAGTGTCAATAGCACTGCAGGCATTTTCCCTTTCTCGACCTTCTCAATCAGATGGACCACTCGTCGTAGACTTTCATGTGTTTGTCTCCCCTTTATAAACCCTGATTGGTCGGGATGGATCAAATCCAGCAAAAGGCCCTCTAGTCTAGTAGCTAAGATTTTAGAATAGAGCTTTGCATCTAGGTTTAACAAAGCGATTGGACGGTGTGAGGCACAGAGGCTAGCGTCCTTTCCGGACTTGGGTAAGCACGGTAATGAGTGCTGCTTCCATAGAGGGTTTGACTGCGTGTGTTTCCCTAAACGAGTTAAAGAGAGAGAGGTCAGATGGGGTGTCAGCTCTGCACCAAACGTTTTGTAAAAGTGGGCCGTGAGTCCGTCTGGGCCTGGGGACTTGCGCAATTTTAGTGAATCGATTGCCCCTTGGACTTCCTCCATTCGTATAGGCTCTTCTAACTCTGCCCATTGGGCTTTGGAAACCTGGGGGAGTGCCGCCTCCCTCAGATAATCAACTGAAGGGGAGGTGGAGGCTGAGTCTTTAGAGTATAGTGATTCATAAAATTTCTTAAATATCTCTGCTTTGCCTCTTTCCGTGTGAACCAGCGTCCCCTTGGGGTCCTGCATCGGTCCTATATATTCCCTTTCCTGTTAAGCTCTCAACTGCCTCGCTAAATGTGAGCCTACCTTATTGCCCCTTTAATAAACCATTTGTTTGACCCGTAGAAGTGTTAGTTCTGCTCTATTGGAGTATATAGCTGTGAGTTTACCCTTTAGCGCGGATACTCTACGTTGTGAAGGGATAGACAGAGACTCTTTGTGGTCTTTTTCAGCTTGCGTCAGTTCAGCTTCAAGAAATAATCGCTCTGCATTCCTCTGCCGCATGAGGGAGGTCATTAGGGCTATGCATTTCCCCCGTATTACTACCTTAAAGGCATCCCAATGGTTCGCATATGATGTCTCTTGTGGGTGATTATTGCGAAAATAATCTCTAATTGTCGATCTGAGTTCATCCCTGAGGGCACGATCTCATGTCAGGGGATTCGGGAAGAACCATCTGCGATATGAGAATTTTGGGCCAGGCCAATCCAGTGTGAGTTCTAGTACACCATGATCTGAAATAGATATCGGGTGAATGTTTTTGGCCACCCTCACCCGGTTGTAGCGATTGACTCACAAAGGCGTAATCAATGCGAGAGTAAGTTCTGTGAGTGTGGGAAAAGAAGGTATAATCTTTAGTGGTAGGATTGAATGCGCGCCACATCCACCAGACCCATGTGAGAGATATCCTGTTTCCGGGAAGATCCCTGCCTTCGACCTCTGGGGATATGTGCTATCCAGATTCGAGTACCATATAAGGTTAAAGTCCCCCAAGAGCACAATCTTCCCTTCTGCAAAGCTCTGCAATAATTGAAGGAATGATTGTAGGAGCGATCTCTGGTTTCAGTTCGGGCCATAAGCAGTTGCAACTGTACATTTGCGACCATGAAGCAATCCCTTGACCATGTGAGTCCTCCCCTAACTATTTTGCTTAACCTCTCTTGTTTGAAATTTAAGGGACGAATGAAACAGGCCACTCCATTGTTGTTTAGAGGGTGCCGCGAACTGGTAGATCAAGGGGTACACCTTGTGTCATAGTCTGTGTGCCTCGGATCTTTTATGATGGGTCTCTTGTATAGCTAATATACTCAACCTGTGGTCCCTGATATACTTCAAGAATTTACCTCGCTTGTGTGGGGAATTGAGGACCTTGAGATTCCAAGTACCTATAGTGACCACCATATGGGTAAAGTGTGATTAGGCTATCCCAGGGAACCGTTGCTCGATCCCCAGATTGGTACCATCCCCTGTATAGGCTCCTCCCACCCCATGTCTTCCCCTCCCACCTTCCCCCAAGTCTTCCGCTTCAGCCCCATGCATGCATTCCATTAAAAGGAAAATAACGCTTAAAAAACATAATAACAAAATCTGGAGCCTGACCTCCGCAACATTCAAAACACTTATCTGCTGGTACATTAAAGTGGGTGTCCGAATCCGCTACCAGACTGCATCAACTCTGTCGAAACGCAAATGTTCATAGACTGCCGACTAGTGTAAGCTGGGGGCAGGCAAGGAAACCCCCTCCCCAACCATCCTGACCTTATTCCGTCTCAATTTTTGTCAGATTGGACAGCACAGAAGATCATTGAAACTTATTGAAAGGGTGTCCCTTCTGTGATTGTCTCTACTCCAATCTCCCTCCAGGCTGTACGTGTTCAACGGCCCATCCAGCACTGCGGATCATCTGAATGCCCCTTCCTCTTTTTATTTGCCAGTGCGTCGGTCTCTTCGTTGCAGTTGCCTGTCCTCCGGATCCCCATTGGCCAACTCCCCTGTAGATGATTTCCGAGCTGTGGCCCTTCTTGTGAAGTGAAAACATCGATCCCCAGCAGTGCCGCAGCCTCTTCTAGCTCTGTGAAATGGTGGGATTTGTTCTGTATTTCAAAGGATATACCAAAAGGGTAAGTCCACCTATATCTGATGTGCCACTCCCGAAGATGGTCAGTGACTGGTTTGAGCCTCATTCGGCGAGCCAGAGTAGCCGGGGCAACATCTTGGAACAACGAGCATGAGGCTCTCTGAAACGCTATGGAATCTTGTTTGCGGGAGGGTAATAAAAGATTTTCCTTTGACCAGTACATCTCTAGCTCTAGCGGTTGCTCCTGGTCTTTGCGGACCCACTCTGTTCGCCCTTTCAAGTCTCACCTCGGGATGTTGATTTCCCAGAATGGACGAGAACATGCCCACCACAAAGGCCTCTAAGTCAGACCCCTCCGCCCCCTCTGCCAGGTCTTGTATGCGTATATTGTCTCTCCTGGAACGATTTTGCAGATGCTCACATTTGAGGATTGCTCCATGGAGGCTGGTTCACAGCTGCTCCACCTCTGATTCCAGAGGGATTTGTCGTTGCTCCATCTCTAGGTGCTTTGTCTCCAGGTCCACAGTCCTGGCTCCTAGAGAGTCTACATCCGTCTTAAGGGTGGCCAGACGCCCATTGATGTCACTCCTCAGCGCTTTCAGTGACGTAGTGAAATCCACCCTGAGTTCATCTTGCAGTTCCTTTTTAAATTCTCATAATGAGGGCAGAAGGTCTTCCTTCGTGAGGGACATGTCGCTCTCTGTATCGGTCTGCGTGTTCTCCCCTGACTTTGCGAAGTAGCTGGTCACTCTGTTCGTCTGGCTCTTCCTCGGTGGCATAGGCCTGCCTTAGTGGGTGGTGCACGCTCCTGCACTGTTTGTCTAGGCCCTCTATAAGCCTGTTGGTGCCACTCGAGCAGACTCGGGAACTTGACCGACTGTATCTTTCAGTGGTGTCTTCGTGTCAGGGGTTGTTCGTTTCTCTGCCACCACTGTATGCTAACCTTCCCCTTTACTGGTGCTCCATCCGCCGGGGGCCTCTCCCCACCCGCCTCATGGTAGACCCAAGCAGCGCAGTCATCCCATTTTCGCTTTCTTCTCAGAGACCCGCACTGTAGGGCAACATAGTGGCCCTCCACTAGGTCCAATTGATGGCTGGCTTTCTCTTCGGGGTCACATGTTCCCCAGAGTCTCTGAAGTCTGAAGGCCGGAAAAGAAGACCCCCCCCTTTGGGCCCCTCTATTGACCCTGACGTTCTGCTGTGTAGCTGTTGTGGTGGGGGCCACTAATCTCCCACCGTCCTAGGGGGAAAGGTCCTTCCCCAGGTCTCACCGTGCTTTTAGCATATTGTAGGCAGTTGCACCTCTCGTGGGGGCCTTCCTCTCCACCCCTCCGATGCTTTCCTTCTGCCTGCGCCGTGGTCCGCAGTGCTCAACTCTGCCGGAGACTTCAGGCGTTTATCGCAGCGCCGCCATCTTGAAGTCAGGCATGCCAGGTTCTTTCGACTCCGGTGGCCCCCGAGAACCTCCAGGCCATGCAGTCGCACCCAACGGCTCCACAGTGTTGGCACGCCTCGTACCTCCGACCATCAACTCCGATGCCTTCTGGGTCCTCCGACGCAAGGCAGCGTCTCTCACCACATCGGCGCCATATTATCTCACGCGCCTTGCTATCACCGCTACCAGGCTTCTTCGCCCGTTGTGCTTGTAAAGCCGAATTGCCCCCACCGCTACTCTCGCACAAATCCTCTGGTCCGCGAGTGGTCCGCCGCCTCTGGGCAGTCTATGAGCTACGATTTTGGCAGTGTGGAACGGAGCAGATACGGATCTCGTCCGGTCGGCCATGATAGTTGGCCACGCCCAGCCCGTACCGTTTGAAAACATCTCTGTAGGCACCAACTCCTCATTGACAATCATTCCATTGCAATAATTGGAAATTTGGTGTTCACTGAAGTATCAGCAATGTTTTGGCGAGTTAACATCTCCAAGTTCAACCCAGAACTGATCAAGTTGTACAGGAATAGGTGTTGAATTTTGGTGCAGGAAAGGTCAATTGTTCCACTTGTAGACATTTGTCTGATTCTCTCACATTCTTTGACATATAGTTCAAGATAACTGTCAAAGACAATGTGCAGTTCTTGCAAGGTGCACACTGACTTTGATATCTGTAGAACAGTCTGAATGACCTCTCCGAAGTTTTGCAAGGATGAAATCTTGTCTATTTGCAATTGTGCATATAGTCCACAACAGCAGCAGTTTTAAATGAGGGCACATTTTCTAACTGAAATCCTTCAGCTGATAGTTTTTTTGGGAGCTCCTGTATGAGTTTGTGCTTCACTAGTTTGGTTGCAGCATCCTATTTATCAAAAAGAGAGGGGGGGACGGTGGGAGCTGATTGTTAGGTCCAGTGACCCTTGCTCCCGATTGGTAACTGGTATATAAAGGGGGGTCACTGTTCCTTAAGAGGAGAGTTCAAAGTGGAGAAAGAAAAAGGAAAAGGTGTCCTGTGCTACTCTATGTGTGGGGACAGTGTGTCCTCATCATGATGCCCTCACACACCCCGAAGGATGTCATGCTTCATCATTGGGCTTTTTGCTCCTCGTCGGGCCGGCGCTGCAATGCCCTACGGGTCCCACGAAGGGTTTCTTTTTCGGAGATCTTTTGATGAAACAAGCCGTTAGGTGCGTGCGTGTGAGTGGAAGTGAGGTCTCAACTAGTGTGTTAAAAAATGACTGGAGGGAGAGTGGCTATTATTCATTAAAGTGGTCCCTCTGTTATTAGTAAAAGGTGTGTGGTGCTGCTAGTGGGATATTATGTCCCTCAGCAGCTAGATGTGAGTCCTTAGTGGGTGTCTCTAGTGGTCGACATGTTTCGCGCTATCTGTGGCCTCTGGAGGAGATCCAAAGCGCTTCTTCAGGACCAAGGTGAGTTTAAATAAAGTATCACTAGCGGCCTAAATTTTTCAGTGCCGCCAGGTTGATGGAAAGGAGTAGCGTAGACTTTGATATCTGTAGAACAGTCTGAATGACTTCTCCGAAGTTTTGCAAGGATGAAATCTTGTCTATTTGCAATTGTGACATATAGTCCACAACAGCAGCAGTTTTAAATGAGGGCACATTTTCTAACTGAAATCCTTCAGCTGATAGTTTTTTTGGGAGCTCCTGTATGAGTTTGTGCTTCACTGGTTTGGTTGCAGCATCTCCATCACATAATGCGTTTGTTAGAAGAAGATCATACTACATCCATCTCTCTATGTGCTTGCAAAAGTTGTTTTTTTGTAACCTGTTTTGTAGTGGCTGGTTGAACGAAACTCTTACTATTGCAATTAAAGCGTGGAAGTTTATCTTTTGTGATTATGTCAAGCAGCTTTTTCTCTTTCAATACAAATCTCTCCTGTTTCAGTTCTGCATATAGTTTCGATCCATGTTCCAGGACATCTAGTAGACGTGCCTTTGTATCGTTAGCCACATATTGTTTAGTCATGAAGCTGTGTAGTCACTTGGCTCATTCATTTCAAAGGGGTTTCCTTGCTGCTGCATGAAATGAAGAAGGCTGTCAACATGTTTATTAAAACGTTCCCCTCTCTTTCCGACAAGTTTGTGATGAGGGACAGTTTCACGATGGTCAATTAATTTTGAATTTGTCATCTCTCTGAAAACATTGCAAATAAAAAGGACTTCATGGTATACTAGCTGCCATTGAGCAATATATTCTCTTTTACGTGTCTGACCAACAATTCCCTGGAGCTTTTCTGTGATCTCTGGATGGTCTGTTTCATTTTTATATCTGGAGCCACAGCATTGAACCTTCCCTCTCTGTCTTTCACCACAAAACGTATTTGGATGAATGTTCTCTAGAGGTATGTTTTTTCCACCTCTAGCTTCTTCATTCTTTCCAAATACCAGGACCCATATCTCAGGTAGTTTATGTAATCAAATTTGTGAAACACAGTAATCAGTGACTCCACAGTCTTCTCGTACAGCTCCCAATCACCTTGCCAATCAGCATGTACCAAGTTTTGCACTAGAGCTATCATGTGTAAAACATTTCTCCATTACTTGCAAAGGTCAGATTTTTCATCACATTCTTTGAAACACAAGAAATGCGCAGGCGCACACGCATGCACAGTTTTCTCAAAGAATTACCCGGACAGCGAGGAAGAGGAGGAGGGCAGCCCGGGGACGCCACATGCCAGGTAAGTGGTTTTAATTTCATTTTAAGTCATGTAGAATTGTAATATAGGGGGGGTGGAGGCGGGTGGCGTAGCGTAGCGGAGGTCCAGGGAGTTTGTTCGCAACTCCGTGGACCTCCGTGTAGCCCCGCTATGCCCACTACGCCCGGGATTAGTTTGTTTATGCCTGCAGCTGACACTTTGTTTGTTTATTCCTACAGCTGGCACAGCTTGTTTTCCAGCAGCTACTGTACAGTCTTGAAAAAGTACCATGACAGTGCCATGTGCGCTGGATGTTCCAAACAAAGAAGAGCTGTCTTCAAAATCAAAATTATCAAGAGAAGCAATTGTGAATCCTTACCTGGTAAAGTGACTTGGAAGTGGTGTGCTGTTGGATTCACAAGATTTTTCAGCATGAGCTGCTAACAAGTTCCTGCTCCGTACTATGTCACTATAACTTGTTGATACACCAATCCTATCCATTGAATTGATTAGGGCTCTACTTTTACACTTGTCATAGATTGCGTGGGCAGTCATCATGTGTAGCAGAGTTTTCTTTTTGCCATGATGTAATTAATAAAACATGATTTGGAAAAGACAGTACATTTGCACAGCATAAGCCTGTCAGTTCATGGGATTGTCTTCCAATTCTTCGTTTATATCTTCAAAGCCATCATGAATGTTGTCGGCATCTTTTCCAAACTCAAGAACTTTAGTTTGTAACAGTTTTGCTTTGCTGATATTAAACAATGATGTAAAAAATGTTAGGACAACATAAGGCATTCTTGTTGACTCCCATGATTTGCGAAGCTCTGGGGCATCATGAAATTTGCCATTAAGCCCAAAATCGAAATCTTTCAGGATTTTTCTTAAAATGATTCCTGCTGATTTTACTGCATCCTGTGATCTTATTTTGGCAGCAAGAACTTCAGGAGTCAAATCAGCTGAGAACACCATAAGTGCCTAACTACCCCATACATAACTTTCAAGGCCCACAACCTCCATACTGGCCTTTTCCAAAATATCCCCAAGGCCAACCTCAATTCTATCCTGCTAGCCACCCACCTTTTTTAGGCAGAGGCTGGGGCAGAGGAAGAGGGCGCAAAAGAGGAGGACTAAAACAGGTCCAGTGGCAGGACCAACAACCTAATATGGTGGAAACCAGGAGCAAAACACAGGGCAGGAGAGTCTAGTGGTAAATTTATCACATAGGCAACTGACATCAACAGAACAAACGGTACTGGAGAAGGGGCTTGGGTATGTCCCTACCCCCAAAAAAGATACATTTCTAGAACAATGCGAAATCCAGAACCTGTTTAGAAAGGTGCGCCTGAGGGCTTACTTTGAGGATACAGAAGAACCTGCTAAACTAGACTCAGGCCTACGTAACCCCTCCACCTTTACACCCACCAGTGGCATGATACCGGTGGAGGTACTGACATTTGAAAAAGCTGTGCTAAAAGAACTTAAAAATGAGGGAAACAGAGTTCCTTTTCACAACCTCTCCAATCAGGAACGTGCAGCTATCAAATCACTGGCAGAAGACAACAGCATCACAATAAAACAGGCTGACAAAGGGGGAGCAACGGTCATTCAATCCACTACGGATTATGACACTGAATGCTTACGCCAACTCCAGAATAGAAAATTCTATACCCCCATAGCAACGAACCCCACAGCCCGGTTATCAACTGAGATTGCTACAATGGTCTTTGAGGCAGAGAGTAACGGGTCGGTCAGCAGAAAAGAAGCTGATTTTCTGATCACAAAACATCCCAAGACCCCCTATTTTTACACTCTGCTGAAAATACATAAGGGGACCACCCCAGTCCCGGGCAGACCCATAGTCTCAGGGATCGGTTCTCTCCTAGAACCCCTGTCGCAATTTTGTGACTTTTACCTGCAACCTCTGGTCAAACAGACTCCCTCATACATCAGGGACACCACTGATATCCTACGTATCATTGGGGAATTGGAAAACACCACTGACATCAACCTCCTGGTCACCCTGGATGTTGAGCAATTATATACCAATATCCCACAGAGAGAGACACTGACAGTGATAGAAACTGCACTAACGGAAACTGAATGGGTGGCAACGACTCCCATCCCATTCATTATGCAATGTGCCACCTTAGCACTAACAGAGAATTTCTTTGAGTTTAACAACCAACTCTTCCATCAGTCTCAGGGTACTTCGATGGGGAGTACCTTTGCTCCTAGTGTAGCATGTCTATACATGGCGGCATTTGAGCAAGAGATAATCCGACATGCCAGCAACCCCTTCGGAGCTAACCTGAGATTGTGGAAGAGGTATATAGACGATATACTGATCTTCTGGCAAAGGGACATACAGACATGCAATGAATTCTGTGGGTGGATCAATACTAAGAACCAGTACTTGAGGTTCACCCATACAATTTCACCAACTGAAATCGCTTTTTTGGATCTCACCATCAGATTGCAAGAGGGCAAACTAACTACTACTATGTATAAAAAGCCTACTGACAGGAACAGCTTGCTGTTATATAGCAGTTATCATCCAAAGACTCTGAAAAATAATCTACCCTTCAGCCAATTTTTACGGATTAGGAGGAATTGTAGTTCAATAAATGACTACAAAACTGAAGCTGAGACACTGTCAGATAACTTACTGAAAAGACAATACCCTAAAAACAAATCAATTCTTGCATGAAACGAGCGAGAAATAACCATCGCGAAAGCCTTCTAGAGGTACATGTAAAAGAACCCTCCAATACTGTGACCTGTGTAACCACATACACACCTAGATCTAACCTGATCAAGAAAGCTGTGAATAAACATTGGGAGATCTTGAACACGGGCACACTGACAATACCGAAACCTAGGTTTGCGTTCAAGCGTACAAACAACCTAAAAGACATGTTAATACACACGAGACCCAAAAACAGAAACAGTTCAAACCAGAGACAACTGTGGGATCTCCCCCCTGTCACAGGACACTACCCTTGCGGTTCATGTACCGTTTGTCCACAGACCAAACAAACTAAAGAACTGGTATTGTCTGACACATTCACATGGACGATCACAAAACACACGAATTGTAACCCACCACGTTGTGTGTACCTGCTGACATGCCCCTGCGAGAAAAGATACATCGGTATGACCATGAGGGCCATTAAAACCAGAATAACTGAACATAAAAGCAGTATTCGTTGCCTCCAGACAAACACCAAACTATATACCCATTTTACAGAACTGAGACATCCTCCAGAAAGTCTACGTTGGGTAGTCCTCGAGGCACATCAACAAATAACACATACAGCCCTGTTCAGGATTGAACAAAGGTGGGTGTTTCGTCTTGACTCAGCCAATGGTGGCCTGAATGATGACATCCCTTGGAGCACCATTAATTAATACATGATCCTTACCTACAGCATGCCATGGGAGCTTAGTATACACTACAAGATGGCAACTATTGTTCCTTAAGAGGTTCCACCGCCACTGAACCATCCAGGACCTTAACGAGGCACCTTATGCAGTGTTGACTATCTTCATATACTGCATCCATCACCTTTTGGACCATTATAGTTACATGGCAGCTTCCATGCACCAATACAATCCTCATACCGACATGGCCATGATCAACTACAACACACTCCAAGATGGCCGCCATGATTCCGTCAACAAGGACATCATGTTTCCACTACCACGTGATTTCATTTTGACTGTTACCGAACCTTTCGAAACCTAATGAGGTACCCCATGCAGTGTCAAGTATCTTCACATACTGCATCTACCACCTTTTTGAACTTTATAGTTATATAGCAGCTGCCACGCACTATCCCCATACCGATATGGCCGTGATTAATAATAACAAAAAAACACACTCCAAGATGGCCACCATGATTCCGTCTACAATGACATCACTTTTTCACCAACACGTGATTTCGTTTTTGATCCCAGCCGTGGCCACTTTACCCACCCTGCGGTCTCCGCAGCAGATATTTAAACAGGTTCCTGCTGTGACACGATACCTTCCTGGTTGCAGTGGAGCGGGTAGGTCAGCCACGAGGCTCCGAGCGGGAGCAGGTGAGTATGCACATCCTGTTGGAGGCTCATTCTGACACCGGCGACTAATGGAGGTAAGAGATACCGGGATCAGGCGCTGCGAGCCTTAAGCCACTGAGCTTTAAGCTGACACTTTTTCTTTATGGTATTAGCCCATTACGCGGCCGGGCCCCTGGGGGCGCTTACGCTGTGCCACTTTACCGGAGTACCTCTGTGAGCATCCGTTGTTGGGGCACAGCGTGCGGCGCCACCACCAGACATACCAGCCCTGTGTGAGCACCAAAAAATTGATTGTGTCTTTGGTTTGGGGTCATAACTGCAGGCTACAACCACCCTGACCCGGACCTTCTGCTCCTTACAACCTAGTGCACCAGGACCAGTAAGTGAGCATCGAACTAGGGTACATAGAGCCAATGGCTATGATCTGGTATTTTATGTCTCATTTCATACAGAGACACTACATTGAGTGTCCCCATACTCCGCTGCTAACTGATGAGGCAGAATTAGATACCTGGAAGAGGTGAGCCTATGTCCACTCACCACTACGGTTTAGCATGTATATACAGGGGATATGTACAGAAGCATACACAGAGCTTGAATGGTTTGCATGATAGCACTGTGTGTTTTTTAATATATGTTCGACTCATGAATGTGAAAATTGAGACACATCGATTGAATTTAACTGGGATCATTTCCCACTACCTTGTCATGGTTTTTTAATTTTCTTTTTTGTACTCTAGGTTGGCTGCCTTTTCTCCGGGGTAATGACCCATGGGTAGAGCAATTGGTAGGTAGCGTTGCACCTTGCCACCCACTGTAGATAGTTTTTTATTATTCACTCGGTCCTGAAGAATCGCCAGCTGATCACTTTCGTGACTTATTGAGGCGAGAAACATGTTGACCATCTAGGGGTTGAGCGAAATTTTTGTCACATTACAACAAAACATTCGCCCCCCTCTATTTCTTTTAATCAGGTTGGGACCCTTATAGAATAAAATTCATCATAGAGGCTTCCTTTACCTGTTTTATATTCACATCCCACATCTACACGTACCTAGGCCCCTCACACCCACGGCACCTATACAGCGAGGAACAAAAGATCTCTGATAAAGAGCCCCTTTATGGGTGCCCGTCGAGCATTGCAGCGCTGGCCCGACGAGGAGCAGACCCATATGATGAAGCATGACACCTAGTTTTCTGGGTGTGTGAGGGTCCCAGTTCCGACAGGAGGTATTCCCCACCTCCTCACTACCTAGAGTATACACAAGGTGGCTAATATCCCACCTAAGGAACTCCGTACCTTTCTGTCTCTTGGCTTAATTTAGGGCATGTACGTTGGACCTTCATCAAGCCCTTTTCGTCCCTCCTTTTGTTGACATACCTTCGCACGGGTATTCCCGTGGGACTACCAAGGTTACCAGAGGGATAGTTACCCTCATTGGCCCATTCTCCGGGACTTATGTCTCAGTCCCCTTCTTTTATAATATCCCCTGTTATACCAGTCATCATGGATGACAACCCAGGTCTCAGCTTCGGCGATGAGATAGCCGCAGAAATTCTCAGGAATACGCCATCCATTTTAGGGGGGGAAGGTCCTTCAGCCTTAGGGGCACCGTCCGAGGATTGGACCACCCTGACTAACATGAAGAGGGATTGGCTCAAAATCACGCTCCACGGAGCGATGATGACAGAGTATCTGAGGGCCAATATCGCACCAAATGGTCTGATAATTAAAAACTTCCCTAGACTTTTCCTGGACGACGTAGTTTTTAAAAAGGAGTGGTCCCTGGTGGCGTGGAAATGCACCAGGGACTTACTTATCCTCATTATTAACATGGCAAGAAGGATAGCTGATGCTCTCCTCATTAGAATACAGGTGGCTGAAGGGGCCATTAAAACCACCATTCAGGCAACCCTGTTTAAATCCAAATTGACAGAACTCAACAATGAGATTGCTGAGCACAAAGAATTCCTGATGAAGCAGAAGGCCAGCAAGCTTCAAAAGGATATAAACAGATTCAACAAAGAGAAAATATATCCATATTTGAAGGCTGATTATACGACCAACAAGACAAGCTACTCTTCTGATGAAAGTAGCGACACAAACAGAAGAGATTCAGCCAGCAGTGACTCCAGCAGCGGGAGTTGGGGGGGCCCTAATCAGAGGAGAAATAACCGCCCACAAACTCCTAACTACCCCATACATAACTTTCAAGGCCCACAACCTCCATACTGGCCTTTTCCAAAATATCCCCAAGGCCAACCTCAATTCTATCCTGCTAGCCACCCACCTTTTTTAGGCAGAGGCTGGGGCAGAGGAAGAGGGCGCAAAAGAGGAAGACTAAAACAGGTCCAGTGGCAGGACCAACAACCCAATATGGTGGAAACCAGGAGCAAAACACAGGGCAGGAGAGTCTAGTGGTAAATTTATCACATAGGCAACTGACATCAACAGAACAAACGGTACTGGAGAAGGGGCTTGGGTATGTCCCTACCCCCAAAGAAGATACATTTCTAGAACAATGCAAAATCCAGAACCTGTTTAGAAAGGTGCGCCTGAGGACTTACTTTGAGGATACAGAAGAACCTGCTAAACTAGACTCAGGCCTACGTAACCCCTCCACCTTTACACCCACCAGTGGCATGATACCGGTGGAGGTACTGACATTTGAAAAAGCCGTGCTAAACGAACTTAAAAATGAGGGAAACAGAGTTCCTTTTCACAACCTCTCCAATCAGGAAAGTGCAGCTATCAAATCACTGGCAGAAGACAACAGCATCACAATAAAACAGGCTGACAAAGGGGGAGCAACGGTCATTCAATCCACTACGGATTATGACACTGAATGCTTACGCCAACTCCAGAATAGAAAATTCTATACCCCCATAGCAACGAACCCCACAGCCCGGTTATCAACTGAGATTGCTACGATGGTCTTTGAGGCAGAGAGTAACGGGTGGGTCAGCAGAAAAGAAGCTGATTTTCTGATCACAAAACATCCCAAGACCCCCTATTTTTACACTCTGCTGAAAATACATAAGGGACCACCCCAGTCCCGGGCAGACCCATAGTCTCAGGGATCGGTTCTCTACTAGAACCCCTGTCGCAATTTTGTGACTTTTACCTGCAACCTCTGGTCAAACAGACTCCCTCATACATCAGGGACACCACTGATATCCTACGTATCATTGGGGAATTGGAAAACACCACTGACATCAACCTCCTGGTCACCCTGGATGTTGAGCAATTATATACCAATATCCCACAGAGAGAGACACTGACAGTGATAGAAACTGCACTAACGGAAACTGAATGGGTGGCACCGACTCCCATCCCATTCATTATGCAATGTGCCACCTTAGCACTAACAGAGAATTTCTTTGAGTTTAACAACCAACTCTTCCATCAGTCTCAGGGTACTTCGATGGGGAGTACCTTTGCTCCTAGTGTAGCATGTCTATACATGGCGGCATTTGAGCAAGAGATAATCCGACATGCCAGCAACCCCTTCGGAGCTAACCTGAGATTGTGGAAGAGGTATATAGACGATATACTGATCTTCTGGCAAGGGGACATACAGACATGCAATGAATTCTGTGGGTGGATCAATACTAAGAACCAGTACTTGAGGTTCACCCATACAATTTCACCAACTGAAATCGCTTTTGGATCTCACCATCAGATTGCAAGAGGGCAAACTAACTACTACTATGTATAAAAAGCCTACTGACAGGAACAGCTTGCTGTTATATAGCAGTTATCATCCAAAGACTCTGAAAAATAATCTACCCTTCAGCCAATTTTTACGGATTAGGAGGAATTGTAGTTCAATAAATGACTACAAAACTGAAGCTGAGACACTGTCAGATAACTTACTGAAAAGACAATACCCTAAAAAACAAATCAATTCTTGCATGAAACGAGCGAGAAATAACCATCGCGAAAGCCTTCTAGAGGTACATGTAAAAGAACCCTCCAATACTGTGACCTGTGTAACCACATACACACCTAGATCTAACCTGATCAAGAAAGCTGTGAATAAACATTGGGAGATCTTGAACACGGGCACACTGACAATACCGAAACCTAGGTTTGCGTTCAAGCGTACAAACAACCTAAAAGACATGTTAATACACACGAGACCCAAAAACAGAAACAGTTCAAACCAGAGACAACCGTGGGATCTCCCCCCTGTCACAGGACACTACCCTTGCGGTTCATGTACCGTTTGTCCACAGACCAAACAAACTAAAGAACTGGTATTGTCTGACACATTCACATGGACGATAACAAAACACACGAATTGTAACACACCAAGTTGTGTGTACCTGCTGACATGCCTCTGCGAGAAAAGATACATCGGTATGACCATGAGGGCCATTAAAACCAGAATAACTGAACATAAAAGCAGTATTCGTTGCCTCCAGACAAACACCAAACTATATACCCATTTTACAGAACTGAGACATCCTCCAGAAAGTCTACGTTGGGTAGTCCTCGAGGCACATCAACAAATAACACATACAGCCCTGTTCAGGATTGAACAAAGGTGGGTGTTTCGTCTTGACTCAGCCAATGGTGGCCTGAATGATGACATCCCTTGGAGCACCATTAATTAATACATGATCCTTACCTACAGCATGCCATGGGAGCTTAGTATACACTACAAGATGGCAACTATTGTTCCTTAAGAGGTTCCACCGCCACTGAACCATCCGGGACCTTAACGAGGCACCTTATGCAGTGTTGACTATCTTCATATACTGCATCCATCACCTTTTGGACCATTATAGTTACATGGCAGCTTCCATGCACCAATACAATCCTCATACCGACATGGCCATGATCAACTACAACACACTCCAAGATGGCCGCCATGATTCCGTCAACAAGGACATCATGTTTCCACTACCACGTGATTTCATTTTGACCGTTACCGAACCTTTCGGAACCTAATGAGGTAACCCATACAGTGTCAAGTATCTTCACATACTGCATCTACCACCTTTTTGAACTCTATAGTTATATAGCAGCTGCCACGCACTATCCCCATACCGATATGGCCGTGATTAATAATAACAAAAAAACACACTCCAAGATGGCCGCCATGATTCCGTCTACAATGACATCACTTTTTCACCAACACGTGATTTCGTTTTTGATCCCAGCCGTGGCCACTTTACCCACCCTGCGGTCTCCGCGGCAGGTATTTAAACAGGTTCCTGCTGTGACACGATACCTTCCTGGTTGCAGCGGAGCGGGTAGGTCAGCCACGAGGCTCCGAGCGGGAGCAGGTGAGTATGCACATCCTGTTGGAGGCTCATTCTGACACCGGCGACTAATGGAGGTAAGAGGTACCGGGATCAGGCGCTGCGAGCCTTAAGCCACTGAGCTTTAAGCGGACACTTTTTCTTTATGGTATTCGCCCATTACGCGGCCGGGCCCCTGGGGGCACTTACGCTGTGCCACTTTACCGGAGAAGCTCTGTGAGCATCCGTTGTTGGGGCACAGCGTGCGGCGCCACCACCAGACATACCAGCCCTGTGTGAGCACCAAAAAATTGATTGTGTCTTTGGTTTGGGGTCATAACTGCAGGCTACAACCACCCTGACCCGGACCTTCTGCTCCTTACAACCAAGTGCACCAGGACCAGTAAGTGAGCATCGAACTAGTGTACATAGAGCCAATGACTATGATCTGGTATTTTATGTCTCATTTCATACAGAGACACTACATTGAGTGTCCCCATACTCCGCTGCTAACTGATGAGGCAGAATTAGATACCTGGAAGAGGTGAGCCTATGTCCACTCACCACTACGGTTTAGCATGTATATACAGGGGATATGTACAGAAGCATACACAGAGCTTGAATGGTTTGCATGATAGCACTGTGTGTTTTTAATATATGTTCGACTCATGAATGTGAAAATTGAGACACATCGATTGAATTTAACTGGGATCATTTCCCACAACCTTATCATGGTTTTTTAATTTTCTTTTTTGTACTCTAGGTTGGCTGCTTTTTCTCCGGGGTAATGACCCACGGGTAGAGCAATTGGTAGGTAGCGTTGCACCTCCTTGCCACCCACTGTAGATAGTTTTTTATTATTCACTTGGTCCTGAAGAATCGCCAGCTGATCACTTTCGTGAGTTATTGAGGCGAGAAACATGTTGACCATCTAGGGGTTGAGCAAAATTTTTGTCACACTACAACAAAACATTCGCCCCCCTCTATTTCTTTTAATCAGGGTGGGACCCTTACAGAATAAAATTCATTATAGAGGCTTCCTTTACCTGTTTTATATTCACATCCCACATCTACACGTACCTAGGCCCCTCACACCCACGGCACCTATACAGCGAGGAACAAAAGATCTCCGATAAAGAGCCCCTTTATGGGTGCCCGTCGAGCATTGCAGCGCTGGCCCGACGAGGAGCAGACCCATATGATGAAGCATGACACCTAGCTTGCTGGGTGTGTGAGGGTCCCAGTTCTGACAGAAGGTATTCCCCACCTCCTCACTACCTAGAGTATACACAAGGTGGCTAATATCCCACCTAAGGAACTCCGCACCTTTCTGTCTCTCAACACCATAAGTGGCTCATTTCGTTTTGTTAGACTGACAAATCAAATTCTGTCGTACATTCTCACCAGAAAAATATTAATTTCATTATTATGGATCAATACAGTTTCATCAATGTTGACCATTATTTCTCTGATCTCACTGAGGGCCCAATTATGAAGTTGGTCAGAGTTGCCTCCGACCGACATCATCGCAGAATTGGGACAGACGGACCTCCGGTCGGCGGTCCCAGCTGCTTAATCACGATGTGACCGCACATGGTGCGGTCTCATACTCCACTAGGAAAATCGGAGATTGTGTTCATCCCTGCACCCCGTGGCAGGCACATCAAGGTGCCTGCCACGCAGTGCAGGGATCAACAGGGGGGCACCATAGTTCCCCCCTCGATCCCCAACCGGAGGCCGCAAACTTGCTTTCCGACAGGCCCTCCATGCCGTGAAGCCCCGCATGGAAAGCCTGTGGGAAAGCGAGCATCGTAATCCCAACTGCGGAAGCACCATCCATTGGGATTACTGGCCGGCCTCCAACTGGCCGATGGGCTCCTTGAGCCCGTCAGAATCCAGCCAGAATGGCCAGCTGGTTTCAATTCCGACCGCCTATATTGTAATTAGGCGGTCGGAAGTAAAACCGACAATCTCAGTCAGTCAGTCACCTAGGGTCGTAGCTAAAGAGCATCTTTCGTCCATCCGTTCATTTCACCCAGTCTGACCGTACACCGCCCCCCCCTGCAACACCTAATGCGCAGCATTCTACTCAGCCGCAGCTGCCCTTGTCAGGAGAAAGAGTCTCAGGAGTTCCCAAATGTCCTTTGGCCGTGAGATCGTAGGCAGTTCTTCCGCGTATGTCTCCATGTTGTCTTTGCAGTAGACCAAGTCCTTTAGCCAGTGGTTCACTTTCGGCGCACGCTTCCCACCCCACGTAATTGCCACCCGCCATGTGGCCATGAGCAGGGCCAGTCGTACAAACCTACCCTTCACACCCCTGGCGTACGGTACACAACACAGCAGACACACAAGCGGAGTGCACTGTAGTTCAATAGCCGCCATTGTCTTCAAGTCACGAACCACAGCCTCCCAAAATTCAGCCACTCTACCACATCCCCAAGCGAGATGTAAGAAGTCAGCGCCTCCCTGTCCACATCGTGCACAGCTACTAGACTCACGCAGGCCAAATTTTTGCAAGCGTGCAGGGGTGTAGTACACCTGGTGCATGTATTTAAAGTGTATGATGCGCAAATTTCTGTTCATGGTAAGCGTGCCCGTCAATTCACACACATACTTCCAATCTTTCTCCGATATCGGTTCGGGTAAACAGGCATTCCATCTCTCCCAGCTTCTGTCAGGCTGACCCAGGCATTCGTCCCTAACCATCTTGTATAGACGAGATATCAGCTTTTTATTGGTGGGAGTGGTGAGCACGAACTGGAGAGACAGCAGCGTGGGAAGCTCAAGAGGGTAGGTGTCATAATGGGCTCTGACCGCATTCCTAAGCCTGTGCATAGCAAATCTAAATAGCAACGTTGGGTTACTAATATATTGTAAAGCGTCTGATGTGATAAAAGACCCCTCTGGGTAGAGATCCTGCATCAGCTGAAAGCCTGCCTCCTCAAGTAGCCGCATCGATGGTGCTTCATGGGTCACCGATAGCGCAGCATGGTGTTCTATTCGCATGGCTGGAGCATACAACGGCAGCTTATGCGCCAGACGCCCCATCTCCTGCCAGGCAGCCACAGTCGTATCCACTGTACTTATCTCCGTTCTTGGGGTCCCTCGCGCCCTGTGCGTGACCATACTGTGCAATGGTATGGGGTAGACATCCCCCTCCTCCACCGCGACATGCGGTGTAAACGCATGCGGTCTCATCCAATAAAATGCATATTGGGCTTGCGCACACAAATAATAAACATAGAAATCTGGCGCCCCAAATCCACCTTTCCCATAATCACTTGTAAGGACTGACCACTTTACGCGGGCACTCTTGCCTCCCCAGACCAGCCTGAGCAAAGTGCCTCGGAGAGTGCTAAAAAACACTTTTGATAGCGCAAGCAGGATGTTAGTAAACAAGTACAAAAATTGCGGCAGGACCACCATCTTAATAAGCGCGATCCTATCCGCCAGTGAGAGTGGCAGGCCCACCCATATATCCACCTGCCGTTCCAATTTGGTATGTGCCATTCCATAGTTCTCGCGTATCACCCTGTCCGGGTCTCGGTGAACCCAGACGCCAAGATATTTTATGGGGTCTGCAGACCACACCAGCGGGAACTCCATGTCCGGTTGTGTCGTTGATTCCGTCAGTGGGATAACGATGGATTTATCCCAATTGACTTCTAGTCCCGACAAACGGCTAAACCTCACATATTCCCTCAGCAACTGTGCCAAGTGCCTAGAGGGCTCACGCACAAAAAGTACCATATCGTCCGCATATAGCGAAATGGCGACTGGTCGGTAATGAAAATTTAGTGCCGTTTCCCTATGTCTCTGCCTCATGACACACGCTAGCGGCTCGAGTATGAGAGCAAAAAGCAGCGGGGACAATGGGCAGCCCTGGCGAGTGCCCCTTTGTATAGCAAACTGGTCAGATGTCAAACCTCCAACATGCACCCTGGCCGACGGATCTTCATACAGCACTCTTACCCACTGTAGGAATAGAGGCGGGAATCCCATGCGCCGAAGAATAAAAAACATATATTTCCACTCTACTGAGTCGAATGCTTTGGCCGCATCCAGCATCACCGCCGCAGCAGACATGCTGGGTTCTAATATATGAAACATGGAGAATATTGTCCGGAGATTGTGGGATGTGGATCTATCAGGTATAAAGCCCGATTGGTCAGGCAGCACCAGACACTGCATCAGGGGTTGCAATTTAACCGCCAAGATCTTGGCCAGGATCTTGGCATCTATGTTGATCAGGGACAACGGGCGATAAGAGTCACATTTATCTGGGGGCTTGTCTTTTTGAGTAGTGTTATAATCAGTGCCTGTCTCAACGAGGGGGGAAGTTTCCCAGTCTCGTGGGCCTCCGCATATACCTCCAGCAGATATGGAGCTACCAAATCAGCATATGCTTTGTAAAATTCGACCGTAAGGCCGTCTGGCCCCGGCGCTTTGCCATTGGAAAGGGCTAGTATAGCAGACCTGATATCTTCGATGCTAATAGGTAAATCTAAATATGCCCTATGGGCATCTGAAAGCCAGGCGCATGCCACATCCTCCAAGTACCCTTCAAACTCAGCCTCGGACGCCTCCCCTCTGGTCGTGTACAAGTCCGCATAAAAGTCACGGAATTGCTCGGTAATGGCGAGGGGGTGATAGTGCTCCCTCCCGTGTGACTCCGTGATCTTATCTATAGGAGGTTGCTCCATGCGGCTCTTAATCTTGTTTGCCAGCGTACGTCCTGGTCTCCCGCCCTCTCCGTACCTACGCGCCGTATGTCTGCGAGAGAGGTATCGTATTTCCGTTTCAGCCAGGGTATCGTACTCTAGAATCCGCTCTTGTATACCGGCCAACGTGGCAGCCGATGGAGTCACTGCGTAGCTGCGTTCCAGTGCCTGAAGAGCGGTCTCAGCCCTGCAAAGCTGCTCTCTGATATCTTTCAAAATGCCTGCCGTGGTGCTGATGCATACCCCCCGAATTGTAACCTTAAAAGCCTCCCACAAAGTGGAGGCGTCGTCCACGGAGCATTTATTTAGTGTAAAATATTGTTCAATAGCTTCCCGCACCGTAGCTTCGTACACAGGGTCGAGTAATGCCTCCGGGCGGAACCGCCATGTAAAAGGACGTGGCACGGCCGTCGGAACCTGTATGTCTAATTGCACCGGATTATGATCCGATAACGTACGCGGTAAGTTCGCTACCTCCAGCACCCATTCTATTGCCTCCCCTCCCAGCAACCAGTAGTCGAGTCGCGACCACGTGTTATGTAATGGTGTCGCATGCGTCCCCTCCTTCACACAGGCATTGCGCACCCTCCACACATCGCTCAATCCAAACTCTACCATAGCACTCTTCACACAGTGGGCCACTCTGGGAGTTCGGTGTGACAGTGGATTGGATTTATCCAGCTCAGGATTCAAATAGGTGTTTAAATCTCCTCCCCACAGAATATTCGCTTCCGGCCAGGTCCTTAGCTTAGCATATACCTGTAAAAAAGCCTCCGGGTCATCCGCAATAGGCCCGTACATATTAATTATAGTAACCAAGGATCCGCCCAGCTTCCCTTGCACCATTGCACACCGTCCCCCCTCATCCACATATGTCCGGGTAGATACAAATGCAACACCTCGCTTAACCAGCACTAGCGTACCTCTAGCATACGATGAAAATGATGATGCCAGCTTAAACCCCGCCCATCTTCCTGCAATACTTCGCTCCGTATGTTTGGTCAGGTGTGTTTCCTGCAATAGTGCGATGTGTATGTCGTGACGAGTCAGGTAAGCCAGCACCTGGCGTACTTTCTTGGGAGAATTAAGGCCCCGCACATTCCACATCAGCAGCCGGTAGTGCTCACCCATGGCCAAGCCAAATGATCCCTGACAACCAGCTGCGCCGCTCGGTCAACAATAGAAGGGCAGCACCAGTGCTATACGCGGCCAGTGCTCCATACTGAGCAGCACTCACTCCAATCGACCACAATGCAACAATCACACAAATAAAATACAACACATATCCCCAACATCCCTCCCACCTCCCCCCTCCCACTCTAACCTCCCAATTAGGTCGAGAACAACTCCATCCCCCTCCCACACATATACCCCTTCTTCCATACTACTCAACAAGTGGGGAACACCCGCTAGGGGAGAGGAAACGGCAGCGAACACTCCCACCGTGGTGAGACTTTGCCAGACTTAACTGTGTGGCACACCTGCGTGCCATGTATCTGGAATGTGGTCAACAGCTTTCGCGCCGACCCTAAATAATTCAATGCAACTACATGCAAACATGCGACATAAGTGTACGGGAATCGTTCATAGCATTCAGCTGCTTAACCATTCAAGGGCAGCTCGGCAACTGCCCACAACTCTGTGATAACTGTACCTTTTCCCGCAGAGAAATAGAATACAACAATAACCCAGTACAACTACCCCTAATCCGTGTCCTCTAAATTCGACGAGGTGGAGGAGCTCCATGTCGGACCCTGTCGGTGCCTAGATTTGCAGATATGCTTGGAGAATTTCAGGGCAGATTTTGAGTCCGTGAAGAAATGTGCCTGCCCCTCATGAGTAATTTTCAACTTGGCCGGATACAGCATTGCATATGATACTGAGGCAGTCTGCAGCAGTTTCTTCACCGGCACGAATTCTCTACGCGCCGCCTGCACCGTCGGGGTGTAGTCCGGATAGAAGGACAGGTTATCTCCCTTGTAATTGATGGGGGCCTTAGCCCTGGCCTCTCTCAGGATAGCGTCTCTGTCGGCATAATTCAATAGACGTGCTATGATCGGGCGCGGCGGCGCTCCCGGTCTAGGCCTGGGCCCTAGTGATCGATGCGCTCTTTCAACTATCATTACTTTGGACAACACGGGTTCAAACAGTTCCCGCAACAGGCCATCGATGAAGGTCTCCATTTTGGATATGGGAGTGGATTCTGACAAGCCAATTATGCGCAGGTTGTTGCGCCTTGAGCGCGCCTCTAAATCCTCATTTTTGGCTGTTATGACCTCTAGGATTTTCTCCATTTGTAGGATTTGGGTCCGAGATTCTGCCTGTGTGTCCTGCGTGTCCGATACTCTGTTTTCCAGGACATCTAATCTTTGTTCATGCTTGTCCACCTTCTTTTTAACGACATCAAGGCCTGCCGCTAGCGCATCTATTTTACTGTCTATGGATTTCATCCCAGACCGCAGTTCGAGTAAGATTGTCCGGGTATCGTCCTCTAATACTTCCGCCGTTCCTGAGGCCCCGTGCACTTCAGGATGATCACCCATGGCTTCACTCGCGCGTGTGTTGTGTTTATTTTCAAACTGGAGTTTCGGTTGCTTGGGGTCAGGCTTTCCCATTATGATGATAGGCCGTAAACAAAGCCCAATGCGCCGTCCCGGCTATTTCACGCTGCCGAGTCGAAGTCCCAGTGCTTGGATCCACTGCACCAATGGTCTCTCTCCCCAGCAATGCGATAGTTGTGCACCACGCCACAGTACTCTGGTTAGTAGAGCACCCGATGCAGGCGCCTGGTGCAGATAGTCGCAGGAGGGCACCGTGGACGCGACTACAGCCTCGATCCCCCGCCACCGCTCACTGCCACGCAGGTAGCCGCCAGTCAGGTCCCAGGAAGCGTCCCCGCATAGAATGAGGCCACGTTGTTGACTAGTAGTCCTCAGTGACGCCACATCTCGAGTCAAGGCTATTACCCCTGCACCTCGCTGTTTGCCTTGCGTGGCACCTCCACTTTGCCAAGGTGAAAGTTCGTCACCAGTGCCACAATTCTTAGTACTGCAGACTCTCCAAGGTTGCGCCAGCACTCTCGCATGGAGCGAGGGTCACACGCGGCCCCCCTCCCCGCAACCCGAAAGCACCAGCTATGCCCTGTGCACCTCAGCCCGCACCAGCAGACTCGGGCCTGCACTGGGGCAGTTCAACCAGTGCCTCCACGTCACGGGGGGCAAGCTCGCGTGCTCCCCCCCGGGTGGGCCGGAGCAGTGCCGCCCTCCCGTACCCGGTGCGATCAGCCCGCCCTGGCCTCCCCAGACACCGCCAGTCCCAGAGGCAGCGGTGTCTAAGAAGCACCCCGCAGACCCACCTGCACTGGTCCCGAAAGCGGCCCTCGCCCCACTCACCGCACACAGGCTCTGACTTCCAGCAGCTCCCAGCCGGGCACCGCACCTCCCGCGTCGGTCGTCACCGGGCCCCGGGACTCACTCCGCCACGGTTGCAGCCCACACTGCACCGATCGCGTCCCCGTCACTGGAAGCACCCTCCGTCGGTCGTGCGTTGTGTCCTGGGGCTCAGCGCTCCACCTCGGTCGGCACCGCCAGTGCGAGTGCCGGGCCTCTTCCCCTTCAGTCGCACAGTTCTCTGGCCTTGATGTCGCGGGCAGGCGCCATTTTCTCTGTGGTCGGCCCGGACCGAGACCCGCTGTTTTCGGCGGTTCCTCCGCTCCAATAAGCACCGCAGCGTCACTGATCCGGCCACTGGGATGTGGTCACCGCTGCATGTAGTATCGCAGCGCCGCAGGCGTTCGTGACATATGGTAATTGCCGTATGTTCGTGTCTGGCTCGCGGAGCTCCCTCAAGAGGCAGACATTCCGCCTCGCGCCGTAGCCACGCCCCCCCTTTGGCCCTTGTTATGGCTAAACCACAAATTACAAAATTGAAGATCCTCTGCTTTCTAATCAGTTGTTGGAGGTGGACGAGGGGTAGCCATCGATCTTCTAAGTGGATGGGCATTGGGTTGGTTTGTCGTTGTTGTTACAATGAAAAAATATTTGATCCTCTTCACCCATCAGTTTCAATCTTTTGTGAATTTTGTCATTTCGTATTTCTGCAGCATCTCGAGCCCTCTTCTTTCCAGCCGCAGTTCATGTTAGCTTTTCTTTCGGAATTAGTTTGGCATATGACATGTTATGTTATGTTATGTTATGTTATGTTAATAAGCTTTTAAAGTGCACTTCTACCCAAAGGTGTCCTGGCGCTAGCCGATGCCTAACTGGATACTGAAAAACTATAGCTCAAAAGGCTATTGGGAAAACAGCCAAGTTTTGAGCCCCCTCCTAAAGGAGAGGAGCTCAGTGTTATTCCTGAGATGTGATGGCAGATTGTTCCATGCTTTAGCAGCACCAACAATGAAACTTCTGCCGCCCCAGGTGGCTTTTTTAACTCGAGGGACGACCACTTGTTTTGCCTCTGCGGATCGCAATGTTCTCCCGGGGACATACCATTGAAAACATTTCCTCAAATAGTCAGGGCCCCTGCCTGTCAGTGATTTAAACACCGTGCAAAGTACTTTGAATTGAGCACGCTGTTTCACTGGTAGCCAGTGAAGCTGCTTGAGTTCCTTCCTAACAGAGACAAATCTGGGTGTGCTAGTAATCAGCCTGGCTGCCGCATTTTGCACCAGCTGGAGTCTATTTAGATGTTTCTTATGAATGTTCGCATACAGACTATTACAATAGTCCAGCTGGGACAAGATGAGTGCTGTGACTGCCGTCCTAAAGCTTTCCTCCGGTAAAAAGAATTTTTTTTTCCTCAAAACTCTGAGGCGATAGAAGCTTATTGAGACAACTCCACTAACCTGGTCTCCAAAAGTTAGTTTATTGTCCGTAATCACCCCTAAGTTCTTAGCTTTCCTAGTGGGGGCCGGGGGGATTCCCATTTCTTCAGGCCACCAATCAGGGGTCCAGATGTTGGGGTTATTGCTGAAAATGATGACCTCCGTCTTGCCTGCATTAAGTTTTAGGCAATTTGAGGACATCCAGCCGGCAATAGCTTTCATGCATTCGTGGTATTTTAGGCCAGTTTCCAGTTCCTTGCCTCGCTGTAAGGACAACACAATTTGTGTATCGTCCGCATAAGATGTAAGCTGGAGCCCATAAGATCTTATTAGTGCTGCCAGCGGGCCCACGTAGATATTAAAAAGTGTGGGACTGAGCGAGGAGCCCTGCGGAACCCCGCAAGGAAAAGAAAACGGCTTAGACCTATGTCTACCCAAGTCCACAGTCTGAATTCTGTCAGCCAGAAAAGATTTCAGGAGGGTCTAGGCTTTACCCTGCACCCCTGCAGCCAATAACCGGTCCATCATAACTTCATGGTGGACCGTATCAAAGGCTGCTGACAAATCTAGCATAATCAGAATTGCTGTGCCACCTTGGTCCATTGCCTCTCGCACCTCCTCCGTAGCTTTGATCAAGGCAAGCTCTGTGCTGTGTTCAGCACGAAAGCCGAGTAGTGTGGGATCTAGCACATTATTGAGCTGAATAAACGTGCTGAGTTGTACATTCATAACCCTCTCGATCATTTTAGCCGGTAATGGGAGGCGCGAGATAGGTCTATAGCTGTTAGGATCCAAAGGGTCCAATTTCGGTTTTTTATAAGCGGAAGTATTGAGGCTGACTTCCAGGACCTAGGAAACTGGCCAGCGTTAAGGATGGTATTAAACAAAGGAGTAAGGATGGGGGCAATGGCCTCAGGGACACTTTTAATCACTGACACTGGACACGGGTCCACGGGCGATCCGGATCGAGATGCCTTTAGGAGATTAACTAAATCTTGCGTCTCGAGCGGTGTGAAGCCCTCTAACAGAGGTACAGAATTTATGACAATTGGCCCTGGCCTAACTAAGACCTCCACCTCCCTCTTTGCTGTTGCGAAAAGGAGGAAAAGATGGCTTCCAGCTTATTTCTAAAGAAGAGAGCTAGTGATTCACAAAGGACAGAACTTCTAGGTGTTAGGGGTCTATCCGGATTCGTCAATTTAGTAATAGTTTTGAACAATTCTCTTGATGAGAATTTGGCCTCATTGATCTGCTTCGCAAAGTATAGTTTTTTGTTTCCATAAGTAATGTTTTATAGTTTGCGAGGCTTGCTCTATAAGCCTCCTTGTTGTTGATATTGTACCCCTTTCTCCATGCCCGTTCGAGCCTTTTGCAGTCCGTTTTGTGTTTTTGTAGATTGTCTGAAAACCAGGGGGCAGAGGGACGGGCTCGCTTAGGAATGTGTAGTTTAACCGGTGCTAAGGTGTTGCATGCAGCCTCAATCCATCCCGAATAAGCGGCCGAAGCCTCCTCCACTTCAACTGGGAGAGTCGGGGCGGTTGCAACTAAGATCTTCTCTAGTTCAAGGCTATCTACGTTTTTCCAAGACCGTATGGCTATCTTGTCTTTAGGTTTCTTTTTCTTTGTTGAAGGAGTCCTCAGATTTTGTAGTTAGCAACACTATGGGCCAGATGTACGACCCACCAATTTGCGAGTCGCAAATTGCGTCGCATTTGCGACTCACAATTTGTGACTCACAACTTGTGATGTACAACTTGTGACTCACAACTTGTGATGTACAACTCAGACACTGTTTGGATTCCTAATGGGGTCGCAAATTGCATGCCTCATTAATATTAATGAGGCAGGCGCAATTTGCGACCCCATTAGAAATGGCTAGCACTCACAGGGATGGTGGCTACTGGGGTCAGCAGACCACCATGTCTGTGACTGCTTTTAAATAAAGCAGTTTTTTTTTTTTAAATGCAGCCCGTTTTCCTTGAAGGAAAACGGGATGCATTTAAAAAAAAGAAAAATGAAACTTTTCAGTTTCCTTTTTTTAAGGGAAGGCAGTGATCTCTGGGACCACTGCCTGCCCTTAAAAAATATTTTTTGACCCATACACAAAGGGGAAGCGGTCCCCTGGGAACCCCTTCCCGTTTGCAAATGGTTTACCACCTACTTGAAGTAGGTGGTAAATTGCGAGTGTTTTGCGACTGCAATTGCGGTTGCAAAACATTCATACATTCAAATACGAGTCGCTATTAGGAAGGGATGCTCTTGGCATGCCCCTTCCTAATAGCGAGTCGCAAACATCATTTAGCGAATCAGTAAAATTTACCGATTGGCAAAATGAGGTTTGTACATGGCCATGCCCTAAATTGTGGTCGCAAACGGGCCGATTGCCCGTTTGCAACCGCAATTTAGGGTCGTACATCTGGCCCTTAGTCAGGAGGTAAAGATCCTCTGCTACCACCTGCTTCACTCATGTTTATTAAGTTGAATCAATGGAAAACCTGAAACAAAAACATTAAAATAAATTACCAATATGATGGCTAAAATACATCATTATAGAGCCGCCATGTAGGAAAATGGCAGAAGGGTTGCTCTGAGGAATTATTTTCTGTCTCTCGAAACTGCTTGACCCCAAAAACCTATGTTTTGACACCAAAATGATGTATGTAGGTCTCATGGTTCCTAAAATATTACATCATTACTGCACAAATCCATCATTTTTAAAAATGTTGTCCGGAACAATTACGGCCCAGATTAGCAATGTTTACTCCAGCTCAATTACTTCTCTAATGATACAAAAATACAAATCAAAAATGAAAATATCTGGACAAAGTTTTTATTACAGTGGTATATCGAGGGGCCTGAACTATGAACGTCTTGATGAATTAAAATGGTATCTTGCAACGGGGGACATAACAAAATCCCTCATTTATGTCAAGGGTCTACTCAAGCAGCAGATCTCGCTTCATTTTTGACTTTCTTTGCTGCTACTTTAACTCACATGACATTGCGAGGTTACACTCTCTTCCCTGAAGACAGGACAAGCAAATATGAGTGGAGTTAGAGGTAACATGCAAGAAGCGCATTTTCCCCAATTCTGATTGGAGCATGAGTGCTATTTGTATGCATGTCTTGCACCTGGTTTATCTTGTACACTTTGTGCGAGCATACACCTGTGGAGTGATCAATTGCACAACTGCAACTGCAGTAAGGGCCTCATTGTAAGTGGCCTGTCATCCCCCTGAATCCAGATTTGAGGACCAGTTATAACAAGGTCTTTACTGTTGTGTGTGGTGAGATTTGAACAGCAGTAAAAGAAAGTTGCTTGCTTCCTGTGGGCTACCTAAGTGGTAAGGCATGACCAGTCTTATACAGTCCACACTGCAAATTTTGTTTGAGGGAGACTTAACCAGCTGCTGCCCATACAGTAAATGTTTGGTTAAGAAGGCTTGCAATGTTGTTTGGCTTGCAGTGCTGTAGCTGGTTTGTGACAGAGATTTACTCAGCTACTGCTCCTGAATTTTGTTTTCTGTCAGGTTTGCAAAAATCTTCCTCATATTAAAGCTACTTTGTGGGTGAGAAATATACAAGTGTTTAATGTACTGTCCTTAAAGTGACAGCTCCTGTCCTATGCCTGTTTAGGTCTGACATGAGCCAAGACCGTTTGGTTTTACTAAAATATATATAATATACTTACTTAAAGGGGCTTTCAGCTGCCTCTTTTCTTCCATTAGTGGTTTGTTGTGGCATTCACATTTTTCCTTACGCCCACTACAGCATACAGCATGGGGCGATGGGTCAGCCCACTTAAGCCACAGGTTAACTTCACTTTGAGGGACTGCATTTTGTTCTTTCACAAAGAGCACTTCCACACACAAGGTAGTTCCTTTAAGTGGCAGTGTTTTTGTTTTTGCTTTAGAATTCTCTTAGTTTGTAGAGCCTGATGTGATAGCAGGATGCTTTCTACCAGCTGTGAGTAGGGACACATTCCTTTTTTATCAGCTCCTTTGTCCTGCTAATATTGTTGTAAATTCCTTTTGAAGTGGCCTTTGTTATCTGACTGCTGCTATTTCTCAGCATACCTACTTTCATCCTTTTGTTCTTGCCTTCCTTCTCTCTTGACTTCTTTATTCTTTCTTACCTTCCTTCTGCTTTTTTCTTTTGCTTTCTTTCTTTCCTTCTGTCTCTTTTTTCTTTCTTTCTTTCTTTCTATCTTTCTTTCTTGTTTTTTTTTAGACCTGGCATCCTTTGCGTGGTTTTGCCCCTAACATTTTGCCTTCAAACTTCCTGTATTTGTTGTCTTCATTTTTGTTGGCTTTAGGACTCTGCGCACTTTACCACTACTAACCAGTGCTAAAGTGTTTGTGTTCTCCACTTGAATAATGGTACGATTGGCTTATACCCAATTGACATATTTAAGGTACTTGTAAGACCCTAGTAAAATGGCACTACCTGTGCCCAGGGCCTGTAAATTAAATGCTACTAATGGACCTGCAGCACTGATTGTAGCACCCACTTATGTAGCACTTTAAACATGTCTCAGGTCTGCCATTGCAATCTGTGTGTAAGGTTTTCAAACTGCCATTTCAACCTGGCAAAGTACACCTTTGCCAGGCCCAAACCTTCCTTTTTAAGACACATAAGTCACCATCAGGTAGGCCCTGGTCAGCCAAAAGGGCAGGATACAGTGTATTTAAAAAGCTGGACATGAACTGAGGTTCACATCTCCTGGTAGTGAAAAACTCTTAAATTTGTTTTTCACTACTGCAAGGAATACCTCTCCCATAGGATAACAATGAAGTTACCTAAATACATTCTATAAGTGTAATATCCCCATGGGACCATGTAAACAGTACATGTTTGGTGTTTCTGGAACTGGAATGAAAAATCCCAGCTCATGGTGAAGTCAGATTTTCAATTGCAATTTTGAAAATGCCATGTTTTAGAAAGTTGGCATTTGCTTGCCTTAGCCATTTGGTGCCTGTAGTCTGTCTCTGGGCCACATGACTAGGTGTAGTTGACAGTTGGGCTTTGTGTATTCCTACTGGACAGCCACACACAATGGGGAGCTTAGGAGTGACTGGATGGACCACCAGTGGCAGGATGGGAGGGAGGACCTGGACCTAGCCCCACTTACACTTCAATAGTCTGTGTCCTGTCTCTACACAAAGGGCTGCATTTTAGTAAGTGTGGAACCAGAGCCAGGAAGGCAGGGCACATGTGCACTCAAAAAGGCATGCCTCCTGAAGCTTCCTCCCACTTCAAAGGCACCATTGGGTATAAATATTGGACCTCGGCCACCACCAATTCAGTACACTTTTGAACCTGTGAATACTCTGCCAGGAAGAAGGACTGCTGTGCTGTTGAAACAACTGGCACTCTACTGGACTGCTGCTCTGAAGGATTGCTGATCTGCTGTGCTGACCTGCTGCATGCTTCCCTCTTGCCTGGGTGAGAAGGACTGGACCTGCATCTCTTGAACCCAGAACCCAGAGTGCCTCCAAGGACTAGTTGACTGGTCTCCTGATCTGAAGCCTCAGGGACATACATGCTTCCAACAACCTTGCACCTGCACCTGGACTCTGCCATTTGTGAGTCAGCATTGCCAAGTGGTGTCACCCCAGTCCTGGACCCTTGGATGTGGGCTTAAGGTGCTCTGCAAGCCTCTGTGGATCCAGCAGAACCTGTGCATCTCCTCTGCTGTGTGGCATAAACCCTAGTACAACTGACGCATCACCGCTGCTTTGTGGATTGGACTTGCATCGCTGCCCATCAGAACTGCCATTGCGAGACACATCCTCGGCGCAGGCCCAGGCTCTTACATCCCTCATCAACAGCAGCCTCAATGCCGGACGCCGCATCGGAGCTTCGTAGGTCTTTGGAACTGATACATCGCCCCCAACCACGCACCACATCCTCTACACCAGCATCGATTTGGCTGCACGATGCATCGTCGACACGGATCCTTGCAATGCTCCACAAACCAGGATTTAAGGTACTCTGTTCGGCGGGCCTAACTGGCCTACGCTCCATCACAGTTGGCCTGAACCTGTGACTTTGTCCCAGTCCGGTGTGACCAGATGTCCACAGTTGGTACTTTGTGCTCTTTGGCGCTATTTTCACTGAAATCTTTCAACTTAAATATCTCCGGTTCACTGATTGGATTTTTGTCATTATGGCCTTATTCTATTTAATAGAAATGACTCTATTTTTCTAACTATGGGGCCTATTACGATGTCTGGCAGATGCAACCGTCGTGGAAACGGGACATACCAACAACCGGTTGGCAGTCCCGACCACCTAATTATGATGTGCGGTCATATTCCCACATTTCCCTATGGTAGCATGTGTTACGGCAGTAAACCGGCCGTAACACAAGCTCCCATGGGGAAACCAGGGGTTGTATTAATCTTTGCACCCCATGGCAGGCACCTGGTGCAGGGATTAACAGGGGGGCACAGCCCCAAACCGGAGGCCGCAAGGGAAAGGGGGTCCTGTTAGGGGCCCCCAAACCTGCTTTCCGACAGGGTTTTCATGTGAGAAAGGCCGGCATGGAAACCCTGCCGGAAACCGTGCATCGTAATTTGGACGGCATAACCACCATCCATTTGGATTACGAGCTCCTTGAGCCCGTCGGAAGCCAGCCCGAATGACCGGCCGGTTTCAATTCCGACCAGCTGTATCATAATCAGCCGGTCGGAACTTAAACCAATGATGAGTGTCGGAAAGCCTCCGACCTGAGCTCGGAGGCTTTCTGACACTCATCGTAATTGGCCCCTTAGTGTGGGAACCTTTTTATTGTGGTGTTTTCACTTTATTACAATTTGAAGTGCTGCACAAATACTTTAAACATTGCCTCTAAGTTAGGCCTGGCTGATCTGTGCCAACCTACTAGAGGGTTGAGCACAGGTTAATTTAGGGTTGGTTTGTGCCTCACCCTGACAAGGATTGTGGTTGCTGCTTGACCAGGGCTCACACCCCAGTCAACCAACAACCCAATTTCTTACAGGAACAATAAAGGAGATATGTCTGGCCCTCAGATAGACAAGTCAGCAATGGCGCAAGGAGAACAAATGCTGCTTCACCGTGTTTATGCCTTAGACAACAATTTGAAAAAAGAAACAGGCACTATCGAAACTGCTGTTAAAGAAGTTGAGACAAAATTGGAGAATCTTTCTCACAGTTTTCATAGAGGAGCAGAAACTGGAATTAACAGAGCAGCTACTGCAGAAATTAAAAGACCATGCAGTTGAGATGGTCAAGAAGCTGAAAAGAGCATTGCTGTTTTAGACTCGGACTGTAGAACCCTGGTGAGACTTAAGAAAATATTGAAACAGAAGACAATTTGCACAGAGGTGGTAAAATCAGGGTCTTGGTGATCCCACCTGATGTCAGAGATGAGGCTTGCATGGTAGGTCTTTCTGAGGTACTCGCTGAACTTTTCAGCTTGACCTCATACATAATGGTGAAAGCTTTCTGGATTTAAAATAACAACGCTGAAATTGAAGCTGGGACTATAGTTCCAATGATTGTTAAATGACCTGGGTTGAGAGATCAGATCTTGAGAGGTTTGCAATACAGAAAAAGTAGGTGAAATGGGAGAGATCATTCTTCTGTTATTCCACGATTTGAGTTTCCAAACACTACCACGAGAGATAAGACTGGTATGAGTTGAACATAAGAGGAATATTAGCCTCAGAAAGCTTCCTTTTTTGAATGAAAGTCGAATATCATAGCATGTAGTACTTGTTCTCTCAGTGTGACTCACAAAGGGCTTTCTGCACAACCTGGATCAGTCTTTGGAATAACTTTATTTTTCAATGACAAGATGATGTGGGGCAATCTAGGATGAGGTTTTGAATGCTTCGAGTCGACGGTGTTGTAATTAAAATGCTATTTCTATGTCTCTCCTCTCTCCCTTTCACTCACGAGTTCCTTGCAGAGCTGCAGAGTTGTGACAGATGTTGAATGAGGATGACAATGGCTTTTGTATTATTTGAATTTTAATTGGACTCTATCCTAATTTCTTTCAGGGGCATCTGGGTGTTGCTCAGGGATTTGCCTCATTGTATTATTATATTCAGAGGTGCTAATTTATTCTATTTAGATACTAATTTCAATACAAAACGTAAACTAAAAGGTTGAAATCTTTGTAAAGTGTAATGTTTTAAACTTTGCAAAACTTTATAGGCTTAATATAATTTTTTTGTAACACATAGAGGTGCAAAGTTTATACAAGCATCTGCAGCAATATTGTGTATTAGGATTGGGAAACTTGCACTGCACGCATGAGCAAGTGAGCTACTTTACCACTCATTAATATTCATTTAATTCCCCAAATGATTGTCTGTACTACCCATCACTTTGTCTTGAACGTCGCTGCACCAAGTTTGGAAAATCCTCTTTTCACCCACACCCACATCTATGTGCATATATACAGATGCTTTGTTTAGATCTAAATTTTCACAAAGCAAAATATAAATTGGCAAATAGCAAGGACTGAAGATATAGGTAATTGACTGGCAGCGTCAAGTGAATGGATGAAAAATTGGGAGAAACCAAGAAGCAGGTTTTTCCAACAAGATAAAAGGCTCCTATTATGCTTTCTTGTCTTGCCTTTAATCAAATAGCAGACAAGATAAGCTACATAAACAAAGAACTACAGTATGATGTCATAAAGGCATTAACCAATCATAAGTCAGCAAGTCCTTCTTTGTTGCTGCTCATAGTCAAGATAAGTACCTCATTTTCTTTACTTCTCTATGGGTAAGTTTTAACGGTGTTGTTATTTAAAAAAATGATTATAACAAAGTCTTACTACTAATTTCTTACTTGCTTAACATTCACCCCTGGTCATAGTCCAGTCCAAAGCCTCGCGCGCTACTCCGTAAGAGCTTCGCACCATTTCTTCTCCGTGCTACAGTCTTTCTCTTAGTGCCGGTGATGCGTTGTGACTAGACGAGCATTAGTAGGTATGTCCTCTTATTCACGCTCCCTACTTCAGAACATCCTCCAGCTCGACTTCACTACTGGAGCCCGCCTTCAGCATGCCCCGGCCCGCCTTAAAGCCCACCTCTGGCCTGCCTCTTCAGCTTGCCTTCAGCGCTCCTTGGCCCCCTTTAAACTGCTCTCCCTCTAACCAGCGCGACTTTAAAGGGAGTTTGAGACTGCAGTGGGATTTCTAATAAACATGTAAACAAATTAATATTACTTTATTACCACAATGGAAGTGTATGATGATGAAGGTGCACAGATATATATAGATGGTCTAAAGTTCTTTTATTAAGGAATCTTTGCAGCAAGCATTTATTTGATTCAATGGATAATATCACAAAAACATTTGAAACTTCAGTATAACAATTATTGGCAAAAGTCACTAATACCGGTAAGGTCAGTTCAAAAATGTGAAGAAACATAGCTTTGATCAATTGAATGAGTTCATGGACTCTATGAATACACAGCCTCTTTCGGAGGGGAATACCTCGACTAATACGTTGAAATTACCTACACATGTTGTACAGCTAGTTGACACTGATGTTGACATGGGCAATACAGGCAGTGGCATAACATAGGCCCCAGCAGCCCAGGCGTGGCAGGGGGCCCGAGTTCCAGGGGGCCCCCTCAGCACAGTACCTTGGTATGAGAGCTCCTGACTGACTCCGGGCCCCCTCAAGTTTCGTTACGCCACTGAATACAGGCAGTGACATGGATAAATATGATCCAGACATAATGATCTGGTCTGGTCCTCCAGAGATGAGGCAAAAACATTCTCTTAATGAACTGGGAGAGTCTTCTTCACTTGCTTCATCTTCCAATTCTTCCAACATTCAACTGGATTTTTCAGGACAGCGTATGTTTGATCTCTCTCTGATAAGGCACCCAAATTCAACCAAATGGTCTCCATATGAACACGTAGCTCAATATGTGTCTTACAAATTGAGACAGCCTTTTGATAAATTAGCTGGCAATGGACTATGTTCTGAATGTCCAAGGCCCTCACTAGCTAATAATATATCTGCTATTCCCACCATTGACCCTAATATGCTCTTTTTCACTAAATTTGGTAAAGACCCTAAAACAGTAATAGATAGAGAAGGGGCAAATTGTCAGGACAGACTTTGAGGTCATACCTGTCCTCCCACCAGTTTCTTGACTTGGCTTATGAAGCTCGAATCGAGGGCAACCAAGTTGATCCTTTAACCCTAACTAATTGGGCACAGAGAGCATTCTGTCTCATGAGTAATGCCAAATCTGTGAAGGCTCAAGAAATACCTAAAGGCTGACTTCTAAAAATGTCCCCCAACTTGGCAAATTTGGTGGCTAAGGAGGCTGGGCAGGGGGGGACGCTAGAGGGCGCACGGCAAGATGGCCGCACCCTAGTGTAGCTCTGCCCGGCTGATCTCCAATCCACCAAAAATCCGCCCACAATTGCTACATCATTGCCTCGGAACAGCCTGGCCTGCAGGGTGAACTTCCCCTGCTCACATCGGGGGTATCGCAGATTACTGGGGGCCGCCACAACGACCAAGATCCAGACGGGTGTGGACCCTGTTGCGACCTCGCAAAATGGTGGCCGCCACGAAGCCACAGTGACGGAGATCGCCCACTGACGATCCTGACGCCGGAGGCAGGCGGCGATTGCTTCACAGCGGATTGTGCAGGAGCGGCGTGTGATCGACTGCTTTGGCGCTGCTTGTGCTTTGCGGCCCCTGGAGCTGCCTGATCTGTCGGGAGGGCGGCCAGCGCTCTCCACACTGAATCGGAGCCACTGACGGAGCGCAGTGAGGTGCGGAGGCCTGACGGGCACTGCCGACGCCTGGTGTGAGTTCCAGGGCGGCCCGACAGCACCATTGGCGCGCCTGGTGCTGGTTGCGGTAAGTGGGGCGCGGCCTGGCCTGGGCCTATAGCTGCGGAGGCAGGTGTGGGCCTTGCGGTGGGCCGCGGCCTGCGAGCTGTGGCTGGCGGCCGGGGCGAGAGAGGAGTGGGGGCCTGATAATTTCGGCGGCGCGCCCGACATCGTGGAGCAGTGGTCACAAGAGCGGTCTGCATTTGGGGCACTAGGCGCTCTCTTTGAACTGCCGATGTCAATACAGGTGTGCCCGGATCACTGCTACATTGCTTAGCTGCCCCTTAACCACTATACAGCTGCTTCATACCTGCATAAATACGTTTACGGGCTGGCATAGTTTCTCCTGGCTTGCATTGACACTGCTGGTTGCCTGATTTCTTGTCACACGTAGGGCGAAGTGCACAGGACATCCTGAAGTTCTTTGGTTGCCTCTGGCCTGCTGGCGCGTGGGACCCTAGTGAGCACTACTGAGCTGTGCCATAGTATTTCTGAGAGCACGAGCAGTGGGATTATCTGCCAGTGACTGTGGAGACGTAGGCATAGCTGCCCCTCTAGGCACAATAGCTGCTTGGGTCTGAGGGCCTAGTATTTGGCAATCAGGGACGAAAGTATTGCTGGTCAGACGATTCCAAGTGCACCCCTGCTCTTTTGCTGTAGCCCTACCCGCCACACACCATGGGGAAAACGGATAAGTCCCAACCTCGCCTTACGTTTGAGGCACGAAAAACCGGTAAAATGCAGCAGAAGGCTGCCTCTGATTCGGAGGCGGAAGCCCCAGGTGACGGCCCATCCACACTAGAAACGACACTGTTGGCCATGCAAAAAAGCCTCCAATCCATAGAAGGGAATATGGCTGCCCTGAATCATAGACTGGACCACATGTCTGCACAACATGAGAAGCAAAACCCGAGGATGGGGGAGGTCGAACAGAGGGTCTCCACCACAGAAGATGGTCTCAGTGAGGTCTCTGGCAAAGCACTTAATATGGAAAAAGGCCTTGCGCTCATTCAAGCGAAAAATGAGGATTTAGAGGCCCGTTCACGGCGCAAAAATATTAGAATTACGGGCCTGCCGGAGTCCACCAATACCGGCAGAATGGAGACCTTCATTGAGAATCTGATCAGAGACATTTTTGGCCCAGAGAACCTATCCAATATGTTCATCATTGAGCGGGCTCATTGCTTTCTGGCAGCGAGGCCGGTGCCTGGTGCTCCGCCTCGCCCTATAATCGCCCGGTTCTTAAATTATAGGGACCGTGACACCATTTTGAAGCTAGCAAGAGAAAAGGGCGCAACTGATCATCAGGGCAACTTGCTGTCCTTCTTCCCTGATTTTACTGTTGCAGTCCAATCGGCGCTTAGGGAGAATGGGTCCGTGAAGAAGCTGCTACAATCTGAGGGCATCCCATATGCTATGCTGTATCCTGCTCGTCTGCGTATTGGTCAGGATGGGGACTCGAACATTTTTACCACCCCGAAAGCGGCGATGGACCACGCGAAGTCATTGAAACGGCGATGCCAGGGGGCCCCGGCTGATCCTGAAGATGAGGAACAGTAGGCTGGACTAGTAGGCTGGCTGGTGGCTGCCAGGCTGCGATTTTACTTTCTGTTCATATGTCGGTCTCACTGTGGGATCATGTAATATGGCTTCTTCTTGTTGATACATCCCTGTTGTATGAGACTCATTACTGCAGGACGGACTGCATTGATGCACTATGTTCATTCATATGTTTATTGTATCCTAGCACAGGTACTAGACCTGATCAGCCACCTCCTACATTGTAGGAGGCAAGTAGCTCTCTGACGTTCCCCACATGGGAGTACCCCACAAGTTGCGAGTTGTTTGTTTTCTATGTTGGGGTCTGTTTACTCAGGGATGGGATGGCTTTGGCACGTTGGGTTCGCTGAAGTGGGTGGGGGGTTAGTGGGGGGGGAATGGATGGCACTCTGTTATTGCATGGACTCTGAACCCTGGCAACATGCTACTGTAATTGGTCATCACACTGTTATGCATATCCTGTTAAATGCAAGACAATGGTGGTCATATAAAGTTCCTAACTTGGAACGTACATGGCTTAAATAGTCCCAAGAAAATCCGCTCTGTATTGGCCTATATGGACAGACTGGATGTCCAGGTAGCATTCCTGCAAGAGACACATCTTACACAGCTCTCTGAGAAAAATGTGGGCACGCAATGGGCTGGGGTTAGGATTGCTTCCTCCTACTCCTCCTACTCCTGAGGGGTGCTAATACTTGTTAAGAAGGGTGTTCCCTTTACTGTCATTAGTTCAGAGACGGATGATCAGGGTAGATTGGCTATTATACATGGCAAGCTTTGCGGTGTGGAAGTGCTACTGGTTAATGTGTATGGCCCGAATGTCGATGACCATTCCTTCTTTGCTGATGTGTGGCGCCGTATATCCAAGTTTCCTCCTGCCGAAATCCTATGGGGGGGGACTTTAACACCTACCTCGATGTAACTGTAGACAGACTGGGAAGCGGGGTTCCGCGACGCAGGCTGGCGACGGACGCTTTACTGGGGTTATTGGAGGCTGGGAACATCCGTGACATCTGGCGAATGCGGCACCCTGGGGCACGAGAAAGTACCTTTATATCCACTGTGCACGGTACGTGGTCCCGCTTGGACTACTGGCTTATCTCTGAGGTAGCTTGCACCTGGGTGGTTGACGTTAACCATTTGGCCAAGACGCTGTCTGATCACTCCCCAGTACTGCTTGAAATGCGCATACCTGAGTGCGAGAGGCCCCCGTTCATGTGGCGATTGCAACTGGCTTCACTGACTGATCAAGTTTTTAAGAGCTCTGTGGGTGAGGTGATTCGCAACTACTTTAAGGAGAATGAGGGCACGGTGGACAGTGCGGGAGTCCTGTGGGAAGCATTTAAGGCCACGATACGGGGTGTGTGTATAGGGGCGCAAGCTGGGGTATTGAAAGATTTACGTCGCAGAATTAGTAAGCTCGCTGCGGATATAACCTCTCTGGAGCGGGACTATGAGCGATGCCGTGTCCCAGAAAAATTAGCTGCGATACTGGACTTGGTTTCAGAGCACAATGAAACTGTAGACCAAGAGATGGCACATAGATCACGCCGAAGCGCGGCACGTTACTATGGGGAGGGGGGACGGTCTAGCCGTTCACTGGCCCAGAAGTTAGCGGATCCCCGGAGTCAGGAATACATCACTGAAATGTTAGATGAGGAGGGCGAGACACACTACACCACTCCAGAGATCAGTAGGGTGGTGCTAGACTTTTACTCTGGTCTTTACGGGTGTCGGACTCAGGTCCCGGCAGTTGACATCAACTCTTATTTGGACGATATTGCGCTAGGTTGGTTATCAGTTGACCAGCGAGAATATCTCACGCAGCCCTTTGACGTCGAGGATGTCAAACTGGCTATCACGTCTCTCCCGACATGTAAGACAGCGGGCATTGATGGGCTTCCGAGCGAGTTCTACAAGGCGTATGCCGAAGAACTGGCCCCTCGATTATTGGATGTATTTGCGGAGGCGTATGAAACTTGACACCTCCCTCCCACACTCCAAGAGGCGCTCATTGTCATGCTTTTGAAACCGGACAAAGCGGCAAATGCGTGCGATTCCTACAGGCCCCTTTCCATCATTAATATTGATGCCAAAATTTTGGCAATAATGTTAGCCAGTAGACTCCAGCCCCTAGTTCCCAACCTGGTACTCCCGGACCAGTCGGGATTTGTGCCTACCAGATCGACGACGCACAACTTGCGCACGGTCTTCGCCACCTTGCATTACTTTGAGTCGGATTTTCAGGCGGTTGCGGTGCTGCTTGACGCCGCAAAGGCGTTCGACTCTCTGCAGTGGGAGTATATGTTCACTGTGTTGATGCGCATGGGCCTACCACCGTTCTTCCTCAAATGGATCCACCTACTCTATGCTGCGCCAGTGGCGCGGATACGCGTGAACGGCTGGGTGTCTGAAGCTTTCCCGATAAACAGAGGCATGCAGCAGGGCTGCCCCCTGTCGCCAATACTTTTTGCGCTCGCATTAGAGCCTTTAGCTTGTAAATTGCGCCAGCGGCATGCTCAGGCGGCGCTGCGATTTCGTCAGCGGCCGCTGGTGGTCTCGCTGTACGCTGACGATATGCTGCTGTATGTCCGCGGGCCTGCTACGTATTTGCCGGAAATACTCCGTGAATACGTGAAGTTTGAAAGATATTCAGGTCTAGGCATAAATTGGGCAAAGTCGGCGGTGTTCCCGCTGACGGCCGGTACCCGTGAAGTGGAGTTGGACTTCCCCCTGACGTGGTCCACTGACCCGGTATGGTATTTAGGTATCTGGCTGCACAGAGACCTCGATGTGGTGATCTCTACGAATTATGGCCATGTCATCACTAAGGTAACTGACCAGGTGGCACGATGGGCTAAGCTACCACTTTCACTAGCGGATCGAATAGCAGTCGTCAAAATGATGATTCTACCAAAACTTCTTTATTTGTTCATCAACATCCCGATTCGACTGAATATCGCATTGTTTAATATGCTTCAATCAGCCCTGTTATCTTTCGTATGGGGAGGTAAGAAGCCCAGATGCAGCTGGGATGTGCTGGTGCAACCGTTTGAGTGAGGTGGCTTTGAGGCACCTGGCATGAGGCTCTACTACTTGTGCGCTCAGGCACAGTTTGTGCATTTCTGGTTTTTTCCGCAGCGGTTCCAGCCGCACATTGCAGTTGAGGCAGATTCGGTGCTCCCTGTGCCACTTGTAGCGGCTGCATTGTCGGGTAGAAGTGGTGGGCCGCGAACCGAAATCAACCCTGTTCAGTGCACTGCGTGGGCATGGAAGGCTTTGGCTAAAAGGGCGCATCTAGACTACCTATATGCCCCAGCGCTACCGCTTGCTGCACATCCGGATATTTCCGCTACACAAGAGCAGGCCGCTTTGAACACATTGAGAGGTGCGGGGATCGCACAGCTAGGTGACCTCTATGAGCATGGCCAGTTCCGGCCGACATCAGACATACAGGATGGGCGGGATCATGGTATGATGCTGGGGTTCACCTATGTATGTGTGAGGCAGGCTGTCCAAGCTATCTATCCTGCTTATCCAGCAGAACCTAGAACGCTACTGGCACTGCAGGCGGTGCTAGCAGGCGAAGCACGTAGTGGTCTGATAACTAAATTGTATAATGCTTCCCTGAGGGAGCGGGACCTTCTTGACAATCCCTCCTACAATAAATGGAATGCAGCACTAGGAGCCGCACTGTCACTGGATGCTTGGAAGTTTTGTTGCACACTGACGGGTCGCCTGACGGCGAATTGTAACCTCCGCATTATACATTTCAAGTACTTGCATCAGTTATATTACACACCTCTTCAATTGTGTAGATTTGGTCTGCGGGAGAGTGCACGCTGTGTGCGATGAGGGCAGGCTGATGCGGATTTTATGCACCTTGCTTGGCACTGCGCTGGTATACATGCATTTTGGATTCAGGTTACACGAGTGCTCACGGAGGTGGTGCTGGAAACTGTGGTGTGTGCGCCTGATGTCTGCCTATTGGGTTGGGTAAAGAACCTCAAGCCGTGCAATCGGAGACTGGTGGCTGTCTCTACCTTATTTGCCAAACGAGCGGTTGCTCAATGTTGGGGTGCAAAAACCACCCCGACAGTGAAAAAATGGGTCAGAGACTTGCTGTATTGTAGATAACAATTGGGGACGTATGCGGAAGAGCTGCCTGAGGCCTCGCGGCCCAAGGACTTTTGGGCTCCACTTGCGGGGTACTTGCTTGGAAATCCTGTCCTGCAGTAGACAGTTGTGATGATGTACTGATTGTATGAGGTGGTGGGATTGTGGCCGCCATTGAGAACTGTTATGTGTCTAGACTATCCGTGACACCGGGTTCCTGAATAACTCATTAAGTGCCGGGTTTTGGGGTGGGGAGGGTGGAGGGTCTGTTCATTTTGGGTACTGTTCAAATGTAAAATTGCTTGTACTGCTCCATTGTTCGAACTGCTTTGCTTGGTCCCACATTGGGGCTATGTATCTTCTTGCTACAAGCTGTTCAATAAAAAGAATTTCAAAAAAAAAGAAAAAAAAAAGGAGGCTGGGCAGGAGATTAATGGTTTACTTTTTGAATATTCCTTTATTAAGGACCTCAGCAAACACATGGCCACTTTCACATCTATAGACAAAGCACAAACATCTTTACAAAAGATTTATGGATCGTGGAATTTTGGTACAGCCAGCAAAGGCAGGAGCAGCTTTGCCGGCCGTTTTGCCCCAAGAGGGGGAAGGAATCCAACCATAGGATCCTTCAGATGGTAACAAGATTTCAAGCCACAGTTCTACTCACAGAGGAATAGAGGTTTCAGGCACTGCAATCTCAGAAACAGAGGCTCTCAAAATGCAGATAAGTCCTTTCCTTTCTGGCCAACCTTCAGTGGGAGGTCATTTGAGTCTATTTCTTCAAACATGGCAAACACTAACTGCAGACCCCTCGGTCTTACAAGTAGTACACGGATACTGTATAGTCCTCTATACCACACCAGTTCAGAATTAAATCCCTCAACTCCTTTCCATTTCTCAAGAATAAGAGCTCATGATGACACATTAAATCCAGTTTCTTCTTCACATGCAAGCAATAGAGATGTCTCCTTTCAACCAGTCAGGTTTTGGAAGTACCATATTGTTGGTTCACAAGAAAAACAAAAAATTCTGACCACTCAAAATTTGAAATCATTCAACAATTATGTGGTGTATCACCATTTCAAAATGGAAACAATATTCCATCTCAGGGACTCTCTGCAAGAGGGAGATTAGGTGGTACGCTTAGACCTTCAAGATGCCTACTTAATGATTCCAATTCACCTCTCACACAGGAAGTACCTGCAATTTCTATGGAAGAACACATTTTTTTCAGATCAGATGCCTTCCCTTTGGTCTTTCCTCTGCTCCTTGGTGTTTTACCAAGGTGATAAAACCTGTTATAACACACATGAGAGTGCAAGGTATACACTTAACAGCTTACTTAGACGACTTCCTTCTCATGGCCCAAGACAAAAATTAACTACTGATTCAACTAAACGATTTTCTGGCAATCTTGCAGAATCTAGGATTCCTTATCAACAAAGACAAATCTGCTTTGGAACCTTCCAAACAAATGGAATTTCTAGGTTTCCTAATAGACTCAAACAAATCGATTCTACAACTCCCGAAAGAGAAGGTGTAACTAATAAAGAGAGAAATATCTCACGTGCCTACCCTTTTCAGAATATGTCTGAGACTACTAGCACGAAATGTGGTCCTTCTCATCTTCTCAATTCAAGCTATATTTCCAGGCCCCTTACATTACCGGGCCCTGCAAAGATTAAAGATTCACCATCTCAGAAAAGGACTTTCCTACTCCGACATTATCGGATTAGATCCAGAATCTCATTCTGAATTCCGGTTAGACTATCTAGACCCCTGGAACAGAAAAGCTATTTTCTCTATATAACCAGATCTTGTCTTGAAATCCGATGCAAGTTGGACTGGTTGGGTGCACAATGTGATCAGTTCTCGAACTGGCAGTACATGGTCTCAAGAGGAGTTATTGTTGCACATCAACTGTTTAGAGGTCAATCAATCAATCAATCACGGGTTTGTTAAAGCCCGACTACTCACCCGTAAGGGTCTCAAGGCGCTGGGGAGGAGGGGAGGTGCAGGTTCCAGTCCATCAAGGAGGGGGTCTGTCGAAGAGCCAGGTTTTGAGGTTTCTCGTGAAGATGGGGAGTGATGCTGCCTGCCTGAGGTGGAGCGGGAGGGCGTTCCATGCTCTGGCCGCGAGGAAGGAGAAGGAGCGGCCTCCTGATCTGGTCTTTCTGGCGCGGGGGACCATGGCGTAAGAGAGCTGGGCTGATCGTAGGGTTCTTTGGGGTGCGTGGAAGTTGATTCGGCTGTTGAGGTATGCTGGTCCGGTGTTGTGGAGGGCCTTGTGTGCGTGGGTGAGGATCTTGAAGGTGACTCTAGCCTCGATGGGGAGCCAGTGGAGTGTGCTCAGGTGTTGGGAGATGTGGCAGTGTCGTGGTAGGTAGAGGAACAGTCTTGCGGTGGCGTTCTGGATGTTTTGTAGCTTGCGGGCGAGGTTTTTGTTTATTCCGGCGTAGAGTGCGTTGCCGTAGTCGAGTCTGCTGGTGACGAGGGCGTGGGTGACGGTTTTTCTGTGCTCGAGGGGGATCCATTTGAAGGTCTTACGTAGGAGGCGGAGGATGTGGAAGCAGGAGGATGTGACGGAGTTGATCTGGCGGTCCATTTTGAGCTCGGAGTCTAGGATGATTCCAAGGTTGCATGCGTGGTCATTGGGGGTGGATGGGCTACCGAGGGCGGGGGGCCACCATGTGTCGTTCCAGGCATCGGCGTGTGGGCCCATGATGAGTACTTCTGTTTTGTTGGTGTTGAGTTGTAGGCAGCTGCTTTTCATCCATTTGCCTGCCTTCTTGGAAGTTGTGTTTGGCTGCGTTGGCTTTTTTGGCTAGGGAGAGGATGAGTTGGGTGTCGTCTGCGTATGAAACAATGTTCAGTCCGTAGGTTCTGACGATGGGGGCGAGAGGAGCCATGTAGACGTTGAAGAGCTTTGGGCTGAGGGAGGACCCCTGGGGGACTCCGCAGGTGGTTGGTGTAGGGTCCGAAAGGAAAGGGGGGAGTCTGACCCGCTGCATTCTGCCGGAGAGGAAAGAGTAGATCCAGTCGAGGGCCTTGTCTCGGATACCTGCGTCGTGGAGTCTGCGTATTAGGGTGCGGTGGGATACTGTGTCGAAGGCCGCTGAGAGGTCGAGGAGGATGAGGGCTACTGTTTCTCCTTTGTCCAGTAGGGAGCGGATGTCGTCTGTTGCGGTGAGGAGGGCGGTTTCTGTGCTGTGGTTTTTTCTGAAGCCGGATTGTGACGGGTCGAGGATGTTGTGCTCTTAGATGAAGGTGGCGAGTTGGCTGTTGATGGCTTTCTCGATGACTTTCGCTGGGAACGGGAGCAGGGAGATGGGTCTGTAGTTTGTGAGGTCGGTGGGGTCCGCCGAGGGCTTCTTCAGGAGGGGGTTGATCTCGGCGTGTTTCCAGGTGCTTTCAGGATCCTTCGCAAATCAGACCTTTGCCAAAAACAAGATAATCTCTCAGCTGTCTAGGGGGTACAAAGTCAAGACCATTATCCAAACTGGCACTTTTTTTTTTAGATATCTGTTTTCAAAACAAACTCTCAGTCCAAGCGGTATACCTTCCAGGTAAGTTGAACACAATAGCAGGCTGGTGCAGCAGGAATCTTCATGATGCAAGCGTTTGGCATGTTCATCCTGCCATATTAGAAAACTTTTTTCCAAATTCAGTCCCTTTGTTATAGATCTTTTTGCTTCTTGATTGAACACCGAACTTCCTACCTTTTACAATTGGAGACCGGATTACCAAGCACTAGCAACTGCTGCTTTCCTCCAGGACTGGTCACTCCAAATTAATTACACCTTTCCTTTTGCAATGATATCCTGGGTTTTAGCCCAACTACGATGTCAAAAAGCTGCATTAATTCTGATAACTCTCTTTTGACAGAATCCCCCCTGGTTCCCTATAGCCCTAGAACTGTCTGTGGGTCTCCCAGTCCTGATTCCTTCTTTACCCTCCTTAATCTTGAATTCTTAAAGACTTCCGCACAACCTGATTGGCAATCATTTTCTCACCTCAATAGCTTGGATGGTTTCGGGTCAGCCTGGAGAATCCCAGGTATTTTGGAAGAGGCTGCATAGCTCATACATCAGTCCTGGGCTCCAGGAACAACAGAAGCCTACAGGTCAACCTGGATTGACTGGCATAGCTAGTGTATGGACTGGAGTGCAGAGATTCCTTTTCAGCTGATATATCTTTAAAAGCTAACTTTTTACCTTCTTGAGCATCCCAAGGAAAAGCTTACAGGACAATCAATACCTACAGATCAGTGATATCAGCAGAACATATAAGAGCGGATGGTAAACCAGTTGTCACGCACCCATTGATATGTCGCCTTTTAAAGGGAGTAAGATTTACTGAACTTCCTGTACCAACATATAATATTATGTGAAATGTTAAAGTTATATTGAATTTGTTTCTTAACTTGCCTGACAACTACTCTTTGTCTCTAAAATTTCTTTCTGCAAAATCAACTGTCCTTTGTCTGGTCTCCTTGAAATGCCTTTCAGGAGTATTTTTTCAAGTTTGCATAAGAATTATGAAAAATCTAATCTCTCTCTTCTATCCTTACTTTCCTCCACAACCCAAGCTCTGTGTTGGGAATTGTGTACGAGAATAAATTTCTAAGACAAAAGATTTGAGAATGTCCCTCTCGTCCCAGCTTTTAATTGCTTTTCGATCCCCTCTTAAACCAGTAACTTCTCCTACTTTGGCTCGTTAGGTTAGGTGCACCACGGGTTTAGCAGACATTGAAACTTCTCTTTATGAGGCACATTCCACTAGGTGTGTAATAGCATCTAAAGCTTTTTGGACGAGCACAGATTTGGACGATTTTCATTTGTCTAATGTTTCCACATTTCGAACATTTTATTGCAAGCGTATTTCTCATGTGGCTCATTCAGTTGTAGCTATGCTTTAAAGCAGCATACTAGAAGCCTCCTGTCTTGAGATAAAATGGAGATTTTCTTAGCTTTAGTGAAAGAAAGTCTTGATTTTAATAAAGACAAGGAGGCGAGTATTATCCCACCGCATTGGCATCTTTAACTCTCCCTCTTCTTCTCCTATAGTGTCTGTTGAAATCACATAAAAGTCCTTTTAAGAACTCAAATGTAGTAAAGAACCAGGATACAGTTGTTGTCTTGAGTAGATTTATTGTAGGGTTACATGGAAAAGGAGCTAGCTTGAAAGCAGCCAGCCCCAACAGACACCAACTCAAGAATGACACATGTACATTCTAAAGTATCTAAGCAGCATCAGAACATTCTAAGAAGAACTCAATACATTACTATTAAAGGTTACAGTGATAGGAAGGTTAATACTACAGAGCTAACATAATCTGACTTAACAGAGTACTACATTACCTTCCCTTCTTCTAAAAAAATAAAAATAAAATAAAAATAGAACAAGTAAGAATTTATTCTCTATACCTTGCAGGTTTGACTACATGCCGGGAACTCCTCCTGACATTCTCCAAGACAGATTTCGTTCCAGGAGACAAGCTGCTATTGTGCTTGAAGGATACGTCCTGAGTAGGACATTGAACTTTCGCAACTTTGCTTAAGTTCCACCAAAACCCACCTTCGACCTGAATGGCGTTCCCCACCATCTTAATTACCTTGACAGGTGGACCGAATCTGCTTTCACCTTTGTTAACATGAATAGACTTCTTAATTCTAACAGTATCCCCAACTTTGAGAATAGAGATCTTAGAACCTTTCCTAGTGTCAAAACAAATTTTCTGCTTAGCTTGTGTGGAAGAAACGTTACTTTTTACAAGAGACATCAATTTCTGTACATCTGATTCAGCATTAATCCACTTTGACATCCACCCTGGACGAAAGGAAGTATTCGGCTTTCTTCCCCTCATTAATTCGAAAGGAGACACTTTGGTGGATGAATGTGGGGTGGTCCTGTAGAACCATATCATGATGTTAAGGGATTTAACAATATCATTGTTGCTGGCTTTAGCCCATTTCACGCAGTCCCCAATCACTCTATTCATCCTCTCAACAAGTCCATTCCCTTGAGGATGATAAAGGGAACTCTTTATGTGCTTAACACCAGAAACAGACAAGAAAGATTCAAAATCCTTACTGACGAACTGTTTCCCATTGTCTGAAACAAGTATTTCAGGAAATCCTTCTCTAGACCAAACCTCGCTTAGAAAATTAATAATGCTTTTAGTGTCAGCTTCTCTAACCAATTTGTACTCAGACCATTTGGATGCATAATCAATCAAAACCAGAACAAATTTAGAATTACCACTTAGTGTCATGTAAGGTCCCATGACATCTACACCAAGTTTCATCCAAGGACGGTCGGGACACTCAACAGGCATAAGAGGAGGAACCGAAATTTTAAGTGACTTGTCTGATGATCTGCAAACACAACAGTCCAACACAAACTCGTCAATTTCTGAGTCCATTCCTGGCCACCAAAATGTGTCACAAATACGGCGCTTGGTGAAGGACGAACCTAAATGTCCTTCATGAGCTCTAACAATAATCCCTTTCCTGAATGAGTGTGGAGGAATCAGCTTATCATCACGCAACAAAATCCCATCTTCCAACGAAATTTCATCCTCAACTTTAGAAAATGGTTGAAGTGAAGAATGCAGAACCTTCTCTCTTGGCCACCCACATCTAACAAAATTACAAACATCTTGAAGTACACAATCATTTAAAAATGCTCCCCTCCATTCATCCTCCGAACAAAACTTTAGCTCAGGAATGTCCACACCTGCTACAAGACAATCTTCACAATCTTCTTCAATGAGGTCAGAAAAGGAAACTTCATCTTCCAGAATGTTTGTGGGAGCAAAACGAGAAAGAAAATCTGCCCTCCCATTCTTCCCCCCAGCGATGTGTCTGACATCAAATTGATATTGTAGCAACTTCGTAACCATTCTCATGATTCTGGGAGTGCAACACTTACTCAGACTACCACCCAAGATATTGACAAGAGGCTTGTGATCAGTCTGAAGTAAAAAACGTTTTCCCCACTCATAAGGGCGAAACTTTTCAATAGCCCATGCGCAGGCCAACAATTCCTTCTCTATAACTGAGTATTGCAATTCGGGTGACCTCAGTACTCTAGATGCAAACCCAATCGTTTTCTCAACACCATCCTCCACTTGTGTCAGGGTCGCACCTAACCCCACTTGACTAGCGTCAACTGTAAGACAGCATGGTAAACTGGGATCGAAAGGTTTAAGTACAGCACTTTTCCTTAACAGATCTTTAACTTCCTCAAATGCCAACACACATTCATCGCTCCAAACAAATTTAGTCCCCTTTTTTAGGAGATTGCTGATGGGGCGAACTATGGTGGCATAATGGGGAATGAACCTTGAATAATATTCACAAAGACCCAGCAGGGATTTGACTCCAGTTTTGTCAGTGGGAGTGGAAGCATTGGTAATGGCCTCCAGGAGACCAGGTCTGGGCTTAACACCATCTTGAGTGAGAACATGACCTAAGTATTCTACCTCGGTACAAAAGAATTTGCATTTTTCTAGTTTTAAAACAACTCCATGTTGCTGAAATAAACCCAACACTTTGTGTAAAATGAAGTCATGTGAATAAACATCTTTGGCAAAGATGAGTACGTCATCTTGAAAGACTAACACACCTTCGACACCCTTAAGAATGTTACTCATCACCCTCTGAAATACCGACGCAGCCGATGCCAAACCAAATGGCATGCGCCGATACTGAAACGTGCCAAGAGGGGACACAAAGGAAGTAAGGTGACGGGAATCCGGATGCAACTCAACCTGGTGATATGCGCTGGCCATGTCAAGCTTGGTGAAAAATTTGGCACCTTTGGTGGATGCAAACAGATCGTTTATTTTAGGAAGAGGATGTGAATCAACCCAGATTTCCTTATTGAGGGACCTCAAGTCAACACACACCCTGAGTTGACCACACCTCTTCCTTGCGACAACCAAAGGCGAAAGCCAAAGGGAGGATTCAATTGGCTCTATAACACCCTTCTCGCACAGTTGAAGTAATTCCTTCTCCAAGTCATCTCTGACACTGTAGGGTACACCCCTGAGTTTGTGTTTGACTGGTAAAGACCCCTCTTTAACTATGATTCTGTGTTTAAAACCCTGAATTTTACCTAAATCAGAGCTGAAAACAGAAGGAAACTTGTCCTTGAGAGCTTGGACTTCATCAGAGCACCCAACAACCAGGACTTGTTCTTTGGTTCCAGGTTTGAGGATCATTCCAAAAAGCCCTTGGTGGAACCACCCTAAAATGTTTAGACCTTTGACAGCAACATAGATTTTACCTTTTATTCTCCTTCCCTTAAAGCACAGCTCCTCTTCAAAGAAACCCAAAAGGTCAATTTTCCGACCTTCATATGACACAGGTGTGCGATCGGGAGGAAGAAAAGGTTGACTACCTTCCCAAATTTCATCAAAACGTTTTTTTGTGATCATGGTTATTTTAGCACCAGAGTCGACTAAAAGTTTGATACATTTCGTTCCTACAGAAATATCAACGATGGGGTCAACACAGGACTTAGGATCACCTTCAATGACATCACTAGCAATATAATCAGAAACAACAGAAACTACTTCCGAGTCTGATGAAGACTCAGAATCAATTAAGCATTCAGCAGGTTTCTTAAAACTTTTTTGACCTTTCAATTTTAGGCACACTTTTGCAAAATGTCCTACTTTTTTGCAATAATTGCAAGTGACGTTGGAACCAGGACAGCGTGATCCCTTAGAATGAGGTGGGTTACCACATCTTAAACATAACATAGATTCACCATTACCTGATGTTCCTGATTTGGTTCCCTTGCCTAAGTTGTTGGTATTGCTTTTATAATTTTTTTGACAGACTTAACAGATGAATTTAGATTGATAGCATTAACTGGTTCAACAACTTTCTCCTCTAATTCTTTTAAAGAGACCATAGAAATTTCTATACTCTTAGCTAATTTAATGGTATCATCTAGAGACGGATCACCCATGGTAAGTAATTTCTGTCTGATGTTTTTGTCTCTACAGTGACACACAAATTGGTCTCTGATGAGTTGATCCGTGAAATTCTCGAAGCTGCAGTCAGCTGCCAATCTGCGCAATACAGAAATGTAAGAATCAACATCTTCCCCCTCACTTTGCTTCCTCTTAAAAAATGTATGCCTGAGGACCATGAGGCTGGGCTGCTTGTCAAAGCGTAGTTTGAGCTTCTGTACAGTTTCTCTGTATTCGTCGTTTTGTGCGCCTTCTACTTGAGGTAAATCTGGTAAATGCTTGAATACAGATCTGCCTTCAAAACCCAGAGAATGCAACAGTAGGTATTTTTTCTATCTGCACTGAATCTAGATGCACCTATAGCCCCTAAATAAGTTTCAAATGCGTCATGCCAAACTTCCCATCTGATAGCTGGTTCTCCCGGGGTGTCCAGAAAAGCTGGAGGTGGGTTAACAGACTGTAAAGTGCACATTGCAAAGAAAACAAAAGAAAATTGGTGTGTGTATCACCGCTGTAGATGTACACGATAAATGTCAGAAAGATGAAGAAGTAATGAACAACGTTGATATGTCCTTCCTTAAAAATGGGTGTTACTGTGTGAAAACACCCAAAATAGTGAGAAAACCAGGTGAAAATAAGTGGTTTGACAGGAAAGACTATTGAAGAAGAAAAACTCTGTGGATCATCGATATTGACATCAGGTATTTTGTTTAAATAAATTTAAACCAGCTGTGTGCATCAGCGTTGACTCTTTTAGACTGAGTGCACCATCTTTATGCAGTAAACACGAGTGGCTGTGTGCATGGACACTATTGCATGCAGGTTGAGCAACGCTAGGAAAAGAACAAGTTAAACATCCAGAAATACTGTGCGCGTCTGAACTAGCTGTGCGCATCAGCGATATGTAATTCCTGTGAAGTTTAACGCTGTCGGCTTTTTTAGAAATGGGCTGTGCGCATCAGCGTTGCGTGGTTGCTAGGAGAGAGGGAGACGCTTGCCGGCTGTGCGCATCGGCGCTGAACGTTGCCAGGAGACAGTGACGCTGGAGGCAAAGTTGTGGCGTATTACGTGGGGACGCAGGGACGCGCTGACACAATGCGTCGAGAAGTAGACGTCACAAGGCTCCCATTAACTTCCGAAGGGACCGTGCTTTCCTCAAGAGCACGAGTAATGGAAGACTGCACGCATGAGCTGTATCAGGTAGCGTGAGCGAGTCGTTAAGAGTGGAGCGTGCGCGCAAGCGGCGAGAGAACACTTTAAAAAAAAAAAAAAATACTCTCTGCGCAATGCGTTAGAAGAGGGTTGCAAGAACACGAAAACAAACAGTCTAGAAGCAAGTAGAGCCAGAAGCGATAATCAGTTTGATAATAAAAAAAAATGTCTTGAAGAGCGTCAGCGTAAGGGTGGGTTCCGATGGGTAAAGGAGTAAAAACGCCCTACCGCAGTGGTTCCCAAACTGTGCGCCGCGGCACACCGGTGCGCCGTGATGAGAAGCCAGGGGCGCCGCTCCGCCGCGGCGCACAATTTGGGAAATTGCAGCTGCAGCGCAATATGCGGGGGGGTTTCAAATGCCACCTTCACAATGGTTTGGCCAAAGAGCGCCGTACTGCCGCCATACGCATACGTGCGTGCGTACGTACGCGTCGTCGTGCTTTTAGATGCGTAGTCTCCGTCGTAGTGGATACGCACCTCGGAGCGTTTGAGGCGCGGTGTTGCTCACGTTGTTGCTGCCCGCCGTGTCTGCCCGCTGTGTTGTGCCTTGCCTTGCCTCGTGGGACCCTCGAGAAGGAAATCGGTAAGCAAGTGCCGAGCCCTCGATGCTGACATATTCGAGTCGATGATTCCATTAAAGCAGAGGTACAGTAGATATGAAAAGTGTATGGAAAGCGTTGCTATGGATGTTTTAGTGGGGCGGCAAAGGTCAGAAATTGTTAGCTGATGCTTGGCTTATAGTGTGTGCTCACAATTGCTACTGCATGAATCTTCAATGCTGCACTTGGTCTATGCCTAAGATCTCTAGGCAGAGGCTCATGGAATCCAGTCCAGTCCCTACTAAAACGCTGCTATGCTAATGAGGTGCATCAGAGGCCATTCGCACCTGCTTTTTGCTCACCCCGAATACTTTCGTTTTAGGGAAGGGTCTGCAGATGCTTGTGCAAAATGTGCTTGGGTCTGATCCCAAGGGGTATTTTGCTCATTTGCGTAGCTCCAAGTAAATATAGGTACACCTTTGCCCTTGCGCCTGTATCCTATTACAAAAGTGTGCCCTGGGACAAAGAATGAGTCTGAAAGTGCCATGATTGTGTGCCACAGGATAAAGAGAGTAAAGCATTGGCAAAGTACAATGTTGGCCCACCCACCTTGCCAATGATTTTAACTTTCTTTGGGCCGATGTGCACTTGTGAGCAGACAAAATGCAGTCACGCAGTGCACGAGAGCCAATAGAGTGGACACTAGCATAATGTGAACAGTCTGGTGAGCCCAGATTCCAAATGGCTTTTTTTGATCTAAAGTGCCCTTCTGCAGTGCAGAGATGAGCTAGTATCAGAGAAGCACATATCATTCTGCTTACTGGTGTTTCTCTGTTTTGGTCTCCTCCTGACCTCCAAAGCCTTGTGCGCCCTGTTGTCCAACCCATAGCTGCCAAGGTTTCAGATTGCTATATGTGACATTTTCATAATTTCAGCTCCATTATGAGTGACATTTCAATGAGTTAGCAACACTTTCTCGTAAGCAAAATCAAGCAGTAAGATGAAGGAAACATATAAATATCGCATATAAATATCTGTTTTTCCTGTTCATTGAAAAAGATATTTTATTCAGAAGTTTTTAAACTATTGATGTGTGGTTAAAAAAGTTGCATGGAAACATATTTGGCTATTAATCTTGTATCGTTTCACACTTAACGAGTTTTTATTAAACAACTGTTATCTTCTTATTTTGTTACAAATATGATTATAATACCTTCATTGCATCCCAATTAATTTAAGGAAGACAACAGGAAGTACTCCCGAGGTCAGGCTTTTATCCCCCGCACCCGCCTCCGGTAAAAAAAAATGGTGGGGAGCCACGGCCAACTGCCAATTAGGTCAAGGGAGCCACAGGTCAAAAAAGTTTGGGAACCACTGCCCTACCGTATCAGCTGACTTGGTTGGAACTGCCGAAAATCTTCATAAGTCTTCAACCTCTTGAAAGGGAAACAGATGAGAGATTAGAGGCTTGAGGCTGGATATAACGCCGGTTTGGAGCTTGTGGCAAAGAGCTTGAGGCTTGACTTGTCTAGAGTAGATAGATGTCCTGGATGAGGAATCTTGCACGCAGGGTAATCCATGTAACCAGGATCGTCGCCAATCAAATGTAGTAAAGAACCAGGATACAAGGTTACAGTGATAGGAAGGTTAATACTACAGAGCTAACATAATCTGACTTAACAGAGTACTACACTATTCAACAGAAAATACAATGTTGACAACCAGCTCTCATGTGTGAAATGTTTGCAGTCTGTTCTGCTGTGCGGCTGCTCTGCTCTGCTAGGCAAGGTGAGGTGAGGTGAGGGCCCGAGGCAAGGACTCTAGGGGCTGCGCCCTCCTGCATCGCTGTTTCACCGTCTCTTTCTCCATCGGCTCCCAGACTCCAGGCGGCCTTTGGGCGGTTTCGGGGACTGGGCCGCAGCGTATTGTAGGCCATCGGGGTTTTCAGGAGAAGCGGTGAGTAACCCCGATGCAGCAAAGCGCTTCACAGGAGGTAAGGCTCAGAGCTGCGTGGGCTGCCAGGTAGAGAGGAAGCGGCCAGCAGTAGGCTGGTGTGGCTTGCTCTCCTGTGAAGGCCCCGCATTGCCTCGTATTGCCTCATATGTTCCTTTGGTAATTTGGTCGTTTGGTCCTGGTCCTGGTCCGTGTTACGGCGAAGCTGAACGCTGAACATTGAGGGCTGTCTATTGCTCTAATTAATTACCACCAGTGGTATTCTAAGTCCCAGGTTGGGCTCTGGGAGAGATTATTCTAGTAGCTATCAACATCTACCAACAGCTGCTTCATTTTGTCCCCAAAATACCCCTCTGCCTCCCGCTCCTGTATAGGTAAACTCCAGGAGAGGGTTAGGGAGGGGAAGGAGGGGAAAGGAATAAGAAGGAAAGAGAAGGCCTATCACCAAGCTGGTCTTCTGACTTCAGGCCCTAGGAAGTGGGCCGGGTAACAGTATAACTGGATACTGAGTTTGATGGTTGCACAATTGTTTTTTGGGGGGGGGGTATTTTGGTATTTTTGGTCGCAGCCACATGTACACCTGTACCTATAATTCCATTCGATTGATCATCTGGGCAAATAAGCTGCTGCAGAACCCGCTTGGTGGCGGCCAGGAAGTAGTCTCTTTACTTCCTAAAAGGTTTAGTGCCCAGTTGGTCATATTGAACAATTTGGCCCTAGGGGCAAGTGGAAAAGGCCAGCGGTAGACAGCCAATGTTTGCTATATGCAGTAATTTTTGGATCTATGCACCTGTGGAAAACACGTGTAATCCCTGAGTTGTCCTGTGTTTGACTTCCGTTGCTTCTATATTATATTTTAACTTCTACAAAACAACGCCAGTTGTACTGAGTTTATGGAGTTCTGCAGCCTTGGGGTATGTGGACTTTGGAACTTTGGCCATTTTGTCATCCTCCCCTGCTCCACAACACTCCAGTTTTGAACAATTAGGGCGCTGTGACTGTGTGAAGCAATAAGGAAAGCAATAAGGAAAGGAAAGAGCTCCGATAGAACCTCATTAGGAGTTCAGTTGTGGTGAGGTTTTTTTCTTGTTGTCTCTCTCTGTGGAAACAATCCTTACATTATGAGATCAGGTCGTCCGAGGGGACCAATACAGCTTTTGTTACGAGGTCAACCACAAAAGAGGTGGAAAACTGCAAGGAAAATTCAAACCCGTTTCCAAAAGGATGTATTAAATGGCAATGAGACAAAACTTGAGGAATTGACAGTAAAAACTAGACTTTCACCAAGTTCGGATCATGTATTAACTGTTGTAGACCAAGTATTCAATCCAATTCCCATTTGTGGGTCTCATCTTTCTCAACCTAGTATTATGTAGTTTTTAAAAAAAACAGATAAAGTTCAATGTGAGGATGGGGTGTTTTCTTCCTCACCTGCATCTACAAATATGTGTCCATCCGTAGCTCAGACAGCACGTGAGGGGGGAGTATCCCAGGGTGAAGAAATAAGGGAATGTTTGAAACAGTCTGTTGTTACTACTCCTTTAAGTCTAAATGTATCTGCTGTAAAAAATGCTTCATATGAAAGGAGGCATTCTCATGTAATAGTTGCTAACGCTCAAGTCCATCATGTGACTGTTCCCGAAGTTTGTCAAGCTAATAAGCAGTCAGCCCAAATTATGTTGTTGCCACAAAAGACCTGTGTTTTACAGGTGAAAGATAAACCTTGAGCCTCAACCAACGGCAACAAGGACACAAGTGAATGTGATATCTCTGTTATCTGTTTGGGTGATATTCAACTAAACAATAGCTCTTTAAAATCCTCTATGTCTGCGACTGGGAATGGGAGTGTCTGCGAGAGTCTAGGTATATCTATAATTCGGTCACCAAACAACAAAAATGCTATAAATCCATTTAGTCCTGGATCATATGATGGTGAACTGGTTCCTGACATTTATCCAACTTTAACCCCTCTAAAGATTAAACCTACAAGTGAACAGGTTTCTGACTTTCATCCAACTTTATTCCCTCAAAAGATCAAACCTACAAGTTGTAATCAGGAACTAAAGAATTTAGCTCAAGTTGATAATCCCTTGAACTCTGCAGACCTCTCGTTCCTAGACAAATATGATGCTCCTATTTTACCATTTGAGTGCCCTGTTATGTTATGTTAAAAACATTTGTTAAGCGCACGTTCACCGGACGGTTTCTTGGCGCTGGGGTAGTGAGTAAGGTAGCAGCGGTGGGAAAGTAGCCTAGTTATCATACGCCTGGGAGAACAACCAGGTCTTCAGCTGTTTCCTAAATAGTGCGAAGGAGGTAATGGACCTCATCTCCACGGGGAGCGAGTTCCAGAACTGAGGGGCTAAAACTATAAATCTGGAACCTCCATGTTTCTTGCGTTTAAAAGTGGGAGTGACCAACAGATTCAGATGGGAGGATCGCAAGTTACGAGAGGGGGCATAGCGTAGAATCTTAGAGGAGATGAAGGCTGGACTGTTGCCGTGAAGAGCTTTGAAAATAGTACATCCCAGCTTAAATACACAACGCTTGACCACTGGGAGCCAATGAAGGCTTTTCATCAGTGGCTTAACGTGATGCCATTTAGGTTGGTGAAAAATCAGTCTGGCAGCTTGATTCTGGACCAGCTGAAGGCGTCTTAGTTGGTAAGCCGGGATGCCTACATAAAGTGAGTTGGCATAGTCCAATCGGGAGATGACCAATGCCAGGATAACTAGAGTCAGGGCTTCCCTGGACAAAAATCTACTAATCTTCTTTATTCTCCGCAGTTGAAAAAAAACAGCAGAGACCACCGAGCCGATCTGAGCCTTCATGGACAGATCGTTGCTTATCACTATGCCCAGGCTTTTGGCTGAACTGACCGGTAAAGGAGGGCTGCCCAGGAGAGAAGGCCAAAAGGTGGAGTTCCATGGATTAGCAAGCCCGCCAGTGAGGATAAACTCAGTTTTATCGGGGTTGAGCTTCAGTTGATTTCCGTTCATCCATTCACTTATGAAGATCATGGTATCTTGAAAGTGAGACACAGAGGATGGTGAGAGATTGATGTCGAAAACCAATTGAAGATCATCAGCATAATTATATGTTCCAACTTTCCTTTCTCGCAAGGAGGAGATTAAAGGAAGTAGATACAGATTAAAAAGGAGCGGAGAAAGGGAGGAGCCCTGGGGAACCACGCAGGTCAATTCCATCTTGGTAGATGAGAAGTTGGCAAGACGTACCGCTTGAAACCGGTTACTGAGGAAGGAGGAGAGCCACTTCAGAGCCAGACCCTGGATCCCGGCATTACTGACACGGTCGATCAGGATGTTATGATCGACCGTGTCGAATGCTGCTGACAGGTCCAGGAGTACCAGGGCCTGGGTGAGGCCCCTATCCGCCCCCCCTCTAAGTTCATCCAAAACTGTCAAGATGACTGACTCTGTAGAATGGGCGGGTCGAAACCCAGCCTGATGGGAGTCCAGAGCATGGGACTGTTCGACAAAGGAACTAAGATGGTTCGACACATGGGACTCTAGGACCTTACCCAGGTAGGGCAGCAAGGAGATAGGGCGATAGTTACTAAGAATAGATGGATCCGCGCCAGGTTTCTTTAAAATAGGGATGATTTCCACACTTTTAAAAAGGTCGGGGACAATGCCAAACTTAAGTGAGTTGTTAAGAAGAGAAAGTGGGGGGTCCGGGCATATGGTAAAAACTTCCTGAAGAACGTGACGAGGACAGCAATAAGTAGTGGAACCAGAGCCAACCTTTTTAAGTAGACCCAGAAAAGTCTCCTGGGAAATGGGGGGAATCAGAACCAACTGAGATGGGGTCTTACAAATGTTGGAAACATCTGTGAAAGAAATGGAGGTAGGAATACTGGCCTTGATGGCCACGATTTTCTCCATAAAATATAAGTTGAGGGAATCACAAAAGGATTGTGAGGGGGCCGCTTTCAACGTGACTCTATCTGGTTCGGAAAGCTCATTTACTATAGAGAAGACTTCTTTAGACTTATTTGCTGAATTAAGAATCTTCTTGGAGAAATAATCTGCCTTAGTTAGAAGAATGGCATTTTTATATTCTTTCAGCAAAACATCATGGTGTGGACAACAACGGAGTGTGGCGAAATGTTTTGAACACAATGGACGCAAAAGCGACAGCGTTAAATTTTCACTCCAATAAGCTAGACATACAGGTAGAACTGTTAATACTCTAGCAGTTTATGTGGCGGATATAGATACAAAACTACATAACTTAACCAACTTGGTGGTAAGAGCCCAGACCGATGTTAACAATCAATTAGTTAAATGCACGTGCTCACATATTTTAGGTAAAGTATCTGATTTCTCGACCATAGTAGGGTCTCTCATTGAAGAAATCAAAAAACTTGCTGTGCGACCAAACCCAGAACATTCCCTAATTCGTCAGAAAGAACAAGGATTAGGAGGAGTAAGTCTGAGCCCTAAGCTTCAACAGACTCACCGAGATGCGCCCTCTGATAAAACCAAGGCACTAGGGGGGGTCGTTGGGAAAATAGAGGTATGCTTGGGTTCCACCACTCTGAAAGATGAATGCCCCATTGCACAGGCAAAAGTTAATGTAGAGATAAGTCAGGTTGCCAATTCCACAGGTTTAGGTTCAGGTGATAGTCTAAGTAGTGTTTTCCCATTGACCAAAAGTGCCAGTAAAAGGTTGCGTAAGACACGGAATAAAGCCAATAAAACCATTGCTTCAGTAGTCTCAGTGGCCAAACCTAAGGATTGTTACCTTATTTTTAAACCAGCTAGCCAGGAAACCTCAAGGCCAGGACTGTTACGACAAGGATGCAGAACCTCCATCTGATCGTATTGGACTAAAATATAGGAACCCTGAATTAAGTAGCAAGGCTCAGCACCCTATACGGGGTAGTAAAAAAGAATCCTTGATTGCTGTCGATACAGCAGCTTCTAATAAAGTTGGCCTTAATACTGGGATTTTGGTTAAGCAAGATAGTAGGACTCTGAACTGGAGTAAGAATAAGCAGAGCCTTGGAAATTTAGGTAGAGAAACAGTCCATCTTCCGCAACCTAAAACTGAATTTCTAGCACATGAGACTATGCTCTCGTCTCAAGACCGTGTAATTCAGACTATCCACGGGGCTACCTGAGTTGACATGATAAATCCCTGTGTCACTCAGAGCCCACCGCTTTCTGAAGAACATCATATTATCTATTTAGATAATGTTAGCAAATCAAGCCCAACGATATCTCCAGGTGTCATACTGGAAAACAGTACTTTTAACAGTGCAAAACTAGTTTTTCATCCTCTATACGAATCAAGGGGTATTCATGATAGTCTTAATCGGAGCCTAATTTTAAAACTCATTTCAACCATTCCTGAATTATCATTTATTAAAACTACTGATCTTATTTCTGTCCAGTTTAAACAAATACAGTTCAGTTCATCCTGCAAGTCCACTTTAACAACCTGGACTACTAATGAAATAGCGAATAAAATATTAGATTCAAGTTCTTATTTTATGGAATATGGCATTAAGGTTAATAACTGCACTCCATTAAAATACCCCACGATTTTAGAGGCACTAGCCCCAAATGTGGAAAAAGAAAGGAAAAAAGTAAAATCTACTACTTAGAGGCATGACTGGGCCGTCGTATAAATCTACTTTCGATACAGATCTGATGATTACTAATACACTAAAAGGAGTGCGTACTTGCGGATTGTTACCTAAAAATAATGTGCAACTGGAGGACTGGTCGTGGCTTCCGGCCACCCTTGCAAATGTGCATTCAGGGGATGAGAATTGAAGTTTGCCTGTTGCCAATGATAAAGACTTGCAATTGAGGATCTGTTCATGGAATGTGCATGGGCTGGCCCATTTACTGGCCGATCCAGATACTATCCTTTTTTTAAAGTCTTTTGCAAACCTACTGTTCCAAGAAACATGGAGAGAACAAGCAATGCCTCTGCCGGGGTTTAATGAGTTTAATCTCCCAGCAGTACGTACTAATAACTCAGGCCGTGCAAAGTGTGGGCTTTCCTTTTATATAGCGGCAGAACTACATTTAACAGTAGAAGTGGTTGATTTGCAGTTGGATTGGTTACAATGTCTTTTATTGCAGTATGAATGCCTTAATATGATAATACTTAATTTTTATTTAAGTGTGGGGAAAAATAAGATGACTCAGGGGCATATTCGCAAGGACCTACCGCCGATTTATCTCCACCTTAACGCATCAAAAGTGGAGATAGATTTAACACCCCATTCACAAGCGGGTGCAAACTGCAGACATCGCCAGTATTCCCGCGATAACTGCCCCAAAATTTATCTCCACGGTGGACACCACCAACTAACCCTAATGAGATGCAGAGTAGGCGTTCCCATGCAAAAACACACGAAAAAACCACAACACCACTTTCACAACGAACTGCCAGATCTGCGATGCGAGTCAAAACCACGCGATAAGCCGCGGTAGCAGCAGGGATTTAACACCTGCCGTCTGCTGGTGTTAAGCAGGACGACTACCTGCAGCATGAAAGGGAGCCCAGCCCAGAGCCACATCTGAAGACCCACAGATGCCATGGAGCCAATGATCATGCAGCTCCGAGACCCATGAGGGACACAACACCCACCCCCACCCACCCCAGGCCCGCCACCACCCCCAGGACCCGTCCCGCCCCCCCCCCGGGAACACCACAGAGGCAGCGTACACAAAGACAGCGGACCCACCTGAAACGCACCTGCCGGCTGCCACCCAGACCCAACGCCAGAGGAGGACATTGCCCACTACAGGCCCAAAAGGACAACCATCCCCCGCATCCTGACCCAAATGCCCCACCTGCTGACGGTACCAACCCAGCGGACTACCAACATCCCTCCGCAGACAAAGCTGACGGCTGCGCAGCACATGTCGGCCTCTGGTACCATCCAACCCACAACTGCCAGAGTCGGAGGAGTCACACAGCCAGCCCCATACAAGGTCATCACACCTGTCCTGGATGCCAACAACAGCCTGGTACCCCAGCACCTCCACTTCACCCACACTGCGCAGGAGCTGCTGGAGACCAAGCAAGGCCCATACGCCATAGCTGGATTCCCTCACATGTCAGGGCCAATCAACTGCACACATGTACCCCTCGTGCCCCTTGCCGAAACTGCACACAACTACCACAACAGAAAGCACACGCATATCATGAATGTGCAGGCAACAGTGGACCGCCCGGGACTCCTCAACAATGTCGTGGCCAACTCCACAGGCAGAGTGCATGATTCTCACATCTCCCGACAGTCCATCATCACCCGGCGCTCCCAGGATGGCACCCATGGATATGCAGTGCCCGTTGGTAAGTCCAAAATGAACACACCACACACCTCCAGCCCACAGTCATGCAACTCACGACACTGGCAATGGGCACGCAGCACAACTACATTCAACATGACACACAACATGCCAACCGACCAGACACGACAACACGACTCCATTGGGAAGCTGGCCTTGCCATGCCCACAACCCAGCCACGGCATGGCACCACAGACACACATTAGCAGGATGCGAGGAGAGGCATGGAGCAGGCATGTGCGAGAGCGGCAAGTGACCAAGGAATGTGAACCCACCCAATGCCAGGTGTGGCGTGGAGGTGCCGGACAGACCACAGAGTGCAAACCACGGAAATGGCCATGTGGAGATCAACTGCTGGTGCATGGAGTGCAGTGGCCAGTGGACGCTACCATGTCCCCACAGGCTGTGGGGCAGAACGCGGAAATGTCGCACGTTACGTCGCCCCCTGCACGCGCCTCTCGGCCCGCCACGAGTCCTGCGCCGAGCGCGGCGGGGCCTGCGTCCCTGTGCGCATGCTGCACCCTGGGCTGCTGGTCCCCCAACCCGTCATGCCGGCACCAGCGCACCAACGAGGCTCCGCTCACCTGCCTACACCGGCGTGTGTCGATGAGGGCCCACCACGTGCTGGTGCAAGCTCCAAGCACCAGTCCCGCGACCTCTGCAGCCTCCGCAGACCATCGCTGGCCCCCCCGACACTGGCCCACATTACTCCTTTCTCATTTACATACTCCACCGGCGTCCTCTTGGGCCCAGTAGGTCCAACATGTGGAACTGTGTCCTGAGTCTTGAATGGCAGTGACCCCAAGTCCGTGGCAGCGGCCACAGCACCAGACTCCCTTCGATCAGTGAGGCATAATTCCATATCGCAAGCCTGCTACACGTGGTGCCACTAACCCTGTTCAACGCAAGCCGGCGACACGTGGTGCCACTAACCCTGTTCAACGCAAGCCGGTGACACGTGGTGCCACTAACCCTGTTCAACGCAAGCCGGCGACACGTGGATGAGGGCTCAGGCCTACCCTGCGGACCAGTAGGTCCCACATCCAGCACTTAGTCGCGAATCATGAATGGCAGAGTCCACACCAGTGAACGCACGGAGAGGAGTAAGAGGAAGATGCGGCTCAGTCCGGACGAAAGCCAGATCAGAGTCACGGAGGTGATCGAACACTATCAACAACTGACCTGGTGCCACTAACCCTGTGCGCCGTGAGTTACCATCAGCCTCCGGCGGAACATTGTTGGTGTCTGAGCCTGTGGCCTGGGGGTTGTCATCAGCAACGGGCAGGTACGGACTTGGTGTCTGGCATGAGTCTGTGGCATTCATATCCGCCATGTTGCCGGACACAGCTGGCATGTGCCCTCTGCATCATGCCCTGGGGGTAGACCTCCCATTCTCCCCCGAGACACTCCACGGAAGGCACCTATGATACATACGAGACCCTGCTCTGCCCTCATGACCCTACCCCAGTCTCCCGCAGTTTAGCGTCCCGTGGTGGTAGGCCCGTGTCGGCCACTGTGCATCCGGGGCCACTAACCCTGTGCGACTCAAGTCATGCTCCCTTGTTGTTCTGACATTGCATTTCTGAGTGCCTGATGACTGTTGGAGTTGTTGCCAGCACCAGCTACTCCCTGAGGGCTGGCTTACACTCACCCCACACACAGCCAGCACAGGCGTCACTGGATTAGTGGGCCTGCCATCACATCATGCCGAACCAAGTATTGAGTCTTTTCTCTCTGCACTGTCACAGGTGATCAAGGATATGCACTTTGCCCTTGGATGATGACACCCCTCCGAGACCCGAACACACCTGCCCAGAGGCAGTACAATGCAGCCCACATACGCACCAGGGGCATCGTTGAACGCACATTTGGCGTGTTGAAGTCACGTTTCAGGTGCTTGGACGGCACAGGTGGAAAGCTCCTGTACAGCCTAGACATCGTGTGCAAGTTGATCGTTGCATGTTGTGTGTTGCACAACATCTGTGTACGCACCAATGCCCCATGGATCCCAGTTCCAGAAGTACTGGACGATGATGGGGACGATGGGGCAGGTGGCCCACATCCCACTGCAGCTGCGGCAGGAATGGCCCGTAGGGACACCATCATTAACAATTTCTTCTCATGAGAACGTCACATTGTGGCCGTCCCTGGCAATGATGGGACAGTACAAAATGTCCACGAGCACAGCATGTGTGAATAATACATATTTGCAGGTTTCAGGTTGTACTTGTACATTGTCATGTCACAGTTTCCTGCTGTGCCAGATGTGATTTGCCATGTTGTGCACATTTGCGGCACCAGTTATGTCCTGTGTTCTGTTGTGGAGGTGTTGCTGTTTGTACCGGGATGTTGTCAATGTCGAGGTGCACTTATACGTATGTGCGTATGCTGCAGGGTGGGTGATTCGCTCCTGCGCCTCTGATTTGTCTGCTACTGATCCCTTTCATGCGGTGCGCCTGTCAGTTCTGTGCTTCCACGGCGCTGAGATGTTGCAGACTTGGGTAACTTGTGCTCTTTGTCGAGTTGTGACTCTTGGGCATGGTTTGTCCGCAGATGTGTTGTTGACGTCAGGGGTTGTTTGTGCAGGTAGTTGTGTCCGAGTGTGACCTGCTCATTTCTCAGCCAACTCAGTGTCGTGCCGTGTACATTGCCATGATGATAGGACTGCAGCCAAGCTACTCGTCATGTGGTGTCTCTTGCATTGTCAGTGTGGCTGACGTATATGCATGTTTGCTGTGTTTCGCACGTGGGCATGTGTTGGTTGTGTGAATGTTGATGTGTTGGGTGGGTGCCCCTTTGGGCACATGGTGTTCGTGGGACTACTTGGTGTTTGTGTGTGTGCTGCAGTGTTCCCGTGGGATCAGGGACATGATCCAGAGTCATTGTGGATGTGCAGTGTGCCCTGCTTGATTGTGCATGTGTGCCATTGTGCCCATCTCCCCCCGTCTCCCCACTACCAGGTCGCTACACACCATGTTGATGTAGTGTTGGGTCATGTTGGGCAGTGTCCAGATCCCCAACTCATGTCACCGTCTCCCGACTGGTGACTGTGGCCACCATCTTCTCCATGTCATTCAGCTCCTGGTGTTCTGCTGGCCCCCCTCCTCCGGGGTGCGTTGCTGCTTTCGTGTTGGCAGCGAGTTTCTGCTTGGTTTTGCCATTCACATCAGTCCAGAGCCTCTTGTGCTCTTCCATTGTCCTCCTCTGCCATGCAACGGCATTCACATGGTCCGAGGTGGTGTGCCATCTTTGCCTCTTTGTTGCCAATTACACGTTGGAGGTGACGTACAGTTGGTGGTGGTGTTCTGGCTCATCCGTGGCGATAATGGGGTTTTCCTCTTCTCATTGCCCTTCCACGAGCCCTGTATTCCTGGGTGTTCCTCCGTGGGGATTGTGGGGTTCATGTTGTCCTCTGCAGTCGGTCAGGGTGCATCCGTGGTACTCCGCAGTTGATTTGGTTTTTTAGTGGCATTTTCCGTATGCTGTTCTTTTGCTTTTTCCCGCATTACGCGTGGGTATTGCTGGCCTCTCGCTGGTTGTCACTGTTTTCTTATCGCGTTTGGGCACATCTGGTCTTTTTACGCGTTGGGGTTTGTGTTTTTAACTCCGCCGCGGTGGTTGTATCGCGGACATTGGCCGCGTTTTCGGCTGACTATCGCATGGTACCGCCGTGCTGTGAATTCCACGTTAACACAGGGTTATTTTCCCGTGATGGGCTGCGATGTGTAAAGTTGCGTTAACATTTTTTGGAGATGTTTAGCACACGTTCTTGTGAATATACCCCTCAGTTGTTTATCTTGTGGGATATTTTAAGCTCTTTAATAATCCGGCACCCACATGCCGGTTTTATTGTTTCTGGCGATTTTAATTTACATCAGGTTGTTCTAAACCCCAAAAATGGAAAGCGTAATTATATCGCAAAAGAGTGTTGCGACAAAATGTATCATCTTGGGTTTACCTTGTTAAAAGAAAAATCTAGGTTTGTTCCATCTTTTACATTTTCAAAGCATGGTTCAATTATTGATTACACATTTATTACAGAGAATCTAAATTCAAAATTGATTGAATACAGGGTGACCCCTCGACTCGAGAGTGACAACAATCCTCAGATAATTATAGTACAATTACCAATGAAATGTAAGCCCAGATCTAAAGAGCTTCACAATACGGGCCATTCCTCATACAATCTGAAGAGACTGGTTTGGCACTCGGATAAACAAGATGAAATAATACAGGCGGCTGAAGCAATAATAAGGGACAGTGACCAGTGCCAGGTGGGGGTAGGTTCTATGATTAATAAATGGATTTATATACTATCAGCCATTGTAGAAACATTTCAAGTATGAAAGAGTAAGAAAACAAATCTACCACCATTTTCGTCGAACAAATGGTATACTTTTAAGTTATTTAAACTAAAACGATTGCTAAATAGAGCTGTACGGGATGCCTACTCCCATAGATACCAGCAATCTTGTTATGTTTACAAGGACAGAATGAAAGCACTAAGGAAATCTTATAGACGAGAAGTGTGGGTGGGTTAATCATATTATCAATTTGGGCTCTGGCATAGATTACTTTGTGCCTCCAAACAAACTAATGTAAAAAAGTTTTGGGAAATAGTCAATGAACTCGAAAGGGGAGGCAACAGGGCTTATAGTATTAATATTATGGAAGCTGAATGGGTAAATTTTATTACCAATCTGTATCAAGTGGGTGATCCAGTTGTGAAAAAGCAAGACATGAGTTTTAATTGTGAAAAAAAGAGTAAAACATATACAGTGATAGTGAGGGGTATGAGCGAGGGTACGAATAATACTGTAATAGTTAGTGAGTCGTATGCAGAGCAAGTCAGCAGCCCCGATTTGAAGAATGATCTGGACCGTATAAGCACTAATGAAATAGTTATTCTGTTATGTGGCATTCGATCAAATGTTGCTCCTGGCCCTAACAGAATTCCAAATGCCTTGTTCTGTGCCAATATGGATATGTGGGCAGACGTAGTGACTCCATTGTTCAACGAGGTATTGTTATTGTAAAATGTACCTGAATCTTGGCAATGTAGCTCCATACAGCCTATCTATAAAAGTGGCCCAGTTGATAACCCTGCTAATTATCGGTTAATTTCCTTAACTGATGTCGATGCTAAGGTTTTTGCCACACGTTTATTGGTAGACCTGGAAAACGGGCAGCACAACAAGGCATAATTCCACTCAACCAAACAGGTTTTTCGTAAGGGCCAATCTACTATTACCAATTTGTTGGCCCTCACCTTATTGGCTGAGTGGGCACTTTTAAAAAAACTAAGGGGCATATTAGCAAGACCGGCGATAAAATTAACGCCGTTTTAGCGGCAGGAAACTGCCGCTAAACCCGCGATAATGGGCTTGCTAATATGCGTTATAGAATTCCAATAGAAGCCCAGGTTAGATGTGCATGACATCTAACCTGGGCTTCTATTGGAATTCTATAACGCATATTAGCAAGCCCATTATCGCCGTTTTAGCGGCAGTTTCCTGCTGCTAAAACGGCGATAATTTTATCGCCGGTCTTGCTAATATGCCCCCAAATCTATATATTGCTTTTATAGATTTAAAGGCAGCCTTTGATTCAGTTCCCCGAGCCTTATTATGGAAAAAACTGATTGGCTGGGTCATTCCACGGAATTTGATTGATGCTATAATTCTTCTTTATACCAATACCTGGGTGCAGGTCAGGCTGGGTGACGGTGGCATTTTGTCACAAAAAATTAAAACCTATAATGGCCTAAAGCAAGGTTATGGTCTTGCTCCTTGCCTTTTTATTCAAATTCTGTCAGATCTTCTACAGCAATTGGAATCCGTTAATGCCCATCCCCCAAGATTAGGTGAGGTGCCACTTACCTATCTGCAATATGCGGACAATAATATTCTGGTGAGGCAAACCCCTATAGGTCTACAAAGATTGATAAATGCCTTTGATGTTTATATCTTAATGAATGGATTGGAACTGAATGTTAAAAAAAATAAAATCATGAAAATCGGTCTGGTAAAATCAAAGACTAATGCTTGGAGGGCCAGAGGTGGGCCAATTGAAGTGGTAAAAACATATAAATATTTAGGGATTCTGTTTGATAATAGAGTTTCATTTAAAAACCATTTTAAAGATCTTAGGGCAAAAACTGTAACTTTAATCCATGCTTTTAAATGCTTGTATAAGTCGTTGAATTGTCAATCATATGATCATCTCCATAAAGTCATGTGAGCCAAGCTTCAGCCAACTATTACATATGGCTCACCTATTACCAGGGGGAAAGACGCAAAGCTATTGGATCTACTTGTATTCAAGGCCTATAAAACAATCTTTGGAATCCCCAGGTCAGTGGGCCAAGCAGAAATAAGGCTGGAGTTTGGCCCCCAAAGACAGTCTATGGTGTCACAAGGGGCGTTTTTATTCTCTGTTCTCATCTGATCCTGTCTCCTTAGCGAGCATCTGTTGGCATGAAATAATCAAATCTGCCTATACTGATACCTGGCGTTCCTATACTACATCTTGTCTTTTTAACATTGGTTTACAGAATAGGCTGATCGAATTGACAATGCCTAGTTTTAAATTTATTTGAAAAAAACAAATCAAAGTCAATCAATCAATCACGGCATTTATAGAGCGCGCTACTCACCCGGGAGGGTCTCAAGGCGCTGGGGGAGGGGGTAAGTTACTGCTCGAACAGCCAGGTCTTGAGCTGCTTCCTGAAGGAGAGATGGTCCTGGGTTCGCCGAAGGTGAGTGGGGAGGGAGTTCCAGGTCTTGGCTGCCAGGTAGGAGAAGGATCTTCCTCCGGCGGTGGTTCTGCGGATGCGTGGTACGGTGGCGAGGGCGTGGCTGGTTGATCGTAGCTGGCGGGTGGGCGTGTAGAAGGTCATGCGGTCGTTGAGGTACTTTGGGCCCAGGTCGTGGAGGGCCTTGTGTGCGTGGGTGAGGAGTCTGAACGTGATTCTCTTGCTGACGGGGAGCCAGTGCAGGTCTTTCAGGTGTCCGGTGATGTGGCTGTGTCGGGGGATGTCCAGGATGAGTCGTGCGGAGGCGTTCTGGATGCGCTGGAGTCTTTTTTGAAGTTTGGCTGTGGTTCCGGCGTAGAGGGTGTTCCCATAGTCCAGTCGGCTGGTGACGAGTGCCTGGGTGACGGTCTTCCTGGTTTCAGTGGGGATCCATCTGAAGATCTTGCGGAGCATGCGCAGGGTGTTGAAGCACGAAGATGAGACGGCGTTGACTTGTCTGGTCATCGACAGGGAGGAGTCCAGGATGAAGCCCAGGTTGCGTGCGTGGTCCGTTGGCTTGGGCGCGGTGCCCAGGGCCGGGGGCCACCAGGAGTCGTCCCAGGCGGAGGGTGATGAGCCCAGGATGAGGACTTCCGTCTTGTCTGAGTTCAGTTTAAGGCGGCTGTTCCTCATCCAGTCGGCGACGTCTCTCATCCCGTCGTGTAGGTTGGCTCTGGCGGTGGTGGGGTCGTTGGTGAGGGAGAGGATCAGCTGGGTGTCGTCGGCGTAGGAGATGATGTTGAGGTTGTGTTGGCGTGCGATGGCTGCGAGGGGGCTCATGTAGACGTTGAAGAGGGTTGGACTGAGTGAAGATCCTTGTGGAACGCCGCAGATGACTTCGGTGGCCTCGGATCTGAACGGGGGAGGCGGACTCTCTGGGTTCTTCCGGCGAGGAACGAGATGATCCATTCCAGTGCTTTCTCTCGGATTCCGATGTTGCTGAGGCGCTTCACTAGGGTGAGGTGGCAGACGGTGTCGAACGCCGCGGAGAGGTCCAAGAGGATGAGGGCTGCTGTTTCCCCGTTGTCGGTTAGGGTTCTGATGTCGTCGGTGGCTGCGATAAGGGCGGTCTCGGTGCTGTGGTTGGCCCGAAACCCGGACTGCGAGGGGTCGAGGGATCCATTCGTCTCGAGGAAGGCGGCAAGCTGTCTGTTGACGGTCTTCTCGATGACTTTGGCCGGAAACGGAAGGAGCGAGATGGGACGGTAGTTCTTGAGGTCGGTGGGGTCCGCCGTTGGTTTCTTCAGGAGAAGTCAACTCCTTCGATATGGATAAAATAGCTTTAGCCGCAAAAACCCAAGCATTGACAGTGATTAATTCACACAAGTCTTTGAGAATTCAGCCATACCTGAATGCGCATTTTTTGGCTCAAATAAAAAGAACATTTCTAAAAATCAGATTGGGTTTAAACACAACTAAGGAGGGCACGCCGACTTGGATTCAGGAATGGCCAAGTGCAAACTGTAGACTGTGTGGGTGGCCACGCAAAACTTTATTGCATATAGTATGTGTGTGTCCTAAACTGCTTAAAATATGCCACATACTTTTGAAACCCTTATTTCTTAATGCTAGGGTAAGATCAGCTCATCAGTATCTTATTTTATGTTTAGCAGGCGAGTCGATTCCACTGCGTTGTCAACTGACTAAGGGGTATATTCAAAAGAACGTGTGATAACTACCGCAAGAGTAGCGTAACGCAACTTTCAATATTGGAGCCTATCGCGGGAAAATAACCCCGTGTCAACGTGGAATTCACAACAAGGCGGTAGCATGCGATAGTCACCAGATAACGCGTCAAATGTCAGCGTGAAAATCAACGCCACGCCGAAAAAATGCGAAACGCGAGAAATCATGCGATGAGGCCAATCGCAGTACAAAAAGTAGTGAAAAGCTGCCACAGGCTTGCAAATCCCACGCACCATAAAAACCACAGAAACAACACACCAGAAACAAGCCAAAGCACGTAGCAACATGGATGCACCCTGACCCAGCGCAGAGGTCAACGCGAACCCCACAACCCCCACAGACCACCAGCAAGGAACAACAGGGTCGGGGAAGGCCAAGGAGAAAAGGGAGAGGAAGACGGGGCACAGACAGCAGGAAAACAAGACCAGCGCCACGGAGTCACAGAACACTACCAGCAACTGACCCACAAGCAGACCACCTGGAATGCAGTCGTAGTGCCGAGGAGGCCAATCCAGGAGGCCAAGAGGCGCCGCCAGGACGTGACAACCTAAACCAGGCACAAACCCGCTGCCAACAGGAAGGCAGCAACGGCGACAGGAGGTGGCAGTCCAGCGCCACAGGAGGAGCTGGAGGAAACCCAGGCCACAGTCATCAGTGTGGAGACGGTGTAAGGAGGTGGGAGTACGGACACAGCTCGACAGGACCCAACACAACAACAACAGGGTGAGGATCCAACAGGGACTGGGGGACGGGGGTGATGGGCACAATGGCACACATGCACAACGAGGTGTAGCACACTGCACACCCACAATTACCCAGGGACATGTCCCCCATCCCCGTGGCACACTGCAGCACACACACATAGCAATCACAGCACATACCATGACAATGTGGCACAAAGTGCAACACCCACACTGCAGAACAGGGGACACAACTGGGTCCGCCCAGGCGCAGAAACAGAACAAGCACATTGGACAGAGCAGGGAACTGTGAGATGCATATCTACGGCTACAACCCCACATGAGCCATGTAGGCCAAATGTCCACTGTCCCAACTCAAATTGCCACCACCGCCCAAACAGTCACAATGTACATTGTCACACAGTCTGCATGTCGACAAGAACAAGGCGCCAACACAATGCCAACATGCACCTCCCCTTCACAATGCAGAGGGACAAACAACACCTCCAGCAGGTCAGAACAGACAACCCATCAGTGATGCCGGAGGCGAACACCACACCTTCGACACCGACGCCCTACAACAGCCCATGGACATCCCACACAACCCACCACCAGGACCAGGGCAGACAAGCTACTCAGAGGAGAACCCAGCCCCTGCAACAGACCACACAGCATGAAGCACCCGCAATCACGGCTGGTTCACAACACTTCACCTACCCACACATGGCACCCCAATGCCAGGTGTCAGAACGCCAAAACAGCCCAACAGGTGCGGGTGTTGCCGAACCCATGGAATGCGAACTAGAACACATACGTGGGTGTCCAATACCCTTCAGGGACCACCTCCACCCCACAAAGGAGACCCACACTGCCATAGAGACACATGCAGATGCACATACCCAGTATAGAACCACGCCCAGGGGCACGCACATATCAGTCACACACCCACGTTGGCTCTGCGTACGACGGCACAGTCCACTCCGGTGATGCTTAGGGGGGCGTAACAGGCAACATTTCCGCGAGGTCCCCCACTGGCTGGGGTGACATGGTGGCGTCCACTGTCCACTACACTCCATACACCAGCGGTGTATGTCACCATGGATATGGGTGTGTTCTGCATACTGCGGTGTGTCCAGCACATCTCGGCCACTCTTGGCATTGTGTACTTTCCCAATCATGGTTCTACTGCATCCTTCACACATGCCTGGTTGCCACCTCTCCCCACATTCGGCTATTATGTGGCTGAGGTGCCATGCCGTTGCTGGCTCATGTTCAGGGCTTGCCCATGTGAACATTGTAAGTTGTTCTGTCGTGTCTGGTGGGTGGGCATGTTGTTGTGCCTGTTTTATGTGATTTTGTGACGTGTGCATTGCCAGAGTTGTGAGTTGCATGGTTGTGGAGTTGAGGTGTGTGGGGTGTTCATTTGGATATTGCCAAGGGGCTGTGCATTTCCCTTGTTGCCATCCTGGGAACGCTGGTTGATGATGGACTGTCGGAGGATGAAGGTATCATGCACACTGGCTGTGTATTTGAAGGCGACATTGTTGGGGGTTCCACAGTGTTCTGTTGTTGCCTGCACACTGATGTGAGACGTGTGCTTCCTGTTGCGGTGATTGTGTGCTGTGTCACCAGGGGGCACAGGTAGTACATGTGTGCTGTGTATTGCCCCCAACACGTGCGTGCATCCTGCTTGGGCGTATGGTCCTTGCTTGGTCTCCAGCAGATCCTGCGCATTGTGTTGTATGTTTGGGGACTGGGGTACCAGGGTGATGGTGATGTCCAGGACAGGTGTGGGGGACTTGGATGTGGCTGGCTGTGAGACTCCTCCGACTCTGGCGGGTGTTGGTTGGGGGGTACCAGGGGCCAACAGGTGCAGCCAAGCCAGCAGCTTTGTGTGGGGTGGGATGTTGGTTGTCCGCTGTGTTGGTGCCGTAGGCCTGTTAGGCGATGATGGTCAGGATGCGTAGGATGTTTGTCACTTTCAGCCTGTAGTGGATGGTGACATTGTCAGATGTTGGGTCTGTGCGACTGGTACGCTTCCTGGGGGTCCGCTGTCTTTGTCTGCGCTGCGTCTGTGGAGGTCCGGGGGGGGTGTTCCGGGTGTGGGTTGGGGTCCTGGGGTGGTGGCGGTGGGTGTTGTGGCCCTCTTGGGTGTCCGGGCAGCATGATGAGTGGCTCCATGGCATCTGTTGCCCTTCGGATGTGGCCCTGGGCTGTGCTCCCTTTTGTGGTGCTGGCATGCAGTCCGACTTTACACCAGGTCAGAGCAGGTGTAAATTTCCTGGTGCTAACGCGCCTTATCGCCTGTTTTGTGTTCTTATCGCCGATGTGGCTGGTCATTGTGAATGTTGAGGTGTGATGTTGTCTCGACTTTTGGCACGGGAACGCCTACTCTGCTTCTCATTAGCGATATTTGCGGGGGTCCTCTGTGGCGATGTTTTTTGCGGCTGCTATCGTGGGTAAACTGGTGCTGTGGGCTGTTAACACGGGCTTGTGAATGGGGAGGTAAATTTATCATGACTTTGGCTGCAATAAAGTGCTGTTAATTCGGCGATAGCTCCTTGTGAATATGCCCCTAAGTTTCTAGCCATTGTGGAAAAACTCTCGATATCGGCTAATTAATGGTTACTTTAAAGAAACATGATTAAAAAAGGTTGATCTATGGTAGCTGACATTTACACAAGTTAGTGTGTATGCTCCAATGTCAATGGGTCCTGAGAGGAATTATGAAAACACTGATGTATTCACACAGCTTATTTGCACATTACGGTTATTATGAAAGTGCCTATGCTGCTATGGTAATTTAATAGAATTGGAAATTATGATAACACTGATGCTCCTTCATAGCTAGTCTGCACATTGGAACTCATTATGTGTCAATTTTATGAATAAGGAAAGCCCTAGATAACAGGTTTTTAAAAATATATTGAATTTTGAATTTGAATGCAATTTATAAAGCGCAAAACTCATGCCCGAGGGCGTCTTGGCACTATCGGAAGCGGGAATAGGTGCAGAATTATTGGAAACATAGTTCCCTTGCAGGAAATCGACTACCATTTAGTCTTGTGAGAAAAGCCAGGTCTTCAAAGACTTTCTGAAGATAAGTAAAGAGGGGGCGGTTTTTGGTGTTATTGGTAAGCTGTTCCAGAGCACCGCAGTAGCCCTAAAAAAAGCTCTTTCCACCCCATGTAGTCCTCCTATAACGGGAGACAATCAGATTCTTGGTGGAGCCTGAATGGAGAGTCCTTCCTGGGATATACTATGTAAGCTTGTCCTTGAAGCAATCCGGTCCCGATCCATACAATGATTTGTAGGCCAAACAGAGGGCTTTAAACTTACACCGTTTTCTGACTGGAAGCCAGTGAAGTTTCCTGATGGCTTCTTTAGCCGATTCATATTTTGATATTTTGAAAAGAAAGCGTGCAGCTGCATTCTTCAGAGTCTGGAGCCTCTTCATGGGACCTACTGCAAGATTGAGATAGAGACTGTTGCAGTAGTCAATCCTCGAGAGTACCAGAGTAATAATCCCAGTTTTTAGGAGCTCCAGAGGTAAACTTTTTTCGATCTTCCTTTCCATTCTCAGGGAGCAGAAAGAAGCAGAAGTAATTCTATTCACCTGCTCTTTGAGATACCTTACCACATATTTGCACTTTGAAACATAATGATCTAGCTTCTGTTTATATGGATTTATAGTCTAATTACACATTTTTTATGAGGTAGCTGGTTTTGATGTATATCTTTTAATGTATATATTTGTAAATTGTTACGGATATTACTGCTGCTGTATTTATTAGAAGTCTAAAAGTGGCCTCAAAGTTTTGATATGGCATGTAACCATAGACATGTTCTTTTGTAAAGGTGTTCATTGTCTAAAAGAAATGAGTTAGTGCCTTTTATATACTGATTTGATTTTAAGGTTGTGATTGCAATAAAGAATCAATAAAGACAACCAGCTTTCTACTTCTCCCGACCAGTTCTACTTCGATCAGGAAGCATTTCATGCAGCTTATGGACCTTCTTTTCCATACAATGTCAAATTTCTACTTCTGGATTTCATGAAGGACCTTTTTGCACTATTAATGGCTCTAGTAATTGTTATAGTTACTGTTTCTATATTTTGAAGAGCTTGATCTGCTACTGCAAGAATGTCTTAATAACATTATACTGTAGTTCTTTGGTAAATAAAAATTACCTTAAAACAAGCTTTTTGGTCCCTGAGCTTTCGCATGGACAGGGAGACCTGTATCTCAAAGAGGGGTTATCATCCGACTATTCATTCTTATTTGTTAAAATAAAGCACAGGTTTATATTTCTTGGAACCTGCCACATGGAGTGCAGTGTTTTTGGTTTTTGGCGGGGTATGCTACCTTTAAATCCCTTCTTAGCTAAATGGTATGGTACTTCTGTGGTCTGTAACCTGTGCAAAAATGGTCTTCAAGATTTAAACCATGTTTTACTTATTTGTAAGCCTGGGCGGTGAACTACGCTACGCTCGCGGAGCTTGCGAAGTTGCGGTAACTTCGCGATTCGCGTAGAACGCGAAGTTACCGTGCACTATGCAATTTGCGGCGTAGCGTAGCTGTTTTTCTTCTTCGCGCGCTCAATATACGTTCTTGCGCGCGCGGTAACGACCTACCGTGATTCTGCGTTCGCCGACGCGACTTCCTATCGGTTCGCGGGCGCCACGAGATTTGGAATCCGGCCGCACGATCCCGCGAGAGTGTGCGAACGCGAACACGTCATTCGGACGCGCGATCTGACTTCCGGCGGCAGTGTTGGTAAGATCGCGATCCCGAACACGAAGAAACTACAATCTGGCGAAGAATATATCTCGAGCATCATAAAACCTTCTCGAAAATGATGAATTAGTTCATTTTGCACAAAAACTCCTCAGGTTGTCATTTAGAGATGTAGTTTGGTGAGCAAGGAGTCCTTTTTCTTTTTTTCCAAGAGGAAGGAAGTGCCCCTGATTCTCAAACTTCCTGTTCCTGTCCAGCAGGCTCCTCCCAGTGCTTTGTCCATGTGCTGTTCACTTTCATTTGGATTTGGAGCTGGAAGGATCACTTTTTGTGTCTGTCTGCTGCATCATATCATTGGATTGGATTTGAGGACTCTTGGATTTGAGATTTTACAAGTAAGTTGGAGAATTGGTGTACTTGTTTGTTTTATTGGGGCTTGTTTGTACCTACATTTTTTTGTGGTATTTCCATACTTTTTAAAATGTATTGTTGTGGCCTGTAGTTTCGGCAGGGGCCTAGTTGTTTTTCTTTGATTGGAATTTCAGCCAGAAGGCCCGGACTAGAGCCAGAGGTACCCATGGGTGCATGTTTCTGTGGTGTCTGTTGAATTTAAAGTTTAAACATCATGTAGGCCGGGCATCCATGGATGGCATTGGATTGATTTGCAAAATGTGGGTTTTGGGGTGGTATTTTATATTTTTGGGTGTTTGAATAGGCCTTTTCAGGCAGTAGGTAACCCTGGGCGTTCAGCTCGCGGACTTTGGGCAAGTCCGCACTGCGCGACAACGCGGACTTACACTTTTATCTTCTTCGCGCGCTCAATGTACGTTTTCGCACGCGCGATAACGACAATTTGTGACGATCGCGATGCCGAACACGCAGAATTTACAATCTGGCGAACAATATCTCTCGAGCATCATTAAACCTTCTCGAAAATGTTGATTTAGTTCATTTTGCACAAAAAACTCCTCAGGTTGTCATTTAGATGTAGTTTGGTGGGGAAACAGCCTTTACATCGACTCATTGACAACGAAGGACCTGAACCACGACTCCTTAACAACGACCTCAACCTGAATCACGAGTCTTTTAACCACTAATGCATTTACAACTACCTCTGGCCAGTAGATGGCACTCTTGGATTGTATATGACAGATGTATTACTATTGATAAAATGGTGGATGGGCGCATTTTATATGGTTTTGTAGAGTGGATGTGTTGTTTTTTTTTTTAACAAAATAAGTTTAGGGAAATAGTGTTTATTATGTGAAAACGTGTTTGAATTTTGTTGTAAATGCATTAAAGGTAAAGGCATACTCGCAGTAAAAAAAAAATACTTTAAAATGTAAGTATTATGGTAAGTAATACGTGATATATATATATATATATATTTGCAAGCGTATTTTTAAGGGTTTAGGGTGAGTATGGATTTTCAAGGGTATTTTTAGGGTTTAGAGTGGGTATGGGTTTTTGGGTGGCAAGGGTATTTTTTAGGGTTTAGGGTGGGGATGGATTTTTGGGTGGCAAGGGTATTTTTAGGGTTTAAGGTGGGTATGGTTTTTGGGTGGCAAGGGTCATTTTATGATTTAGGGTGGGTATGGGATTTTGGGTGGCAAGGGTAATTTTAGGGTGGGTATGGGTTTTTGGGTGGCAAGGGTAATTTTAGGGTGGGTGTGGGTTTTTGGGTAGCAAGGGTATTTTTAGGGTGGGTGTGGGGGTTTGGGGTGGAAAGGGAATTCATAGGGTTTGGGGTGGGTGTAGGTTTTTGGGGTGGAAAGGGATTTTATAACATTAATAGTGAGTATAGGGGTGTGTGTGTGTATATAGTGTTAATACTTACCAACATTAATTTTACAACACGTCTTTAGCATGCATGCCTTTACCACGAAATGTAAGTGTTTTACAGGTACATACAAACCCATAACACATACATACATGTATATATATATATATATATATATATATATATATATATATATATATATATATATATATATATATATATATATATATATATATATATATATATATGTATATATATATGTATATATATATGTATACATATCTAGCGGTCGCCAGTAGATAGTTATAGTTAAAACCTATTATCCATAGGAAATCCGCGACATTCTATTTGAAATAACGTTGGCGCCGGTTGACGAATCTTCGCGAAAGTTTCCAACTTGTTGGGGCGCTCCGGTCCGCTCCTATCCTGAAAGTCTCGGGGTGATACGTCAAGCGGGGGCCGAGAAAAAGGGGGTCCCAAAACGCATTTTCCCCATTCATTTTTCCATAGGAACCTTTAGTCGCAGCTACAGCCCGAACTGCTGAACGGAATTACACCAAATTTGGCAAAGAGGTAGCCCTTGGTTCAGTGTCGTGCCTTTTGCTTAAATGGTGTAAATCCGTTCAGTAGTTCCTGAGAAAATCAAAAGTAAAGTCACATATATATCTGGGCGGAGCCTAACCACACATGTCATTGTGAGATCTGATTGGCTGTCAGCACTTCATCCTGGAATTGCTGGCAGCCATCTTGGGACCAATATAAATGATAGTACCTCATTGAAATGCATTGTAGTGAATAGAAGATTTTGAGGGTCACCAAAAGGAGAACTATAAAGGGTGATAACAGGCTTTAGTTACATTAGAATTTATTTGTTGATGGTACCATACTAATTTTAGGAATTGTGGTGTATTCTAAGGTGATTTTACCATGTGAAAAACCTTCTGCTGGGATATCATGAATCATGTTTGAGAGAACACTATTTTCTCATGCTTGTCCCATGGAGGTTTGGAAGGTGCTCCAGAAGCTAAAATGAGAGCATATTTTCTGTAAATTCACATTATCTTTCTCACTCATGTGAGAATGAAGTCTGACATTCTCAGTAAAACATGTACATCCAACAAGGGCAGAGACTGTCAGTTGATTCCTTTGTGTTCTACTGCAGCTTCCCAGAGTGTTCTAAAGAACAACTAGAGTGCTAACAGCCTTACTTATGACAAAAGTATGGCACACCTGAAGCCATCTTGATTGGAATAAACTGGTAACACTTAAACAATTTAATTTAAAAAGGAACAAAATGATGGGGTTCATTTTGTCATAGAAATTATGGTTAGTGCTGTAGAAAGAAAAATTAGGACATGTTTCAAGTGTGATCTCAAATATCTTCCTGTTATATTTCAACAGGAGCAGCCTGCCAGTTGATGCCTTTGTGTTCTACTGCAGCTTCCCAGAGTGTTCTAAAGAACAACTAGAGTGCTAACAGCCTTACTTATGACAAAAGTATGGCACACCTGAAGCCATCTTGATTGGAATAAACTGGTAACACTTAAAACATTTAATTTAAAAAGGAACAAAATGATGGGGTTCATTTTGTCATAGAAATTATGGTTAGTGCTGTAGAAAGAAAAATTAGGACATATTTCAAGTGTGATCTCAAATATCTTCCTGTTATATTTCAACAGGAGCAGCCTGCCAGTTGATGCCTTTGTGTTCTACTGCAGCTTCCCAGAGTGTTCTAAAGAACAACTAGAGCGCTAACAGCCTTACTTATGACAAAAGTATGGCACACCTGAAGCCATCTTGATTGGAATAAACCGGTAACACTTAAAACATTTAATTTAAAAAGGAACAAAATGAGGGGTTCTTTTTGAAATAGAAATTATGGTTAGTGCTGCAGAAAGAAAAATTAGGGCATGTTTTAAGTGAGATCTCAAATCCTCTTCTATTTCATTAGAAAATTCTGACATGCAGACTGAAACAATCACTTTCAATACCAGCAGCAGACTACCAGTTAACTCCCTGGTGAGCAGTAGCTTTACTCCAGTGATCTAATGAGCAACTAGAGTGCTAACATTCTGAATTTATGGCAGATGTGAGACACATCTGAATGCCTTCTTGATGGAATCAAAGTAAAAAACTGAAAGCATTTCCTACTGAGGAGTCTGCAGTAAATGAAGAAATTAGGAAACTTCATAACAAAGAAGTCTTCCAAGATGGCCACCAGTGAAAAAAGAGCCCAAATGTAGCACAAATATTACCCAGATGTAGCCCACATATAGCCCAATGACAAAAGTGTGCAAAACACTTTTTATTTTTAGTTTTTTTGCAGTTTTATGTAGTGCAGACTGGTCAGGTATTGGAGCATTGCATCTTAAAACATGACCCCCTACACTACAAAAACACCACTGCACTACCTTAAACCCTAAAATACTACCCCCAGTCCTGCCAAGTGTCACGCCTCAGGCGTGACGCTAACGCATTTCAGTGCGGTGTTCCGCATCAACGCACTGAAATGCATTGTCACGCATTTGCCCACTCTCTGCTGACGCGCTGAAAGTTCGGCGGGACGTCCTCACGCTGCCGCCCGGCGCTGCGCGGCTGGACGTCCTCACGCTGCCGCCCGGCGCTGCGCAGCCGCAGTCCAACAGAATAAAGTTACAGACTGCTTGCAGCGCGTGTGCCACGGACGGGAAATTATTTAAAAATGGAGATCCCGCGAGTCGACCAGGTCACCCCCCGACGACCGGCACCGGTGAACTACATGGACAGCAGAGCGTCACAGGTCTGTCCTGCTCAGCTACCATCTGCTGTGCAAGTGGGCGACATAAGTTTCAGCTGCGCTTTAAATTTCTGCCCAAGAAGTCACCGAGTGCGGTGCCGATACAGCTCCTCCGAACTCCTTGCAAGAACCGCAGTCTAGTGCAGGTGACCCGCAGTGCTGGGCGCCAGGACAAGGCACAACCTGCCAGCAGCTGCTCACCGCCGCCACGGCCGGTAATAAATCGACGGTCAATTGTAAAGCGGAAATATGAGATCCCGCCCGCACTCGATCCCAGGCCCACCAGCGAGAGTGACTCAGTATGGAGGCAGGCCATTGTTACAGTCAGTAAGTAAGTGAAGTTAGTGCAGCAAATATAGGGCCCATCAGTGTAACTGCACATTAGAGCGGGAGGAAGCCAATGTAACCTGACCCCAGCCCACTGGGCCACGGCGCCACCTCAGCAGCTGCTGTGAGCAGGAGTCTGCAGGCTGCATGACACAAGTGCCTGAGAGAGTGAGCACAGGTAAAGTGTATTTATCCTAATTAAACTAAGTAAACATTACAAATAATGTGTTAATTGCTTATAAGACTAAGTAGACTGTGCAACTTACTCTTTTATTATACAACTCAGTTACTCAGTGTGTGTCTTTTTTAAAATAAATTACAGCCTGCTGCGGCTGGGCTGTGACCCTTAGGCTGTGAGTGTGCCTCTCCTGCCCTTCGATTTCTGGTGCTTTGCTGAAGTTCTAAGATCTTCTTAGTGTTTCTTGTTGCTCAAATGGGTGTAAAGTCTGATATTTATGTGTTTCCCTGGTCTTCATTGCTTAATTTTGTTTGTGACAAAGTGTCACTCATAGTCGTTGAAATGTCACTCATAATGACATTGAAATTATGAAAATGTCACACATAGCGATTTGAAACCTTGGCAGCTATGTACCCCCAGCACGACCCCCTACACTACACAAGCACCACTGCACTATCCTAAACCCTCAAACACTACCCCCAGCACGACCCCCTACACTACCCAAACACCACTGCACTAACCTAAATCCTAAAACACTACCACCAGCACGACCCCCTACATTACCCAAACACCACTGCACTACCCTAAAACATGACCCCCTACACTACACAAACACCACTGCACTACCCTAAACCCTAAAACACTACCCCCAGCACGACCCCCTACACTACACAAGCACCACTGCACTACCCTAAACCCTAAAACACTACCCCCAGCACGACCCCCTACACTACACAAACACCACTGCACTACCCTAAACCCTAAAACACTACCCCCAGCACGACACCCTACACTACCCAAAACCACTGCACTAACCTAAATCCTAAAACACTACCCCCAGCACGACCCCCTACACTACCCAAACACTACTGCACTACCCTAAAACATGACCCCCTACACTACACAAACACCACTGCACTACCCTAAACCCTAAAACACTACCCCCAGCACGACCCCCTACACTACACAAGCACCACTGCACTAACCTAAACCCTAAAACACTACCCCCAGCACGACCCCCTACACTGCCCGAACACCACTGCACTGCCCTAAACCCTGAAACACCAGCCCCTGCATGACCCCCTACACTGCCCGAACACCACTGCACTGCCCTAAACCCTGAAACACCACCCCTAGCACGGCCCCCTACACTGCCCGAACACCACTGCACTGCCCTAAACCCTGAAACACCACCCCCTTCACGACCCCCTACACTGCCCGAACACCACTGCACTGCCCTAAACCCTGAAACCCCACCCCTAGCATGACCCCCTACACTGCCCGAACCCCACGGCACTGCCCTAAACCCTGAAACACTACCCCCAGCAAGACCCCCTACACTGCCCGAACACCACTGCACTGCCCTAAACCCTGAAACATCACCCCCAGCAAGACCCCCTACACTGCCCGAACACCACTGACCTAAACCCTGAAACACCACCCCCAGCACGACCCCCTACACTGCCCGAACACCACTGCACTGCCCTAAACCCTGAAACACTACCCCCAGCATGACCCCCTACACTGCTCGAACACCACTGCTCTGCCCAAAACCCTGAAACACCAGCCCCAACACGACCCCCTACACTGCCCGAACACCACTGCACTGCCCTAAACCTTGAAACACCAGCCCCTGCACGACCCCCTACACTGCCCGAACACCACTGCACTACCCTAAACCCTGAAACATCACCCCCAGCACGACCCCCTACACTGCCCGAGCACCACTGCACTGCCCTAAACCCTGAAACACCAGCCCCAGCACGACCCCCTACACTGCCCGAACACCACTGCACTGCCCTAAACCCTGAAACACCAGCCCCAGCACGACCGCCTACAGTGCCCGAACACCACTGCACTGCCCTAAACCCTGAAACACCAGCCCCAGCACGACCCCCTACACTGCCCGAACACCACTGCACTGCCCTAAACCGTGAAACACCAGCCTCAGCACGACCCCTACACTGCCTGAACACCACTGCACTGCCCTGAACCCTGAAACACCAGCCCCAGCACAACACCCTACACTGCCCGAACACCACTGCACTGCCCTAAACCCTGAAACACCAGCCCCAGCACGACCCCCTACACTGCCCAAACACCACTGCACTGCCCTAAACCCTGAAACACCAGCCCCAGCATGACCCCCTACACTGCCCGAACACCACTGCACTGCCCTAAACCCTGAAACACCAGCCCCAGCACCACCCCCTACAATGCCCGAACACCACTGTACTGCCCTAAACCCTGAAACACCACCCCCTGCACCGCCCCCTACACTGCCCGAACACCACTGCACTGCCCTAAACCCTGAAACACCACCCCCTGCATGACCCCCTACACTGCCCGAACACCACTGCACTGTCCTAATCCCTGAAACACCACCCCCTGCACCACCCCCTACACTGCCCGAACACCACTGCACTGCCCTAAACCCTGAAACACCACCCCCTGCACCGCCCCCTACACTGCCCGAACACCACTGCACTGCCCTAAACCCTGAAACACCACCCCCAGCATGACCCCCTTTACTGCTCGAACATCACTGCACTGCCCCAAACCCTGAAACACCACCCCCAGCATGACCCCCTACACTGCCCGAACACCACTGCACTGCCCTAAACCCTGAAACACCACCCCTAGCACGACCCCTACACTGCCCGAACACCACTGCACTGCCCTAAACCCTGAAACACCACCCCCTTCACGACCCCTACACTGCCCGAACACCACTGCACTGCCCTAAACCCTGAAACACCACCCCCAGCATGACCCCCTACACTGCCCGAACACCACTGCACTGCCCTAAACCCTAAAACACCACCCCCAGCACGACCCCCTACACTGCCCGAACACCACTGCACTGCCCTAAACCCTAGAACACTACCCCCAGCACGACCCCCTACACTACCCGAACACCACTGCACTACCCTAAACCCTAAAATACTCCCCCAGCACGACCCCCTACACTACCCGAACACCACTGCACTGCCCTAAACCCTAAAACACTCCCCCAGCACGACCCCCTACACTACCCGAACACCACTGCACTGCCCTAAACCCTAAAACACTCCCCCAGCACGACCCCCTACACTACCTAAACACCACTGCACTGCCCTAAACCCTAAAACACTACCCCCGCATGACCCCCTACACTACCCAAATACCAATGCACTACCCTAATCCCTAAAACACTACCCCCCGCACAACCCCCTACACTACCCAAAGACCACTGCACTACCCTAAACTCTAAAACAATACCCCCGCACGACTCCCTACACTACCCAAAGACCACTGCACTACCCTAAACCCTAAAACACGACCTCCTACACTACACAAACACCACTGCGCTACCCTAAACCCTAAAAAACTACCCCCAGCACGAACCCCTACACTACCCAAACACCACTGCACTACCCTAAACCATAAAACACTACCCCCAGCAGTACCCCTACGCTACCCAAACACCACTGCACTACCCTAAACCCTAAAACACTACCCCCAGCAGTACCCCTACACTACCCAAACACCATTGCACTACCCTAAACCCTAAAACACTACCCCCAGCAGTATCCCCTACACTACCCAAACACCACTGCACTACCCTAAACCCTAAAACCCTAAAACACTAACCCCAGCACGACCCCCTACACTACCCAAACACCACTGTACTACCCTAAACCCTAAAACACTCCCCCAGCACGACTCCCTACACTACCCAAACACCACTGCACTACCCTAAACCCTAAATCTACCCCCAGCATGACCCCCTACACTACACAAACACCACTGCACTACCCTAAACCCTAAAACACTACCCCCTGCACGACCCTCTTCACTACCTAAACACAACTGCACAATTTGTTACAGGCGTTGCAACGCAGGCCTGTGGTGCTTACTGGAAGTACCTGGTGGGCTAGTTGGGCCCCAGGGACTCTCAGGATTCAAGGTGACCTAATCCCCCAACTTAAAACGCGCCACGGGGCGCGTTTGCACAGTGGTGAAGGGAGGGGGCGGGGCCTCAGGTGACATGTGCACAAACACGCCCTGTGGTGCGTTTTAAGTTGGGGAGTTAATTCCCTTTGAATCCTGGGGGCCAACTAGCCCACCAGGTACCTTCAGTAAGCACAACAGAGTTGCGTTGCAGAGAGGTGAAAAAAGTGCGTGGCCTCGGAACGCCTCTCTGCAACTCAGCTCTGTGGTCCTAACTGTAGGTACCTGGGGGGCTAGTTGGGCCCCAGGGACCCTCAGGATTCAAGGGGACTTAATCCCGCAACTTAAAACGCGCCACGGGGCGCGTTTGCACACATGTCACCTCAGGCCCCCTCCCTTCACCACTGTGCAAACGCGCACTGGCTCTGGTTAGTCAGAGTCAGTTACCACCAGTACCCATCTGAAAAAGTTGTGGGCACAGGATGATTTTGCAACAAGGCCTCTTTCTGCTCCTCTGTTGGTTCTTTCTGCACATCTTTTGCTTCTTTCTGTGCGTTTTTTCTTCTTTCTTCACATGTCCTACCTCTGTTGGCATAGTTAGAAACTAGCATTTAAAAACCTTTGAAATTCACTTAAAAATCATAGGTTTCAGGCACGTTATGGTTAGAAATTAGCATTTAAAAAACCTTTGAAATTCACTGAAAAAACCATAGGGTTCAGGCACGTTATAGTTAGAAATTAGCATTTAAAAAACCTTTGAAATTCACTGAAAAAACCATAGGTTTCAGGCACGTTATAGTTAGAAATTAGCATTTAAAAAACCTTTGAAATTCACTGAAAAAACCATAGGTTTCAGACACGTTATAGTTAGAAATTAGCATTTAAAAAACCTTTGAAATTCACTGAAAAAACCATAGGTTTTAGGGACAGTTATAGTTAGTTGGACATTGCACTCGTACAAAACCCGTGAAATTCCCCTGTTATAGTTAGTTCAGCTAACTATAACTCGCGCCCGCAATGCACTGCTGATGACGTCACATATTACATCACTCATGACATGGTCAGTGACATCACTGATGACATCACTGATGACATCTCAAATGACATCACTGATGACATCATCCATGTGATAATTTCATGCATCTTCTCACACCCTAATATAACTTTTGATACACCCACTCTAAATTACAGACTGCCATTCTCAAAACCATAGACACTCCAACACCAAAAACTACATACCCACTCACTGATTCTTAGGTCTACACACACATCCACTCACTCACCTGTACAGTCACTCATACTTACAGTCACTCAGTACAGGACTATCATATGCACTCATACACCTATATAAACACTCACACACCGCCACTCATCCATAGAGGTACTCACACACCTAGTCAGTCATGCAAAAAATTAATCACACACCCATTTACTCACCTATACAGTTATACACACACCAGCTCACTTACTCATACAAATACTAGCACATTCTTACGCTCTTATACAATAACTGATACAAGCACACACGCATCCATACAGCCACTCTCACAATAACACACTCTCACTTATAGCCATTTAAATACTCTAACACACATATATACTGCCTTTTACATATGTAGTTACTCGCACATGTACCACTGAGATATACATTCACTCACTAACACACCCATACACACACTCACCCACCCAAGCAGTCCATCACAGATGCACTCTTGAAATCATGCACCCAGTGAATCACCCACTCACACATCTATGTATAGAGTCACCCACACCCCACCCACACAAACACTCAGGCAGCCATACAGATACTCAGAGAACCAATCAATAACCCATATAGACACTCATGTAGCTATTCGCAAATCCATGCATCCACTTACACACCAACAAACAGACGGATACAGACATTCACACAGTTTAGTCACTAACCCATGCATTCAGTAAGATACGTTTAATCACTCACTTGTAGAGTCAGTCACTCACGTACTAAATCATCCATTCAGACACTTATACACCCACTCATTCTTCAATACGCCTTTCCCTATATATATTAAACATATTTAAACTTTACAGAAACACACAGTCACTGGATGATGTCATCAGTGATGTCATCAGTGATGTCATTTGATATGTCATCAGTGATGTCATCAGTGATGTCACTGACCATGTCATGAGTGATGTAATATGTGACATCATCAGCAGTGCATTGCGGGGCGCGAGTTATAGTTAGCTGAACTAACTATAACAGGGGAATTTCACGGGTTTTGTACGAGTGCAATGTCCAACTAACTATAACTGTCCCTAAAACCTATGGTTTTTTCAGTGAATTTCAAAGGTTTTTTAAATGCTAATTTCTAACTATAACGTGTCTGAAACCTATGGTTTTTTCAGTGAATTTCAAAGGTTTTTAAATGCTAATTTCTAACTATAACGTGCCTGAAACCTATGGTTTTTTCAGTGAATATATATATATATATGTATATATATATATATATATATATAGGTTTATACTTACCTGTAAAATAGATACATTAATGGGGTAAAGGCAATCGTGGTAAAGGCATAGTAGTTGTAAAAAAATAGTTGTTGTTAAAACTGTAGTGGTTTAGACTAAGTAGTGGTTAAGGAGTAATTGTTTAGACTGTAGTTGTTCAAGTGGTAGTTGTTCCATCATACAACCAGTTTGGTGATCAAGGAGTCATTTCTTTTTGTTTTACAATTTTTTCCAAGAGGTAGCAAGTTTCCCAGAGTCTCCAACTGCCTTTTCCTGTCCTTTGTCTTCACTTTTTGTTACTTTGGGTGGCCTGGCCATGTGGGTGGCGGCCATTTTGTAAAGCCAGGCATTGTGCTTTTGCCATAGGCCTGCATTGTCTGTCTTGTGTTCCTTTTCTTGTTGTTCTGGGTGGCCTGTCCATGTGTTGGCGGCCATTTTGTGTGAACAGCCACTGTGCTTTTGCCATAGGCCTCAAAGCTTGCGGCCTAGTGTGCCAGTAGGCCCGGCGGTAGTCATCCTCATGGGTGCATAAAAACTGTTTCTGTGTTGTCTGTTGAATAGTAAATAATTTAGGCCATGGATGGCATTGGATTGATTTGCAAAATGTGGCTTTTGGGGCGTATTTCATTTTTTTGAGTGTTTGTTAAATAAATAGGCCTTTTCAGCCAGTAGGTAACCCTGGGCGTTCAGCTCGCGGACTTTGGGCAAGTCCGCACTGCACGACAACGCGGACTTACACTTTTTATCTTCTTCGCGCGCTCAATGTATGTTTTCACGCGCGCGATAACGACAATTTGTGACGATCGCGATGCCGAACACGCAGAATTTACAATCTGGCGAACAATATCTCTCGAGCATCATTAAACCTTCTCGAAAATGTTGATTTAGTTCATTTTGCACAAAAAACTCCTCAGGTTGTCATTTAGATGTAGTTTGGTGATCAAGGAGTCATTTTTTTTTGTTTTACAATTTTTTCCAAGAGGTAGCAAGTTTCTCAGAGTCTCCAACTGCCTGGTCCTGTCCTTTGTCTTCACTTTTTTGTTATTTTGGGTGGCTTGGCCATGTGGGTGGCGGCCATTTTGTAAAGCCAGGCATTGTGCTTTTGCCATAGGCCTGCATTGTCTGTCTTGTGTTCCTTTTCTTGTTGTTCTGGGTGGCCTGTCCATGTGTTGGCGGCCATTTTGTGTGAACAGCCACTGTGCTTTTGCCATAGGCCTCAAAGCTTGCGGCCTAGTGTGCCAGTAGGCCCGGCGGTAGTCATCCTCATGGGTGCATAAAAACTGTTTCTGTGTTGTCTGTTGAATAGTAAATAATTTAGGCCATGGATGGCATTGGATTGATTTGCAAAATGTGGCTTTTGGGGCGTATTTCATTTTTTTGAGTGTTTGTTAAATAAATAGGCCTTTTCAGCCAGTAGGTAACCCTGGGCGTTCAGCTCGCGGACTTTGGGCAAGTCCGCACTGCGCGACAACGCGGACTTACACTTTTTATCTTCTTCGCGCGCTCAATGTATGTTTTCACGCGCGCGATAACGACAATTTGTGACGATCGCGATGCCGAACACGCAGAATTTACAATCTGGCGAACAATATCTCTCGAGCATCATTAAACCTTCTCGAAAATGTTGATTTAGTTCATTTTGCACAAAAAACTCCTCAGGTTGTCATTTAGATGTAGTTTGGTGATCAAGGAGTCATTTTTTTTTTGTTTTACAATTTTTTCCAAGAGGTAGCAAGTTTCTCAGAGTCTCCAACTGCCTGGTCCTGTCCTTTGTCTTCACTTTTTTGTTATTTTGGGTGGCTTGGCCATGTGGGTGGCGGCCATTTTGTAAAGCCAGGCATTGTGCTTTTGCCATAGGCCTGCATTGTCTGTCTTGTGTTCCTTTTCTTGTTGTTCTGGGTGGCCTGGCCATGTGTTGGCGGCCATTTTGTGTGAACAGCCACTGTGCTTTTGCCATAGGCCTCCAAGCTTGCGGCCTAGTGTGCCAGTAGGCCCGGAGGTAGTCATCCTCATGGGTGCATAAAAACTGTTTCTGTGTTGTCTGTTGAATTGTAACATAATTTAGGCCATGGATGGCATTGGATTGATTTGCAAAATGTGGCTTTTGGGGCGTATTTTATTTTTTGGGTGTTTGTTAAATAAATAGGCCTTTTCAGCCAGTAAGTAACCCTGGGCGTTCAGCTCGCGGACTTTGGGCAAGTCCGCACTGCGCGACAACGCGGACTTACACTTTTTATCTTCTTCGCGCGCTCAATGTACGTTTCGCGCGCGCGATAACGACATTTTGTGACGATCGCGATGCCGAACACGCAGAATTTACAATCTGGCGAACAATATCTCTCGAGCATCATTAAACCTTCTCGAAAATGTTGATTTAGTTCATTTTGCACAAAAAACTCCTCAGGTTGTCATTTAGATGTAGTTTGGTGAGCAAGGAGTCATTTTTTTTTTGTTTTACAATTTTTTCCAAGAGGTAGCAAGTTGCCCAGAGTCTCCAACTGCCTGGTCCTGTCCTTTGTCTTCACTTTTTTGTTATTTTTGGTGGCCTGGCCATGTGGGCGGCGGCCATTTTGTTAAACCAGCCACTGTGCTTTTGCCATAGGCCTCCAAGCTTGCGGCCCAGTATACCCAGAGGTAGTCACCATGGGTGCATAAAACTGTTTCTGTGTAGTCTGTGGAATTTTGGCATCATTTAGGCCATGGATGGCATTGAATTGATTCAATTGAATTGCGAAATGTGGTTTTTTTTGGAGGGTCTGACTATTTCACTTTTTGGGTGTGTTAAATAAATGCCTTTTTTGCGTGTGTACTGTGTAATTATAATTGTGTTGTTGTAGTGGTTGTCTAACTTTCCAAAGTGTTTTTAGCCATGTGGATTTTAGTTTTTGCATTAAAGCTGTGTGTGTTTTATAAGGCATCCTTTGTCTGCCCATATATAGGCCTGCTTGAGTTCATTGTTTGCCGTGCCTTGTGCCTGTGAGTCACCATGTTTCTGGGGGCCATTTTGTTGTGGTAGTTATTAGTGTGCTGTTTTGCCACATAGGCCTGCGTGTCTTTCCATTTTTCCTCTTGTCTTACTGCTTCCAAATCCATCCCCATTGCCAGCTGCAGCTCCCTGATGCTGCTATATAATACATCCCACGTGATGCACAAATTTAGGCCAAACATGCTCCAGTACATTTTAGTTTTTGTTCTTTACTATTCTTATTCTTCCAGAGTGTACACTAGCACTACACAGTAGCCAGGAAAGCCCTGGCCTTGTTGTCAACGTCTCATAAATGGCTACACTGTGTGTTGTTGTTCACAGAGTTTCTGAAATTTAATAATTGAGGCCACCACACACTAAGTTCTATATTCTATTTGTTTGATTTGTGCTATGTTTGACTGATGTTCTGGCTTTTTTGCTTTTAGGTGCACAAAGACTGAGGAGGAGGTGTGTCTCTCATCATTGCCTGTTGCACTTCCAGACAGACATCCTGCTGCTGTACACACAACACAACGTGACGTGTGACCTGACCAGACATCTCTGCAACTGAGTGCTGCTGACATCTGAAGAAGATGGGCCCAAAGAAAGCAGGTACCAGGTCCTCCAGTACCAAGAAAGTTGCTATTGAGAAGAAGAAGGAACAGAAGAAGCAAGTGACACTGAAGTCTGGTGTGCCGGCCAATACCTTTTTGGGAAAAAAAAATTGCGCCTGCAGCAGCGGTGTCCGGGGGCAAGCTGGGGGCAGCACCTCCGCATCAGTGGACCCAACCCACCAACCCAGGCCCAAGCACATGAGTGGGGAAGAGGTAGCCAGCCTAATGGTGGAAAGCAGTGATGCTGAGCCGGAGATAAACTTATCGCTATCTCAAAGTAGTACCCAATCAACGCAGGAGGAAACACAGCAGATAAGTGGTCAACAACAACAGCCGCAACCACCGCCCGCAATAGTAGTTGTTGTTCCTCCTGAAGTAGGGGCAGTTCAGGAAATTGAGCCTCATGCAGAGGTAGAAGAAGAAGCCACTCATTCAGAAGATCCATTGTCTTCCAAATCCCCAGCAAGGAAAAGGAGGGGTAGTCCATCAAGTTCTTCGCCAAGCCCCCTTCTGATGATCTAGATGCCACTTGGAAGCCACAAACTGAGTCTGAGAGGGAGCCACTTTCCAAGACCAAGCTAGGGAAAAGGAATGTTCCAGAAAGCCTTACACTTATGGAGGTCGATGTAGAACAGCAAGATGATGATGATGATGACGACGAGCCAGTCATCACGAACATCACTCCCGGCCCCGAGGAGATGGAGACCAACATTCTTACTCTATCCAAAATCGCTGCGAGGGATGTAGCACGCATACCTCCACAGGTAACACCAACACGACCTACAGCTTCCATATTTGCATTAGCAAAGGCCCGGCAGCGACCTACATCCAGCACAATCACCACCTCTGTAGGAGTAGGTAGTGGTACAGCAGCACAGAGTCAAATTCAACACACACCCTACAGATCATCCGGCATTGGAAGTGGCACCTCCAGCAGGAGGCCAAAGTTAAGCTCCCCAGTTTGGGACTTCTTTACGGTTAGCGAAAAGGAGGAGAACATTGCTATATGCTCCATTTGTAATACCTCTGTTAGTCGTGGTAAGCTTGGTACAAACTATGGTACCGGAGGCCAAATGACCCATCTGAAAAAACACCACTTGATCAGCTGGGAGGACCACCTTCGCGCCATAAAAAAATCTGCAACCATTGGTGTTGGTGGGGATAAAGGAGTAGAAGAAGAAGATCCGATCATGGTGGAAGAGGAAGGACAGGGAGACATTCTCTCTGGTAGTGGTACACAAGGTGTCCCTGACCCCAGCAGTGCAGTCTTAACATTGCACACATCTTCAGCAACATCTCAGTGGCACAAGAGTAAGAGTCAGCCGGAGACACCAAGAAGTACCAGGTCCGCACTACCAAAAAGTGCGTTGAGCCTAAGAGAAAGGAAAACCATGCAGCCTACCATTATCAGCATGTTTGGGGGTGAGGGGCAGTACGAACGCAACCACCCAATAGCACGTTTGTACAATGCGAAGCTGGCTAAAATGTTAGCACTGGACCTTCTCCTTTTTCTTTTGTTGAAGGGTTGGGTTTTGTGAAATTTGTGTCAACCATCTGCCCAAAATGGCATGTTCCCAGCCGCTACTATTTTGCCAGAGTTGCAGTTCCAGCACTACATCACGACGTGCTGGAATTGCTTGGAAAGGCCTTGAAGCAGAGTGCTGTTCACAGTATCCACCTGACTACAGACATGTGGACCAGTTGCCAAGCCACAGATTACATGTGCATCACTGCACACTGGATCAGTTTTGTGGGGATTAGAGAACAGGTATCTGCTGGTGTTGATACTGCAGAGATTTTTCATGCCACTCGCAAACATGCAACTGTAGCCATGTTTGCCATGGAGAAATCTCATACTGCTGCAAACATTTTGGAAGAGTTTAACACCAAGGTCTTTGAGTGGCTGCGCCCAAGAGGGCTTACGATTGGTTTTGTTGCCACGGACAACGGCAGTAATGTAGTTTTGGCCATGCGCAATGGTGGCTATTTCAGGGTCCCGTGTTTGGCACACTGCATTAACATTGTTGTTCAAGACTTTTTGAAAAATGAATCAAAAGTCAGCAACTTACTGGTCACCTGCAGAAGAATATGCACACATTTCAGCCATTCTTTTAAAGCCCGGAAGCAGCTGAGGGTCATTCAACGTGAGCATAAACAGCCAGTCAAAGCGCTCATCCAGGAGGTGCCAACACGTTGGAACTCAACTTATTACATGCTTGATCGTCTGTTTGAACTGTACATACCACTCAATGCTTATGTCATGCAAAGATTAGGGGAACCTACTGTGAGAGGCATGACCGTTGAGATGGCTCAATGGGACCTCATTAAATGCCTGACTGAGATGCTACTTCCTTTTGAGATCTTCACACGTGAAGTCAGCAGGGAGGACTGTACTATGGGCCAAGCTATCCCATTGTTGCACATGCTAGAGCAACAGCTGAAGGATGTGTCTGAAACGTACGCAGGTGTGGATGACAAACAAGACGCATATCATTTGGCGGAGACCTTAGCCGCTCGCTTATCGGAAAATACAAGGATTAAAAATAAAATTTTGTCACAACCACATTACATTAGTGCCACAATTTTGGATCCACGGTACAAAGTATTTCTGAACAGCAAGGCAGTAATTCCTTTTTCGGAAGTGGATGTTGCCAACTACAAAACTTTGATAGCTAAGGAAGCAACTATTTTCGAAAGCGAACGGCTGTTAATTACAGGCCCCCACCCCAGGCCATAACCAGTACTACAGGGCATCCAGAGTCAAGTTCTACTTCGGAGCCTGAGGGCAGTGCATTTGCCTCCCAGCAGTCACCTACACCAACAATAACATCAAGAACAGGATCATCCACAGCACAATGTGCAACTGATTGGTTTCTACAGCAGGGGTATGGTAAGTCAAGTGCTGATGCAAAGGCAAAACAGGCCGAGCACATCCGAGCACCCCTTAACATTGAGCGGATGGTCCAGGCCTATCTGGATGACCCAACAGAGGTCTTCATGGATGGAAACCCATTGGTGTATTGGTATGGGAAAAGAAGCCAATGGACAGTGCTCAGCAGGCTGGCGATAAAGTATCTCGCTTCCCCTGTCGCAAGTGTCTCTTCTGAGCGTGTTTTCAGTGCTGCTGGTGCCATTGTAACTTCGAAAAGGACCAGTCTCTCGGCCCAAAGCGTGGAGAGGTTAACCATGATCAAAATGAATCAGCACTTTATACCACCGGATTACAAAATACGTGAATCACAGCAGGAAGAGGAGAGCGACTTGGATGACGTAAATAGTGCGTTACAGGACCTACTTCTGTCCGAACCACCAGAGTTTGAGGACGAGCTCCTCTTCCCTGACAACTAGGCTTTCAAATTGTTGCTTTCTTCCTTCCTTTATGTGTCTGTGTATCTGTCTTTCTGGTTCAAATCAAATCACAACAAAACCATCACCACCGTCTTCTCTTTTTATTTCCCTGTTGGAGTTGCACGTCTGTGCATTTAACTGTCCACTCTTCAGAGTCCTGCTTCATCTTCCTGTCTCGCACAAGTACATTTCCATCAAGCCAGACATTAGTACAAGAAATGTTGCCTTTACCAGTCCCGCCTCCATTAGAAGTGAAACGTGACTACTATAGCTATCCTCCGTTTTGTTTTCGAGCCGAAACTCATCAGTGTCCGAAGGCTACAGCCTCAGCAGGCATCCAAAGGTCCTCACTGTCAGGACAGAAGGTACTTGGCAGAGAAAGACAAGAGACTCTTCGAAGAAACTTGCTGACATTTGTGCAAACTCAAATGACCAGCAATGAGCACTACACAGGCCACGGCCCATCATCACAGTGCTGACCATGGGAAGCAACTTAAACTGTGACAAAGTGCCACAGATGAATAAGACGAAACCGAAACAGCGCCTAACACTCAAAATGAATGTGGACTGGAGTAATGATGAGGCCACTGCCCCGTAAAAAAAAAAAAAAATGTCAGAACTAGGCATCTGATGATCTGACAGCCAAAGAGAAGAGCAAGACAGGTAATGATGGAATGCATTGGATGTTTGCAGACTCTGAGCGATTGCTGTTGTTTGTTGTTGATGTTGTGCATGAAGTCGAACTCTACTCTACTAGTTAATCTACAAAGTGACTCAAGTAAGTCAGTGACAGTCAATGTTTCCTTCTTGTTGTTTAATAACCAAATTGTACTCCTACTACTGCAGGTGCAGGCCAATATCTGTTGCAATTTTTTAATATGGAATATGGACTTAATCGGAGTCAATACAGACTGAGTTGTAGTTGGACAACACGTACCACACCATGATGATGACCATACTATCTTTTGCGCGCAGTCATTCAGTTGGATCGGAGATGATTCAAGGACTAACTGCATTTCATGAAGTGGCATAAGGTAAACATAAACACAACAATTCAACAAGAAAGTAGTAAACACAGCAGACCTACATGTCCATGTAGTGGTGTAGTCGAGTGTAGTGATGACTGACAGCGGCGCATTGATTTTGTCACTTAATTAGGAAAATGCTAAGTTGCTGTGTATGCCTTTTGTCTGGCTATGTCAAAAATTAAGGTAAATGGAGGTTGGTTCACGGGCTGGTGCTGTGGTGGGCCTGTTCTGTCCTGTTGTTGTTGTAGCTTAATGCTGTAAACAGAATCTACACGATATATCCAAGCCGCCTCACTCTGAAAGTGTTCTCTCTTCTCTTCTTGGACTCCACCGTAAATGATGTTTTTTTAATTCATTGATTTCTCAATACCCCTTTTGTTTTTCCATCTAGACGTTACAGGCCGGCCTTTACCCTGTGCTTGCTATACTGGGAGACACAACTCACATTTACCTTACCAATCGGCATCAGGAAGGCCACCAAGATTGATGTGCGGAGCGTCCATGGAAGATAGGACCAAGAGGAAGGACGAGATTCAACTCCACAATTTTAGCATGATAATACAGTAACTTTAGTATCATTCATCATTCATCTTTTAATTAATTTGAATCCTTTTTTCTCTGCAATCATTAGGACTGTGTGTTGTGTGTTTGTTTGCTAATTGATCCCTACAAATGTTTTTTAATTGTCTTTGCTATCTTTACAAGTAAGCCCAGTACAACATGGAATTTGGGTCTCTGAGGGCATATTACAGGCAAGGCAAATTGCATAGAATATACTGGTGCCCTGTACTGTCTAATTGTCTAGTAGGAGTTATTAAGTACTACTCATTAACCATCAAGTTATCTAATCTTCATCATCATTAACGCATGCATTTCCCTTTTCTCCCTTTATTGATTTTTTGGATAAGATCATGGTCGTCTGCCAAGATTGCGCTTTGCTTTTGTTGTCCATGCGTACTGTTTTTCATTTTCAAACCTTTCCCCAAACCCCCCTTCCCATCCATTCATCAAACCCTAACCCTCTTCCCCCGGGCTGTGATTTATATTGAGGTGTGATGTGACTACATAAAATGTACACCAATTAATCACACGCTTGCTGGGGCAGATGTGGTGAAAGCAACACTAATTCAATTGCAAGGCAGGGCGAGGAGCTTCTTCTGCTTGCCCACCCATGCTCAGTCTATGTGCATTGTGCAAGCCGTCACCGGCTAATAGTAGTACATCATAATTAATTGCCGTCATTGATTGGATTAATCATCAAACTCCTACCACACAGCAGTAAAGGTTACGAATTACGATTGTGTTAAGTTAAGTGACTCACTCGACAGCACAACTGCAGTTTATAACTTCTTGTACTAGGCTGTCCCCGCCACCATTATGTTTAATTTGACTTTAGCAGTTGCAACTGCAATATTGTTTGTTTGGCAGTCGTCTTCTGTACTGTATTTTACTTCGTTCGACTACTCCTCCCACAGTTTTTCTCAGGCAAGTGACTGTCTCTTTTTTATTTTTTAGCAAATGCTACTGCCAGTGTCTACTCTACTACTACCACCACAACCATGGCATCTTCTACATTCTCTATGGAAACCATGCAGCCATCGCTGTGCCGAACGTAGTCATCATCAATCACAGGCAAGATAAGTTTGGTGGGAGGTAGAATACTAGTAGTACAAATAACTCAGTGAGGGGTACCGCATCTATCTGTTTGTTATACATCATCGGCAGATTATTTAAATCAAACACTGGCTGCGGCCCTGCAGCAGCAAGGAAACCAATGTGACGTTAATTCGTAAAACAGTAACCCCCACAAAACATTAACATTGTATGTTTAAGTATAAATATAATTTATTACCCTAACAAAAATAAACTATCCCACACCTGACCCACCCCTCTCCCTAACCCCAACCAATGTCCAAAATGAAAAAAGTCCAAAGAATGTCCCGAAACCCCAACGCCCAATTCCCACCCACCAAAACAAGGAATAAAAAGGGGCAAAGCAACAGGGTCCTCGATGTTATAATCGGCGGGCTTTGAGGTGTTTGTCCACCAGGATTTTCACCCGCTCCTCCATTTGCTCCTCTTGCCATGCCATCCGGAGGAGAATCTTCCTGCGGAATGCCCTGCAGTGGCATCCACAATGGGGGACAGCAGTGCTGGCTGCTAGTGAATTGCGGCGGGTGGCTACCAGACCGCGGGCGCCGTACCGCTGGAGTTGGGGCCTGGCTGGGGCCCGGGGCATCGGACGAGGCTGCAGCTGCTGCCGCCTCCTCCTCCTCCTCCGCCTGAGCCACCAGCCGCCGGTACTCCCGGCATATGGCCTCCAGTTTCCGGCGCCGGGCCCTGACTGCCAACTCCTTCCGCGATGGTTTGTCTTGGGAAAAGAAAGAAAAAAAATATTGTTGTAACCAGTACTCTTACCTAAACAGTAACACAAAATTAATTCAACACATAATGGCACAGTAGCACTAGCAAGAAGCACAGTACATAACATTTGTGGTAATAATCTATCTATCCTCCCACTTCCTCGGCCTCTAACATTTGTGGGAGTTTCAGGCATTATACTAGCACTATGGACTCCAACCAGTACACAGTACACCAGTGTTCTTCTTATCTCTAGTTTAGCGAAATGACATAACCTGGTTGTAGCCGGCATTGCCAGCTCGGTCATCTATGCTTGAACCCAAGACAAACATACGAGTCATGACGCAGAGTCACATTAGTTTGATTTACTACTGTTTGCAGGTGGGGAAGCTCGTATTTTTCTATTACGGGTGGCACTGGCCATACTCTCTCTGTTACATGGAGGGCAATTGCTCAATTTCACAGTGCCTTGGCTACTACAAAAGGCAGATTATATATCTGATCCAATGATCGTTGCTTTTATATGGGACAACGACATAAGGTCAGTAGCGGTCGGTGGTGGGACTCGGGGAGTTTGGCAGGGCGGTGACGTAGGTAGGGGCAGGATGGGGAAGTAAACTATGGATTACGGCCAATTACAGGTAAGTAAACATATAAATAAATGAAACTAATTTTGTTGCGCAAACTGCATCGCATTTGGCGGTGCAGTGCGCACAATGAAATTCACTTTATTTATTTGTATGTTACAGTAAAGTTACCTGTATTTGCCCGCGTAATACATTGTTTACTACTACCCCCACCCTGCCCCTCCCCACATCGGCTTTGGTACGCTGGCGCGGTTTCTTTAACATTCCCTAAAACTGTGCATCCCGTGACAGTCTCCACCTATGCTGTCTATGATGAATACATACAGGCATCCATCCATTCTAAGTAAATGTCAATCATTCTTCTTAATCTCTCCACAAACGTTACTTTGTTTCACCAACAACAACGCATGCGTCCACTCACTCCGTTGCTTGCCTTGGCTTTGAGTTTCACCCAAACACCGCTGATGATTCTTGCTATCCACAGTATCCACCCATACTGTGTCTTCCACCCAGGCAGGCATCCATTCTTCTTTCACCTCCCACCCATCCTTCAACAACACATGCATCTGATTCCTATCAGCCACCTATCCATGCTTCCAACGTATCCTTCTCTGCCAGTCGTCATATTAAATCTCGCCCGCCCTTCCTCCTTCCACCCTTCTTTCCCTTTTTGTTCAACACATCCATCAAGGTCATCTGATCTGACTTTTAGTCTCCTCCATAAAACTTTCACAGCTGAGTTGGAGTCAGATATAAGAGGCCATTGGTTAATGAAGTCACGCTGGTAATGCTATTGCTACTGCATTGCTCATGCTAAGTAAAGGGTGTCTTCTTTATTAACCGTTGTATAATGTTCACTACAACTTCATACCTAATAAGTCTCAACAACAGTACAGTGAGTGAAGTCCACTCCACACACCCTTCCAGCTAGTGCAATGTCAATAAGTCATGAATATAACTTACCACCGCCCGCCACTGCTGCTGGGTCACCCTCTGTATCTCCTGCAGGTGCTGCATCTCCTGCCCCCTCCGGAATGGCCGCAACGCCATCGCCGCTGGCCCCACCGGCACTGGTGGTCGGTAGTACGCCTAGAAAAAACATGACACATTTTTAGATGCCTGTACACCTCCCCTTATTTATTCTTTTTCACTAGCAAGATTGAAAAAAAGTTAATACATACATATTATTATTATAAATCACATTCAATAGTCCAAATCGGGTACTAGAGTACAGTCAGTAGACAGACACTAGTAGTGTTATTATGGTCCCTAGGGTCATTATTATACTATACTCTACTCTTTGCAAAGTTAGCCTGAGCCATGCAACCATTTTTCGCTTCATGTCTTTTGCGCATGTTACCTCGCAGCTTGTTGTGCAGTAACAGTAAGACGCCTTTTGAGCCCACATGAGCACATACAGCTACTGTCTGAGCGTTGCGTACAAGAGGTCGAAAAACAAGCCACTTTGTTATGGAGTTCCGTTAGTCCGTATTACTTAGCCATAGGTAACATGTTACAGTTTTTTGGCAGGACTGACAAATGCTTGCATTAACACGCACCATTTTTCTCAGGCAGAGGATTCCCTTCTACGAACCAGAGATTTGCAGAGCTTATGAATGATGCATGTAACCAGTAATTCTACGTTCTACGGTGAGGAGTCGCCCAGAATTCACACAGATCTTTTGTCTTATATCATCATGCACTTGTTGCAACAATTTTTATTGTTTTAATCTTATGCATTTTGCTGTTGGAGCTGGCTGGAGTACACTGAATTTTATAGAACAACAACATACAGAGGTTGTTATTTGAAAATAAACCTTTTGAACTTACACATAGACTCTGTGGTATTTGGTGTGGTGGTGGTGGTGGACTTACACGAGTGAGTGAGCGAAAGGGTGTTATGTTCTGGGTTGTGGAATCATAATCATTGGGTATCTTCGGGTGGGGGTTCGGGGACCTAATGAGACACTAGCTAGTCGTTCAGGGGATTGTGGGTTCACTTCTGACTGAGGTGTGAGGAACGTCCAAGTTCCAAACTCGCATCACCAACATCCTATTTCATTGTGCATAGTTCTGCATGGGGCTGTGCAGAATCCAAGTAGTATGTACTATATCCTATCAAAAATAGTCAAATATCTGGTTGTGCATTTTGTTTGTGGTAATTGTCAAAGCCTCAAGATTAAGAAGCCTAGAAGAGGACAACCGAAAGGACTGGACTCAGTGGCTAGAGCTATTAGTATTGGTCAATCTGAGTTTTATTCAAAACCGTACAATAAAGAGTGGCAATGCAAACTGGGCAAGCTTAGCGACAGACTAATAGTAGTAGTACAGAGTACAGACATTCATAGCAGAGGCAGTTACAACTTAGAGGCAGGGATAACCAGAATTTAGAAACAGATAGTCAAGTCAAGATCAAAGAATCTTTTGTAAAAAATATAATTAGGAGTGGAGCCAGAATTAATAGTTCTGAAAAAATAAGGTCCAGTAAAAGTTAGGGCAATATAATTGTTAATATAACCACTGGAGGACTTACTGGGACCAGCAGCAGGGCCCTCGGTAGAGGAGCGGTCCTCTGGTGGTTGTCCCGCCGACTCGGACCCCGTCTTCTTGCCCCTGGGTGCTGCAGATCAGTGATCATGTAAGATATAATAAAGAAAAAGAAAGACACAAACATTAATGATTGCTGTGAAACAAATAAATTATCTAAAAAAACGCTCAAAAACGTTTTAGGAAACAAAAATTGCAATAAAATTGACCTATCTAATCCGATCGACTACTGGCTTGCGGGATTCACGGACAGTCTACTTATTTGGGAACACTAATTCAGTGTTCCATTCTGATTGATTCAAATAAAATCCAGAACACTAACTAAGCCTAAGTACCACCTGACCTAGCCCACCTATTCCAAGCGGGCCAATTGTTCATTAAGCCTGCATTTCCATTTTTTTTCCCATCAAAAATGCATAGATGAGAAGGAGGACACATGCATAAAGTCAGTGCATAATGCATACACCAAATTGTTGGTTGGTTGCGTCTGATGTTCTGCAGCTGACTGACACTGCTAAGCTAAGCTTACCAGTACCACTCACTAAACAAACTACAAAAGGTTCTACTAAGGACTGGGGTAAGCAGCACTCAGTGACAGAGGATCCGTCACGCAGACCGCTCAAAAATTATCAACTAATAGTAACTAAACCTAGTATCAAATCCATCCACCACTATTTGACAGGAGGACAAAGGAAGGACTACAGTCTCTCTAGCAATAGCATTACCTAACTGAAGTTCTCTAAAGTAAACTCTTACATAATAATGACAAGCGAGCGCAAAGTTGCAAAAAGTAAGAGTACCGCCCAGCACCTGTGTCCTACAATCACAGAAGATTTTGAAACGTAATTTACCTGCAATGTAAGCAGCATTATTCTTGTTATTTGTAAAAATTTATACACAAATCACAATACTTATACTACTATATATATTGGCTACTCACCAAGCCCCACGACCTCGACACCTAGCAGGTCCAACAGGTCCTGCTCCCGGTCAAGAATGTCTGACCACCGGTGAGCCAGCTGGTTATGGGTGCGCCGGACCGCGGAGCAGCGAAACACTGCCCGACGCACCTTTGCCCACCGGCGGTGACGCTCCTGGGTCGGGTAACCGGAGCCTGGCCTGCCGCCTGCTGCCAAGGTCAAGGGAGGTGGCGCTGAATAAAAAAAACAAGGGCGGCCACCTCCTCCTCCGTAAACAGCTGGCGGGCTTGCACCCTGTGGGGCGCAGTCTGCCGCAAGGCAGGCGGCGATTGGGCGCACGCGCCTTGCCCTTTGAGCCGCTGCTGCTACCCTTCGCCATGGTTCTGGGGTGGGAGGAGGTGAAAAAGAAAAGTTAGAAGGGAAAAATAAAGTTAGGGGAAGAAGTAGGAGCTTAAAGAAGAAAGTTATATAAAACAGTTGAAAAGTAAAAAAACACAGTAAAAAGTAGAAAAAAATGCAAAATATAGACTTAGGCAGAGAGAGAGATAGGTAAGAAATAAAGAAAAATTGAAAAACAGTGTAAAAAACTAAGTATTGCAAAGATTGAGGGAGGATAGAAAAGCAGGCCCAGAACCATAGCATAGAGTGGTAAAACAAGATGGCCGCGCCCATCGCGACCGCATGGGTAAGTTCGCGCGATATTTCTCCCCGAGCACGCAAAAGACGTCGCGAACACGTACAACGCGTTCCCGAACATGGAATGCGCATCGCGAGCACGCTATACGCGACCCGGAACAGGAAATAAGGGATCGCGAACGGGCGGGACAAGTGAAAACCAAAATGTCCGCGCCCATAGGCGACCGCATGGGTAAGTTCGCGCCCCCGAGCACGCAAACAGCATCCCGAACACGAACAACGCGTTCCCGAGCAAGAAAAACGCATCGCGAACGGGCGCGCCAAGCAGCTACGCATGCTCGCGAAGCTACGCGTAGCTCGCGTAGCGCTCCGACGTCTTCGCGTAGCTTCACGTAGCGCGACTACGCGAACTACGCCCAGGGTTACTTATTTGCCCTGCTTTGTTATTATGTCTTCAGAAATGGCTGAGGCCGATATGTTTGCAGTTGTCTATTCTTTCAGTCTCTGCATTATTATAGTCACTTTATGTACCCCCGAATGAAATGTTTTGTAACAGAATTTTTTACTTTTTAAAGGATTTTTTAAAGTTGTATTAAGGACATTTGTATTATGCTACTGTTATTCTGTTGCTCTTAACCTATGCTTTGATGGCATGAAAGACACTTTAGGTACTTTTTTGGTACTACTTCTTGTTGCTGCTAGTTGGGAAACTGCTTTTCTTTTTGCTTGACTTTTCTTTATTATTGTTTGATCGTTTAATGTGATGGTTTTATTTATTACATATACAAAACTGTAAATCGCAATTTGTTTTTATTTATATGCAAATAATTCTGAGTTTTTATGTGGACCTCTTCGGAGTTCCGTAACTTAAATAGTACTAAACTTGAACTTGACCTTCTTTTCCAAACAATAGCAAATTTCTACTTCTGGATTTCGTGAAGGACCTTTTTGCTCTATTAATGGCTCTAGCAATTATTATAGTTACTGTTTCTGTATTTCGAAGTGCTTCATCTGCTCCTGCAAGAATGCCCTAATGTCATTATACTGTAGTTCTTTGGTCTTTGTTTGAAGGGATATATAGATTATATAGGCTGCTATCTAATTAAATGCAAAAAAGAAAGCATTAGAATCGCCACCTTGTCTTTAGTCAAATCAAGGCTTTTTTTCACTAAAGCTAAGAAAATATCCATTGTTTGAAAATAGGTTAAAGTAAAACATGCAAATACGATGGGTAACATTTATGGCCCTCATTATGAGTAGGCTTGGTAATAAAATTACGCTCTGCTTGCAAAGTTTGTGGAGTCCGGCAACGCCGTGTTCCGCGGAGAACGCAGAGTTAAATAAACATAGCACTCTGCTACGGAGCAGATTTCTTTTTCATGTTGGTGTGCTCGTCATGTCATTTTGCTTGCACGGGGAGCGTGAAGAAACTTGCCGGGGTCTCGTCAGTGCCCACAAGGTTTGCTAGCTGACCGCAAGCGCCTCTGAGATTTTTCTTCTTTTGTAAAGGAAAAATGTTGCACAGTTCAGTTCATTTTCTCCACATTTTTTTATTGAACATGTAATATTAATTTAATTCACTTTGTGGCCTAGTCTGCTAATGTGCCTTCCAGCCAGTAGGCCCAGTACTAGTCATGGGTGCATGAAACAACTGTTTCTGTGGTGTCTGTTGAATTGAAACATCATTTAGGCCCTAGATGGCATTGGATTAAATGACAAAATGTGTTTTTTGGGTGTATTTCACGTTTTTTTCCTGCAAACTGTATATGTGGGGTAATTTATTTGATGCCTTTGGAGGATGTGTATTGTTGTAAAATGTTATACCCCAGATAATTTTTGTTTTTGGCATTGCTGAATTAATTCTGTTTTCTCCTGTGTTACCATGCCTCCTTGTCTGGCCATAGTGTGAGTGTGTTTGTTATAGGCCACCATTTGTCTTTGTTTCCCATGCCATGTGGCCATAGGCCATTTTGTATAGTCAGTGTCCATGGGCTTGCATGTGTTCTTTGTTTTCCATGCCTCCTTGCTTGTTGACCATGTGGCTGGCAGCCATTTTGTGGACACACTACCAACCAGTGTGCTTTTGCATAGGCTTGCATGTGTTCTTTGTTGTGGCCAAGCCTCCTTGCTGGTTGTTGCTTGGCCATGTGGCTGGGGGCCTTTCTGTGTAGCCAGCCAGTGTGCTTTTGCCATAGGCCAACACATGCCCTTTGTTTTCCTTGCTTGTTGTTGTTTGAGCATGTGGCTGGTGGCCATTTTATGTAGCCAGCCAGTGTGCTTTTGCCATAGGCCTGCATGTGTTCTTTGTTGTGGCCATGCCTCCTTACTGGTTGTTGTTTGGCCATGTGGCTGGTGGCCTTTTTGTGTAGCCAGTCAGTATGCTTTTGCCATAGGCCTGCATGTGTGCTTTGTTTTCCATCCATCCCTCCTTGCTTGTTGTTGTTGTTTGACCATGCAGCTGGTGGCCATTTTGTGTAGCCAGCCAGTGTGCTTTTGCCATAGGCCTGCATGTGTTCTTTGTTGTGGCCATGCCTCCTTGCTCGTTATTGTTGTTTGACCATGTGGCTGGCGGCCATTTTGTGCAGGCAGCCAATGTGCTTTTGCCATCGACCTGCATTTGTTCTTTGTTTTTTATGTCTCCTTGCTTGTTGTTGTTGTTTGACCATGTGGCTGGTGGCCATTTTGTGTAGCCAGCCAATGTGCTTTTGCCATAGGCCTACATTTGTTCTTTGTTATCCACGCCTCCTTGCTTGCTGTTTGACCATGTGGCTGGCGGCCATTTGGGAATTTTGTGCAACCATCCTTTTTTTCAGTTTTCACAGCCATGTTGTATGTTATTTGTGCTCATTTTTTTTTTATCTTTTCCCTGATAATTTCATAATATGCTTGAGGCCTAGTTGCTGCTCAATGCTCATAGTAAATGTACTGTATGAACAGTGTTTTATATTATTATATACTTTTTAGCATTTTTACCTGCACCACTCCTTGTCTCCCAAATCCCAATGTTTTTCTCATGGTGGTCCCCTAGTACATCAGCAATTATATTTTTTGGATAATTTTTCCCATAAATATTTTTATTTTATTTTTTTAATCATTTTTTTCACTTGTTTTATTTTTTTTATTACATTTGATAAAAAAGTTTTTACTTTTAAAAAAATTTTATTTGTTTTTGTAATTTTGTTTTTCACATTTTCCCAAATTCCATTAACCCCCTGTCTGCCATAGGCACACAGTCGCACAACAGCATTCATTTTCTAAGGATTATTCCATTGCCACCTGCCCCTCCCTGAGTGCCACATCCCAACTTGATGCACATAAACAAACAGATAAATCTGTATGTTGTTGCTCTTTCTTATCCTTCCTGATTGCAAATGAGACTTTATGTTGGTGTGGTTTTACTTTTGAATGGATATACTGTATTGTTGTTAATTATTTATAACTTATGTAACCACACTAAATCATATTCTTTGTACTACCAATTCAAACTGCAACAATGCCACATTTCACTAATGTTTTTCTTGCTAGTTTGTACCCAAGAGAAGAGACATCACCCACAGTACTGCCAGACAGAATGACTGTGCACGTGACGCATGACCACATAACACGTGACATCAGTACTCACATCTCTTCAGCTTGTGAAGCTAAGTTCCACTGCCAACTGACAGCTTTAAGATGGCCCCAAAGAAAGGTGCTACCAAGAAAGTGGCCAGTGATAAGAAGGAGCTTACCACCACTGGTATGTCGCCCCAGACCTTTTTCGGGCAACGTCGTGTGCCTGCTGCACTGACCTCCGGGGAGCAAGCTAGGAGCCCCACCCCAACCTAGGCCCAAGCCCATGTTTGGCACAGAGGCAGTCACTCTAATCACCGGTGCGGTGCGATCGTACACGGAGATAGAGAGGAGCCACTAGAGAGCCCTGGGGGTTCCTGCCTACGGATTACAAGGGGAAAGGAAGGAAAGATGAAAAAAATAGAGAAGAATAAATGTATAAAGGCAAACTAAGAAAACAGTCGGGACCAGCTGTTTGGGATTCACTAGGGAATGACCTAGGTTTATTGCCCCAGACATATTTTCTCCTCACTTTAATCTCAAGCAACAAAATGGCCACCGTTAACTGAGCAAGGCCACGCCCACTCCAATAATAACAGTAATAGAAAGAGGACATATACCCTCAGGCAGCTAGGAAAACTGATGAACAAAGAAACAGGACTGCACTATAAGCTCCTAGCAATGAGGCAGCCATGTTGGAGTAGCTTTCAATCAGTGTTTTTTATCAGTTTGCGATGAATATCCCCCATCACAGATCATTCAACCAGCCCAGGAAACGCATAGTATAAGGAATCTTCCTAATCTTCCTCCTGCTACAAGATAGACATAGCAAGAGAGGATAGAATAGATAGGGATCGAATTCATAACACATAAATATGACAGGGACCAATCTGAAATCTGCTGGAAGAAATTCCTATACTATTTCATACCCCCCTAATCTCTCTAAAAATGCAACCAAAACCTTTAAACACAACCTACTTAGAAACAACCCAGAAACATTAATCTCAGACCCCTCCTTAAGCATAAAAAAGGCACCATTATTAACAACCTAATATTTTTCACTACTAAAATGGCAAAATGGCGCAATACCCTGACTAAATTGCTAAATGTACAGGAACTGAGAAACATTCCATACGGCACTAAGATGCTGATAACACCCTCTCAAAAACTAAGAGCTATGCTGAACATAACATGCTACGAAAATGGCACAATACTTACACAAGCCGCCAACAAAGATCTAGAACTATTTGACGAATACTTCACAACTTTAAAAGAATGCGTTCTTAACAGCCCTCCCTCAAAAACCCTGCAAAACAACAACTCACAAGCCGTTACCCCACACATGAGTCAATTTGCTAAGGTAGAATCTGTCATCGCTAAAGAGCCCTAGCAGTCGAATCAGGAGTCCAGAATCCCCGAAGCTAGGATCAACAGCCCGCAACACACTAAAATAGCATTACCTCCCACTAACCCCTGGGCCCCTAGCCTCAGTCCTAGCCCCAATACCGGACCATACCTTATATTGGAAAGTAGGATGGAGTCAGCAGTCATTGCCCAGGACAACTGGAGATGTAATCATATGGCCGATATTAAGAATCTCGAGATAGCATTAACTAATAGGAAAATAGCTACAGAAAAGACAAAAAGTAGCCTCAATCTCCCAGAGATATATTTACCCAGCATACCAACAGGTTCACCCCTACAACTGCCCGTCTCTCCTCCTTCCGGTCTGGAGTTAGAAAATCTCAGCTCTCAATCGACCAAGACTTACAAGGCCTTGCAACTCACTATCAGAGATATGAAGAACATGTTACACCTCTCAGAAACATATCTCTCAAAAATGGAGCTTTTTTAGATATCAGTACACGAACCCCATAGCAAACTAAATACTATCCCAATGTCATCGACAAACAGACTATACCGACCTCGCAATCAACTCAGATATCTGACAGACACTGAGATACAAATCCTATTGCTATCTTATGAATCATTCCCCAATCTCCCCCCTAAGGTAGACGAACATAACATTCAATCAGTCCTAATCAACGCAAATAGAACTTCAAAGACTAACCACAGAAAACCAAACCTCAACAACCTGAAAAAAGTGACTTTAATTCCCGAAAAGCAAGACTCAATAAGGGTCATCCCACAGAATCCTATCTTGTGTCTACTACTTAACTGTCGCTCAGCAAAGAAACATTCCGCAGACATAGCCGACCACATCTCAAACCAAGAAATCGACTTAACTATCCTAACAGAATCATGGCTATCGGAATCATCCTCCCCATGCCTTGATCCATTAGTCCCCCCGAACAACAGCATTGTGAGAATAGACAGGCTAAACAAAATGGGTGGAGGCATCGCCTGTATACATAGATCTGACATTGCCATTACGAAAGTACATTCGGACCCCCTCGAGTCATGTGAATACCTCGGTTTGTCCTTAAGATCCATAGATAACCAATTTTGCAAACTTTACGCGTTTTACCACCCCCCAGGCAAAAACACCATGTTCATAGACCAGCTGATAGAAATCATCACAGCAAACTCAACTCCTCAATCCAACGATATTTTTTTAGGAGACTTCAATCTTCACTGGGAAGATCACAATGATACTCAGATCAATTTGCTCAAAGACTTCCTTGAAGATCAATCTTTGGTTCAAGAATGCCAGCTACCAACCCATACAAAAGGCTCTACATTAGATTGGATCATCTCTAAGGAAAAAGCTGTTGATACAATCGAGATCATCCCTTGTGACTGGTCAGATCATCACATCATTACCTTCCAAATACCCTACATAAAAAGGAAAACTTCCTCACAATCAGTCAAACCCAGAAAATGGGTTTGTGACACCAAAGGGCTCAAGATGGAGAATCTTGTAGCACGATGTGAGAAAGAACTGCAACCTCCTAACTACAACACCACGATGACGAAAATAATTGAGGACATAGCCCCTTTAAAACTCAAAAGGATACCAGACAAAGATAAAAACCCTTGGTTTAACGGATCCCTCCACGAAGAAAGACGGTCACTCAGACTCACAGAACGGAAATGGAGACAACGCCCATCCTCACCCCTTCTAAAACAACTAAGACAGGCCAGAAACGCCTACAATAAAAGTATTCTAAAATCAAAAAAGCCTTCTTTAGAAAAGAACTGGATAATGCAAAATACAGACTGAGGAAACTCTTCGAACTGCTAAAAGATCAATCCAACAAAACGGCCAAATCCGCACTAATAGCACAAAAATTGAACATCAGCTGCGAAGAATTCTCCTCCTTCTTTACAGCCAAAGCCAAATCCCTGGAGGTAGAGCTCAAAAATGCTGCGGAGATCCCTTTGATCCAAAAGAGCACTCCAGCTAAGCTTCAGTCTCAACTAGCTCTGGTAATGCCCAAAAATAATGCTTTATTTTCAGAATTCAAGTTATGTGACGACAAAGATATTGACAAAATTATTTCGACCATAAAACCAAACAATCATTTCAATGATCCTCTACCCTCAAAATGCTGGTCTACAATAAACCATTTGCTCATCCCCTCTTGGACAAAGATTATTAATGCTTCGCTATCGCAAGGCTCATTACCAGACTGCCTAAAAACAGGGCAAGTCATTCCAATCTTTAAAAAACCTACCGAGAACCCCTCAGACCTCAACAACTTTCGACCGGTAACAAACATTCCCATGCTAGCCAAAGTTATGGAAAAATGTGTTCAACAACAACTGAGCCAACACATTTCTGAATTCAAACTTCTGAATGACTGCCAATCAGGGTTCAGACCAAATCACAGTACTGAAACAGCAATTCTTCACATAGTTGATGACGCTCTCCTTGCCCTAGACTGCGACAAAACCTGTCTCCTAATTCTGCTCGACCTTTCGTCTGCATTCGACACTGTAAACCATGCCAAAATACTAGAACGACTGGAGAAAAAGATGGGTTTAGTGGGCAAAGTCCTAGAGTGGTTTAGATCCTTCTTAGAGAACAGATCACAAAGATTCATGGTGAACCAAACACTATCAGCATCATCCCCAAATCTTATTGGAGTACCACAGGGATCAACACTATCCCCTGCTCTATTCAATCTATATGTAGAACCACTAACAGAAATTTTACAGCAGGCAAACATCTCCTTCCACATGTATGCAGATGACACACAGCTATATATCAAGATAACATCGGTGGAATAGATCTGTATTATGAACCAGGCCTTAAAGAGGACCGTTCATTGACTAACTAATAATCATCTCAAGCTTAACCTGCATAAAACTGAGGGGCATATTAGCAACGATTTGCGATAATTATCGCAAAGCGCGCTTAGCGCTGTTTTTTTTATCGCCGGCTATCGCTGGATTTCATCGCCGAGATAGCGCGTTATTAGCAACGCTTATCTCCAAGGCAATAAAAAATCCAGCGATAGCGGCGAAATGCGAGAATATCGCAGGAAATCCTGCAATAAAACACCAGCGATGGGGGAATCCTTGATGATAGGCCATGGTGGACTCAGCCTCACAATCCATCTCCCGTTGAGAAAATAGGTAAGTCAAGTTTTTAGCAGGTGTTAAATTCCAGCGATAATCGCGGTTAGCGTGACTTTTTTTATCGCTTCGCGGGCATTGATAATAGGGGGAAGTTGTGTTTGCGACTGTTTGCAGTTGCTTTTAGTTGGGAATGCCTACTTTGCATGTCATTAGCGATAATTATCGCTGACATGCAAGGCGGCAACAAAACGCCCGCTATCGCCATTAAGCTGTCGCTAACAGCTGTTACCGACAGCTTGCTAATAGGGCGATAAACATATCGCCGCTTTATCGGCAAAAAGTGCCGCTAAAGTGGCGATACTGCCCTTGATAATATGCCCCTGAATTCCTTCTGATTTCCCCACAGAAAAGCGTTACGAGTATAATGGAATGGACCAAGTTGATCACTGCGCTAAACTGTACTCCGAGTCTAGTAGACTCAACCAAGACTCTTGGAATTGTGCTAGACAAGAACCTGAACATGCGAACCCACATTAACACGATGGCAAAAAATGCCCGCTTCCATTTAAGCTATTTTAGAAAACTGAAACCTTTCATAGCTACTTCAGACCTCAAAATGGCAGTGCAGGCATTAGTCATCTCGAGGATCGAGTACGGATGCACACCTCTAGCAGGACTACCCAAGATTTCAACAGCCCTACCAAAAGCAAGTCTCAATGCGGCCACGAGCCTTATAACAGGCTCCAGAAAATTTGACCACATCACCCCTCATCTGAAAGCGCTTAATTGGCTACCTTACGAAGCAAGAATCCAACTAAAGATGGCATGTATCACACACAAAGCGATACACTACAAACCACCACTATACCTAGCCCAGAAAATCGCATTATTAGGAGGCTGCAGAGTCTTTTGGAGCCATGGAGATCTCTTACTGAAACCTGCCCTCTTCCGAAAGAATAGAACTTATGACAGAGCATTTTCTGGTGTGGCGCCAAGAATTTGGAACTCACTCCCCCCGAACATTAGAAGAATATCGTCCACTTCAGCCTTCAAAAAAGAAACTAAGACCTTTCTTTTGAGCAAATTCCTCCCATAATAACAGTAGACTAGACACTGTTAGGTTACTTTCCTGGTCACACACCCTGTTAATACAAATCGATCTCTAGTAGTTGTTAGGACTTGTATAAATGATTGTGAAAGCACAAATGTTTCTCTCTCAAATCGATGTATATATACATATGATCTTGTAAGCACAATTGTCTCTCTCAAATTGTTATACGCTTGTTATTTTTGCTTAAGTTCATGTCAAACCTGCTGTCCTAAGTTTAAGGCTATGTAAATGTGAAGCGCTCTGATACCCTTTTAGGGTCATGTCCGCGCTATATAAAACACCGAATAAATAAATAAATAAATCAGGGCAATGCCGACAAGCAGTGAAGTTGAATTGGAGTTATCTCTTTCTCAAAGTAGTACCCAATTGTTGCCGGAAACTTAGCTAAGTGGACAACAACAGCTGCAACCAGAAATAGTAGTTCCCCCTGAAGTAGGAGCACTTCAGGAGATTAAGCTTCATGCTGAGGAATTAGAAGACCCTCTTTCAGAAGATCCATTGTCTTCCAGATCTCCAGCAAGAAAAATGAAGGGTACTCCACCATCTTCTTCTCCAAGCCCCCCTTCTGACGCTCAAGACTGCACTTGGATCCCACCTCAGTCTGAGGTCTACTCATTCTTACCTTTGTGTCCTGAAAGACACTCACAATATTGTTTGTTTAAATAATTCCTGTCTAATAAAACTCGGATCAACTGAACCGTAGTTTCTTACAAATATACTGGCTGTGCTATTATTGTTCTTACAAATCTTGACTGAATAACACTGTTTGATTTATACAATTAGGTTTTTATAATGATTGATTCCACACAGAAAGATCTGTGAAACTAATAATCTGCCTAAAGATGAGTTCCATGTGAACGCGTGTTCCAAGGATTACTCAGTCTGAGACATGCCATGAAAGGCAAGGGAAAAGAAAGGTTCCTGAAAGCCTTGGAATTATTGATGAAGAAGAGGAGGATGATGGTGACCCAGACATCATGGATGTTAGCACAGCCCCAGAGGAGACCAACATTACTCCATCTCAACCTGCTCTGAGGGATGTGACACAGATACCACGACCAACTTCCATATTTCAAGGCCCCTGCGACCTGCATCCACAACCACCTCAGTAGAAGTAGGCACAGCAGAGAGGCATACGCCGAAATACCCACCTACTGCCACTTCTTCAGACATTGGCAGCTGCACCTGTATCAGAAAGTGGACTTCCCCAGTTTGGGACTTCTTTACTGTTAGCAAGCAGGAGGCGAATATTGCCATATGCTCCCTTTGCAACGCAAGTGTTAGTTGAGTTAAGCTCAATCAATCATGGGTTGTTAAGCACGACTACTCACCCGTGAGGGTCTCAAGGCGCTTGGGGTGGGGGGTGCAGGTTCCAGTCCATCAAGGAGGGGGTCTGTCGAAGAGCCAGGTTTTGAGGTTTCTTGCGAAGCTTAGTACATACTATGGAACCTGAGGCCAAACAACCCATTTGAAAAAACACCACGCAATCTGCTGGGAGGCGCAAATTAGCAAAAATACTGCAAGTGGTGTTGGTGACAGTGGTGAGAGCCAGGAATCTAAATCACAGTGGAAGGTGAAGGTGAATAAGAGGGTGACATTTTCATTACACAAATCAGCCCTGTCCAAAGCAGTGCAGTAGTATTGCCTATATCAGCACTATCGCAATGGCACAAGACTCAGAGTCAGGTCGAGACACCAAGGCAAGAGCATACAGTGACTGCCTGCCGAGAAGCACATTGAGTCTACCACCTTCTTCTATCAAGGAGTTGCCTGCGTCAGTGGCACCAGAAATGAAAAAATCCAGGCTACTATTCCTGGCATGTTTAGGCAGGAGTAGCAGTATGAACGCAACGGCACGTTTGTACAATGGGAAGCTAGCTAAAATGTTAGCGCTGGACCTCCTCACTTTTTCTTTTGTGGAAGGAGTGGGTTTTGTAGAATTTGTGGTTGCCATCCCACCAAAATGGAAGGTTCCCAGCGGACATATTTTGCCAGAGTTGCTATTCCAGCGCTACATCACAATGTGCTGGAATTGGTTAGACAAGCTTTGCAGCAGAGTGCTGTTCACACTATCCACCTGACAACAGACATGTGAACCAGTTACCAAGCCACCGATTATATGTGCATCACTGCACACTGGATATCTTTTGTGGGGGTTAGAGAAATGATATCTGCAGGTGTTGACACTGCTGACATTTTTAATTTTGTTCGGAAGCATGCATGCAGCATAACAATAGCCATGTTCACCATGGAGAAATCCCATACAGCTGCAAACATCTTGGAAGACTTTAACAACAAGGTCTTTGATTGACTGCGACCCAGAGGACTTAACATTGGATTTGTTGCCACGGACAATGGCAGTAATATAGTTAAGGCCATGTCAGATGGTGGCTACTTCAAGGTCCTGTGTTTGGCCCACTGCATCGACATCATTGTACAGGATTTTCTCAAAAAAGAAGACCAAGTCAGCAATTTACTGTCCACCTGCAGATGAATCTGCACTCATTTCAGCCATTCTTTTAAATTAAAGCCCGGAAACAGCTGAGGATCATTATGCGTGATAATAGAATGCCAGTTAAAGCCTTCATACAGGAGGTGCCAACACATTGGAACTCAACTTATTACATGTTGCAACATCTGTTTGAGCAGTACAGACCGATCAATGAATATGTCATGCAAAGAGGGGATGCAACTGTGAAAGGCATGATCATTGAGATTGACCAATGGGGCCTGGTCAAATGCCTGACAGAGATGCTGCTTCCTTTTGAGGTTTTCACACGGGAAGTCAACAAGGAGGACAGTACGGTGGGCCAAACTATCCAGTTGTTGCACATGCTAAAAGAACAGCTAAAGGAGGTGTCTGAAATGTACACAGGTGTGGACAAAAAAAAGATGTGCATGAGTTGGTGGGGAGCTTAATCCTTTGCTTGGCTGCTAATATAAGGCTGCAAAGAGACATTATGTCATCCAAACATTACATCTGTGCCACAATTCTTGATCCACAGTACAAACATACTGGCCACTTTCATTCCTTTTTCAGACGGGGATGTTTCAAACTACAAGACGTGGATTGCCGAACAAGTCAGCGACTTAGATAAAGAATGGCTGTGAATTAGAGACCCACTCCCGGGTAGAAGTTCTGAGGTACAACCTTCAACTTCCATAGAGCCTGAGGGCAGTGCTGTTGGCTCACAGCAACCAAAACCAACAACAAGAACTCCAGCAACATCAACAACAACAACAGGAACAGGAGCATTGCCCCCAAAATCGGCATTTGATTGTTTTTTAAAGGCAGGGCTTAAGTCCAGTGCAAAGGAGAAGGCAAAAAAGGTCCAGCAAGTTGGAGCACCAATGACTATTAAGAGGATGGTCCTGGCCTTTCTGTATGACCCAACAGAGGTTTATCTGGATCAAAACCCATAGGTGTATTGGTATGGGAAGAGGCGCCAATGGCCAGTGCTCAGCAGGCTGGCAATAAAGTGTCTGGCTTGTCCTATCCCCAGTGTGTCTGCTGAGTGTGTATTCAGTGCAACTGGTGTAGTTATCACAGTGAGAAGGACCAGTCTCTCACCCCAAAACATGGAGAGAATAAGCATGATCAAAATGAATCAGCACTTCATACCATCGAATTGCACCATGCCTGAAGTACGACAGGAGAAGGATGAGGGTGATTGGTCAGACTCAGGTCATGGTAGTGTGTTAGTTGACCAACTTTTGGGTGAACCACCTGAGTTTGAGGATGAACTCTACTTCCCTGACCACTGAGTAGGCATGGGCCACCATAGAACTTTCTGTCACCAAACTGCTTTGACAAAAAAAACAGATATAGCTAGGGGAACATTATATTATTTTGTTTGTTTGTGTCTGACAGTCTAATGCAGCCCCACCATTTCAGACACAAGTATGGCTGAATTGGAGTTGAACCAGTGTGCAGTGAAGAACCCCCCCTCATTCCCTTCAAGGACATTGGAGAGACAATGCCTGCTTCCATCCCGTGCCTATCCTTTTTTTCATCACCTAGCTGGACTGCCCCAGAATATTTGATTTACAAGATTGGTCAATGATTGTTGCGTGAATCAAAGCGGATTGGCAATGTACTACCTTGCTTGAATTGAAACAGGTAAGTAATGCACCAATGAGTGATATATGAGTGATTGTGAGTGTTGAGATGATTTATGTGGTAGCAGACAGTGAGAGTGGGTGATGGTATTCAACTATAATTTGTAAACTTGAATGTGTTTGTGATGATTTACAATGTGGGTGGCCTAATGTGTGATAATTTTTTTCCTAAAGGTAATATTTTTTTTCCCCTTTGACACTTAGGGGCCGATTCTGATCTCGGTCGGAGGCGCACCCTATACCATTCGGTCGGAAAAAAAGCCATGCGAATGCCTGTTTCCCGACCGATCCGTACAGCAGACCGAACGAGTAAGTACGATGCGCACAACAGCACAGAATCCGGCCGAGCCGTACTCACCCAATCCAGGTCCTGTACTCCGACCGAGGCAAATCCGGAAACGCCGAATCGAGTCGCACGGAAGGGAAAATGCAGCTCTGTCCGGCCGACCAAGTACGATGCGCTTCCCGTACGCGCCGAACCCGTCGCTACGCACGGCACGTCAAAGCATCCGGGAGAGGCGCACATAAGCTCCGATTCGCGCCACAACACAATCCACGGCTACGAGACGAACACGCCAGCGACGAGGACGACGCGAAGCGACGAGGACAACGCGAAGCAACGAGAAGGACGAACGACACAAACCAACCCATGAATTCCTTCGTCCCGATCATACCAATATTCTACATTTACTACCGGAACAGGCACGGACGCGTACGGCGCAGAAGGTAAGTCAGACACCAACCACAAAACACATACAACACGTACACGACACATCACACACACACAGAGGGATGCAGAATATACTTACACCACCAACAGCAGCACCATAGGGGCGGGATGCCCATCACCAATGCCACATATGCACACAGGGGCCTGAATGCGCACCACCACCCCTACCCAGGGGGAGCTGGATGCCTACCACTACTACCACCCTTAGCCAGGGTGGTGCCAGATGCCCACCACCACTACCACCCTTAGCCATGGGGGTGCCAGATGCCTACCACTACTACCACCCTCACCCAGGGGGGGCTGGATGCCTACCACTACTACCACCCTCACCCAGGGGGGGCTGGATGCCTACCACTACTACCACCCTTAGCCAGGGGGGGCTGGATGCCTACCACTACTACCACCTTCACCCAGGGGGGGCTGGATGCCTACCACTACTACCACCCTTAGCCAGGGGTGCTGGATGCCTACCACTACTACCACCCTTAGCCAGGGGTGCTGGATGCCTACCACTACTACCACCCTTAGCCAGGGGGGCTGGATGCCTACCACTACTACCACCCTTAGCCAGGGGGGCTGGATGCCTACCACTACTACCACCCTCACCCAGGGGGCTGGATGCCTACCACTACTACCACCCTCAGCCAGGGGGGCTGGATGCCTACCACTACTACCACCCTTAGCCAGGGGGCTGGATGCCTACCACTACTACCACCCTCACCCAGGGGGGCTGGATGCCTACCACTACTACCACCCTTAGCCAGGGGGCTGGATGCCTACCACTACTACCACCCTTAGCCAGGGGGCTGGATGCCTACCACTACTACCACCCTCACCCAGGGGGATGGATGCCTACCACTACTACCACCCTCACCCAGGGGGGCTGGATGCCTACCACTACTACCACCCTCACCCAGGGGGGCTGGATGCCTACCACTACTACCACCCTTAGCCAGGGGGGCTGGATGCCTACCACTACTACCACCCTCACCCAGGGGGGCTGGATGCCTACCACTACTACCACCCTCAGCCAGGGGGGCTGGATGCCTACCACTACTACCACCCTCACCCAGGGGGGCTGGATGCCTACCACTACTACCACCCTCACACAGGGGGGCTGGATGCCTACCACTACTACCACCCTTAGCCAGGGGGGCTGGATGCCTACCACTACCCTTAGCCAGGGGGCTGGATGCCTACCACTACTACCACCCTCACCCAGGGGGCTGGATGCCTACCACTACTACCACCCTCACCCAGTGGGGGCTGGATGCCTACCACTACTACCACCCTCACCCAGGGGGGCTGGATGCCTACCACTACTACCACCCTCACCCAGGGGGGCTGGATGCCTACCACTACTACCACCCTCACCCAGGGGGGCTGGATGCCTACCACTACTACCACCCTCACCCAGGGGGGCTGGATGCCTACCACTACTACCACCCTCACCCAGGGGGGCTGGATGCCTACCACTACTACCACCCTCACCCAGGGGGGCTGGATGCCTACCACTACTACCACCCTCACCCAGGGGGGCTGGATGCCTACCACTACTACCACCCTCAGCCAGGGGGCTGGATGCCTACCACTACTACCACCCTCACCCAGGGGGGCTGGATGCCTACCACTACTACCACCCTCACCCTGGGGGGCTGGATGCCTACCACTACTACCACCCTCACCCAGGGGGGGCTGGATGCCTACCACTACTACCACCCTCACCCAGGGGGGGCTGGATGCCTACCACCACTACCACTCCCACTCATAGGATGGACAATGCATGACACAACCAGCACACCACAACCTAGGGAATGCAAGAAAAAGATATCCCCCCAACACCACGACAAGCGTGTGTAGACTGTGTCAAATGCCTACAACACTGAACATGACTTTGAACATACAATGTGACCCCCTAGCACATGTGCCACACATATATGTGTGTGGCCCCCACAATGCAAGCAGGCCATGACCATTGTGGCAATGGGGTCCAAACCCCCATCATCACAGTGACCAAAAGGTAAGTGTTGACAAAAAAAGAGCTGCAACTGCCAAACTGCATGGATGATTCCTGGTCACAGAACAAAAAACACATCAGTGGCAAAGTAGTGTATGTGTCCCATTGCATCATAAATTGGGGGAGCCAAATACTGCAGTGCAAATAAGACATACCTTTGGCCATGTGTAGACAAACAACACCCATGGGGGCTGACACTGTCAACATTCATCAATGACACAATGACAGAAGTGACCATCAGAATGCAGACCCACATATTTGCACCAATGGGCACACAAATGCAGATACCCTGTGGAGACTGCAGATGTGAGGTGAACAGATACCATACCATGGCAGCAATGGGACACACAAACCATGATCATTGTGCTGACCGATGACCTAGGAGTCCCAGGGACAGCAGGGGAAACCCACCAAACTACATACAGCCAATGGCACACCCAAGATATGCCAATGCAGTGGTGCAGATGCACAAACACAAACAGGCAGACCCACACTGCACATCATACACAACAGGTGAGGGGGTGGGGTGCCAGTGTCCCCAGGCAACCACACAACACATGAGGAGACCTGAATACCAATCATACAGATGTGCATACAGTGCCACACAAAGGTAACTCATGGATCCAAATCCCCTATGTGGGCAAGCAGGCATTGTCAGATGAGAGGGAGCACAAATCACACATGTCACACAGGCACGTAGGAACAGCAACTGACACAGCAAGACACAGACACACCACAGCACTACCCCCAGGGCCCCCACAATGTGGTGACCCTGGGCTGCATTACAATCCCACTGTGATGACAAAGCTAAATGTCGTTCACACTGTGAACCATAGTCATGTGTCCTGAGCAACAAACTACCATCACACCTACACAAGCACAAATCAATCAGCATGGCCAGTAAGCCAAGGCCAACATGGAGGCAGGGGCCTAGCCGGGCAACAACTCTCATCTGCACACACTCAACACCACACCCCTCGACCTCCAACAATGTGCAGCAGTGAAGCACACATGCACTGGTGACATTGCACATGCACCCATGACTATTCCAGGGTGGTGGGTGGAAACCAAGGTGCAGAAACACATCACACATGGCCACTCAACAAGACTCCTAAATGTCTGACACACTGCACACTACGCTGTACATGGACATGACGGCAATACCACACCAACCAATGGGATCCCAGCCACAGTCACACACCAATGAAGAAGCCAAGGTCACCCACAAAGAACACACATAGACAACAACCAACATTGCAGCCCGGACCCTGAGGAGTGCCAGCAGTCACACACACAACGTGTCACAATCACTGAAAGATAACACAAACTGGAAATCACATGACAGGGGCAAACAACAAGTGCCAAGGGGAAACCTGACTGTGACCCATCTGCGTCTGCACACAAACTCAGCCCTGACAGCAAACACACCTATGGGTGACACCCTGATGACCAGTAATGTGCCATGCACCCACATCACAGAGAACCCAGGGAGAAGACTTTGGGGGAACATAGGTCAACTCAGCAAGCATCACAAACAGGTACAACACTAGGGATCACAGCATGCACAGCTAAACGGAAGTGAACACACAGACATGCACATACAACACACACCTTGGGCGCAGGCAATGTCACAGGAGTACACACTGCCATGAGGGGACTCCACTCCTGTGTGAGTAAAGCTGTGCCATATGTTGCCTCAGTAGGGCCCTATCATGTCAGCTGAGCACTTGGTCACACAATCAACAATTAATACCAAATGAGGGCTCCCGTCACATCAGCCTGGTCATGGAAGTGCCAACGGAATCATCAGCACAGATCCAACACACTTGTATAGCAATGTTGCACTGACTACACGGATGAGTCCTTCCCCATTGATGCCCAAACCTGCATGTCCAGTGGAGATGGCCACACGGTCAGGGAAGTAGACGAATTGAACAATGGCAGGCACAACAGATGTGCAGGGGTGGAAGCCACAGATGTGAAATAGCTAATCTAAGTAGGAAATCCCATTGCCAAATACTGAACACATGACACCCTCAGATGCTGCTATGGATGACATGGATACACCACAGGATAGGACACATTCCCCCTGGACCACATGGGTTCCTGCACAGTAACACTTCATTATCATGAGACCAAATATCACCATCACTGCAGCAAGGGCATGGTTAGCATCATCAACAACATGTACATCAGAAGCATAAGCACTAGAGAACAGAAAGTTGCTTTATTCAGCATATGTGTGGAATGAAAACAAAGTCCAGAAAAAACACAAAGGCCAATGGCCAGTCCATTGTCAAAGTCCAAACTGGGTGACAGTGGCAGATGTCACCCTACGCATGCCTGCACAAAACCAGGGACAATCCACTAGGAGGGGCAACCGGGGGCAGGCCAGGCACCGCAGGGACAGGATCAGGGCTCACCAGGAGGAAGCAGGGAAGGGGTGGTGGGTGCTGGAGAGCCACTGACAACTGCAGTGGAGGTGTCTGACATGGTGTGTTCCGGCACAACTGGGGGCATGACTCAGATGTTGTGGGTGCCGGCACGACTGCAGTGGACCCTGCAGATGGAGTGGACAGGTCCGCCACTGCAGTGCCCAAGTCAGACAGGGTGGAAGTGGACTCCACTGCAGTGCCTACCACCAGGGGAGGAGAATGGGGAACAGGCAAGGTGGGCTGGACAGAGGGGGAGGACACCCTCACCACATCAGTGGCACAGACAAGCGCAGCGGGGGTGTGGTGCCGGGAGAGCAAGTGGCAGGGGGAGAAGGCCGGATCCTCTTGGGGATGGTATATCTGTGGGTGGGGGAACCTGGGGCAGGGTGTGGTGGGGGCACCTGTGGAGTGGGGGCCTGAGGGATGGAGGAAGGAGACCTGGTGCCTGAGCTGCAGGGCGGCGGCGGGGTCTTGCTCTTATGACTCCGGGGGACTTGCGGGTGGGGGCCTCAGTCTGTCTGTGCCTGGGGGAGGGTGTCCGGGGGCGAGGGGCACTCTGCTCCGTGTGGGTGGGCTTCCTCTTCCCCCTGAATGCTGTATCAGCTGGATCGGAGGGGAAGAGGCCGAGGTCACTGAGGAAGAGCCGCTGGGTCTTTGGGGTTGCAGGTGAGGCAAGGGAGGGTGTTTTGGAGGGAGAGGCAACTGAGGACTGCGCAGTGCTCATGGATGCGTGTGTGTGTTCCAGGGCCCCATCCCCTGTGAGTCTGGTTTCAGTCCCCTGACTGTGCGTGCGTGTGCGTTTTGTTTGTGGCGTGTGTGTCTGTGTGCTGGATGTGTGTGTGCTGGTGTGTGCCTGTGCCGGTGTGTGTGTGCTTGGGACGGGTAAGGTGCTGGGGAGTGTGGATGGAGCAGAGGCAGGAGGGGTGAGGGACTATCTGAGGAGGGACACTGCTGCCGTCAGGGAGGAGTCCATGGACCTATTGCCCCTCTGTAGGTCAGACATGCCCGATGAGATGCCCTCCATGAACGACACCAGCTGAGTCAACAGAGCGGTGTGCGCATGGAGGACACTCAGCATGGCTGTCTGCCCTACATGGAGCTGGCGAAGGAGGTACACAGACTCCTCACTCAGGGCAGCAGGGGACACAGGGGCAGGGAGTGCGGTGCCTGGCCCAAAGGAGACACGCTCCCGAACATGGGAGCCTCCACGGACCTGGGGAATGGGAGCCGATGGGAGGGCGGTGGTGGTGCTGGTGGTGGCGGGGACAGCAACACTAGCTGGGGTGTGGTGGCTGCTGACACCCGCCTCCATAAGGGAGTCATCCTCCGAGTTGCTCTGGTCCTCAGCTGAGGTGGATGGTGCTGAGGACTCCTCGGTGTGGCTCCCCTCGCCCTCCGTGCCACTGGGTCCCTCCGACCACTCCTCGGCTGCTGACCCAGTCTGGCTCTCCGGCTCCTCCTGGTCCGTGGAGCTGTCCCCTTCCATGGCTGTGGATGTATCTGCAAACAATGGGGAAACAGACAGACATCAGTCACCTGCACCAAACGCACACACCACTGTGAGCACAGCACATTACAGAGCAAGCCCTGGCATCATTAGTTGTACATTGCTAAAAGTGCCCTAACTGAACAGGAGAAGCCAATTGTCAGTCTGATGCCAACCATGGCACTCACATCCCACATGGCCTTGCACCCATCTGTCTGGTGTCTGTTGGATAGCAACACCCCAGTGTGGACACATGCACCAACTACACAGTAGTTGGACAGTGCAGAGGACACGGTGTAGCATGTGGACATGCACACATCACAACTCTTGCCACTGAGTCAGTACAGGTTTCCGGATGAAAGGGACGCCCAGAGTCAAATAGGATATGCATGTGATGCATACCAGCGACAGACACCATGATGCACCTATGTCCTGATAGCCATCGCCACAATGGTGTGCATGTAGCACATGTCACTCCCCTGCAGGATCACCAATAAGTAGACACATGCCATGGCGGAGGCATGACTGCTAAGTCATACATCACTGTCTCAGTGATGTATGACTTGGCAGCCAGACAACAACACTCTGCACTGTGTCACAATAGTAGGTCATGGGGAATGCAAGTCCTGGAGCTGCACAAGTGCACATGTACATCCACCACACAACACATCATCTTAACCCTCATCTGTCCAGGTCATACCGATTGGACATATGGGAGACCTGTGACACTACCCTCTGAACCTGAGCCCCTCACAATCTGCTGTGAATGGGGAACAGCTGCCTGAACTTCACATTCGCATACCCCAGTCTGCACGGGCAGCTGATCAAACACCTATGTGACACACAAGTATCGTCTCCTATGGTCACATCTCCAGTGGCATGCTGAGCCCCTACCAAGAAACACCCCAGCAGTCCTGGCAACTAATCCACAGCACACTGACACACAGGCAGACACCTGAGGGGTCAAATCACTGCGCACAATGGGTCAGCTGATACACGGGAGTGGGAGTACAGAGTGCATTGCATGGCCTGGAGTAGGCATGACTGTCCTGCCCCACATGAATGAGGGATGAGCCCTGGACAGTGGATAGCTGGCTATGTATGTGCGTAATCTGCACACTCCTGGGGCCCAAACATTGTTCCCACCCGCTGCATGGGCGTGTGCCACATACCCCAGGCACATGTGGTGGCTCAGCTCAGCAAGTGGACCGCATATCAAAGCAACACGCAGATTACATGTCCGAACACAGACGTTGAGTGAACAATGGACCCACCCATGATGCCCACAACAGAGTTAGGGAAACAGATGCTGTCCCCCACCTTTAGTGAAGCAAACTGCAAGGACACAGTCCCAAGTGACACAATTCCCTGAATGTAAGGGCCACACCTGGGTATCAGATGAGGAGTGGGCAGTGCACAATAGAGGGACATGGCTCCTGGACAACATGACTGCTGCACTGTGGCAGTTGAAACAGGCCAGAGGAGGGCACAAAGCATGTAATACAGAGTTCACAGTGCAGTCTTTGACTCACCCCCTCCTTGCTGCTGTCTGGCCTTCAGCTGCCCATCCAGGTCTGGAAACACCACCGCCAGGATCTGGAGCATGTGGGGGTCAGGGTCCGTGTTCCGCCCCTCCTGCGAGGAGGCGACAGCTTCAGCTGGACCCGTGCAATCCTCCGGGTCCAGCCCCGAAGGTCCTGCCACCTCTTCTGGCAGTTGCGGATCCGGCGCTTGTAGACCCCCACGGACCGGACAGCCCGGACGATGTCCTTCCAGATCTCCTGCTTCCGATGGGCATTAACCTGTCAGGATGACAAAGTGAAAAGGCCATTACTACACATGCAACATATCCATGCATGACACAGTTGTATATACATGTCTCATTCACAGGGGCACATGATGTACACAGGCAGTGCAACGCTGCCCATGGACAGTTTGCCAGACGTCACTACATGGTATCATTGCATGGGAAGTAAAACCTTGTTCAAATGCACTGTCACTGCACCATACCTGTCCAGTGCATGTCACTACACACTATGGGGGTGACAACTACTCAGTGAGCCTGCTAGCCAGTGGCGTGCAGACTTTCAGCCTTGCTAGTCAGACAAAATGCACATTCAGAAAGGCAGTGCACAGAACACTCACCTGCTCCCCTGGTGACCCATACAGCTTGCTGTACTGTGGAAGTAGGCTGTCCAGCAGGGCCTGGTTCTCCTCAAGGCTGAAGGCTGGGGCTCTCTCCACAGTACGTGCCATTGCAGGGTCCAGAGGGGCAGAGACAGCAGCAGTGCAGTGGCAGATGTCGTCCTGGAGCATGTAGTGCAGGCAAGTGAGCTCTCAGGGGAACAGCCAGCAATATATATGTGCTGGAGAGGCAGATACTGTCCCTTGTGTCCAAAGTGATAGGTCCAAGTCGTTTGCATCTTCTGAATCTGGCCAATCCATGGAATAGCAGCACCAATACACGCCCACGGCATCCTTCAAATCTTCAACTTCATGACATACATGATTTTGCAACATTGTTGTGGGTGACCAACTGAATTTCCAGCAACCGACTCGTTCGAAATTCGAAAACGCGTCCGTTGCCAGGCAAGGCCATTGTCAATGGGTGCGCACCGATCGGTCCATTGCGGTACAACGCGTACAGGGGTACAACGCGTACCCGCACACATTGAATGCAATGGGCCGGCCGGGGGCACCGATCGGTCCATTGCGGTACAACCCGTACAGGGGCACAACGCGTATCCGCACACATTGAATGCAATGGGCCGGCCGGGGGCACCGATCGGTCCATTGCGGTACAACGCGTACAGGGGCACAACGCGTACCCGCACACATTGAATGCAATGGGCCGGCCGGGGGCACCGATCGGTCCATTGCGGTACAACGCGTACAGGGGCACAACGCGTACCCGCACACATTGAATGCAATGGGCCGGCCGGGGGCACCGATCGGTCCATTGCGGTACAACGCGTACAGGGGCACAACGCGTACCCGCACACATTGAATGCAATGGGCCGGCCGGGGGCACCGATCGGTCCATTGCGGTACAACGCGTACAGGGGCACAACGCGTACCTGCACACATTGAATGCAATGGGCCGGCCAGGGGCACCGATCGGTCCATTGCGGTACAACGCATACAGGGGCACAACGGGTACCCGCACACATTGAATGCAATGGGCCGGCCGGGGGCACCGATCGGTCCATTGCGGTACAACGCGTACAGGGGCACAACACGTACCTGCACACATTGAATGCAATGGGCCGGCCGGGGGCACCGATCGGTCCATTGCTGTTCAACGCATCCCTGTACAAGTGACTGGCATATGTCACCATGCCTGTCTCAGATGGACATATGCCAGCCACAGATAGCTCCCAGGGAGTGAGGGGCACACCTACAACACGACAGCCTGTCCAAACTGTATGATAAGGCATGTAAGGCTGCATTTCCTATTGTGTGTATGTTGGTGTACATGTTGTCCTGTGGGTGTCACCTGGGGGCAGCAACCCCCAGGCTGTGCACGTGTTCATGGGGACAGGATCCTGGGTGTTACGTGTACATGACCACTGTGATGTGCAACTGTTCATATCTGTGCATGTGCCATGGTCACATTTCACGGTGGTGTATGTGTATGTCATGTCACATACCCCGTGAGTCCCATGTGGGACGGTATGTTTGAGCCAGGGTGTCCCAGTGGCACAATAGTGATGGTCCTCCACAGTCTGTGTGCATGTAGTGTTTACAATGTCTCTGATTTCATGTGCACAATGGGAGACAGTCTCCACATCCACGTTGTGTGTGCATGGACTTTGATGTTGTACGTGTGTGTGTCACAGACGTCCATGTCTGTCCTGCAGTGGCAAGTGGGACCACTACCTGTGGGGGTCATAGTTGTTTTGCTGTGGTGTATACATGATACTCCATGTAATGCCAGTGTCCATGTGGCAATACAGGGTCCCTGGGAATGTACCTGTCGTTGAGCTGTGATGCCTGGGGCACATCTGTCCTCACATGTCACTGTGGGGAGTGATTGTGACACGGCAGCAGGAGATGGGAACTGTGACACGGCCTCATGATATCCAATGGGCCAACCTGGGACTTATTGATGCCACTTGTTGGACCGTGATGACAGATGTTGGCCATGTATGTACCATACATGTCCTTACGGAACTGCACACTTCATGTAGTTGTGCCTCATAATGATGTATGTTGGGATATTGAGTGTGTTCAATGCCGCATATGTGGGCTGACTGACAATCTTGCTTACTTCTCCTCTGCACTGCAGGGCTCCCGCTGTCCATCGACCATTCCCAGACCTGGCAACGATGGTGGAACGGGACAGCATCCGACGGTACCGCTTCACCAGGCAGCTGATTGAGGATTTGGCAGTGCAGTTGGCCCCACATTTGCAGCCTGGCCGGCCGTATCCTACAGCGCTGACCCCCAAGGTGAAGGTGATGGCAGCCCTACACTTCTTTGCCACCGGTACCTTCCAACATACTGTGGCGACTGCTGGTGGGATGTCACAGACCATGTTGAGCCGTGTGCTCCGCGATGTTTTGGCGGCAATGTTGCTATTCCTGAACAGGTACATCTATTTCCCTAGACTGCGACGACTCACTGACGTGAAGAGTGACTTCTATGCCCTGGGGAGGATGCCGCATGTCATTGGCTCCATTGATGGGACACATGTGGCTTTGGTACCACCACAGGCCCAGGAGCAGGCCTACCGTAACCGCAAGCACTACCACTCGGTCAATGCACTGGTGGTGTGTATTGCAGATATGACCATCACACACGTGTGTGCCCGTTTCCCTGGTTCAGCACACAATGACTTTGTGATGAGGAGTAGTCGCATCCCCAGGATGATGGCACAGATGCAGAACCAGCGTGCCTGGCTTGTCGGTGTGTACTGACTTTGTGCCATTGTGTGTGATCTGATCTGTAGTATTCCGCCCACTTTTCCAAGTCAGCTAATGTGCACTTGTCTGTCCGTAGGTGACTCGGGATACCCCAACATGCCGTGGTTGCTGACACCCCTCAGGAACCCTGTGACACCAGCCCAGATGCGCTACAATGAGGCACATGGTCGGACCAGGAGAGTGATTGAGCGGACATTTGGTCTCCTGAAGAGCCGCTTCCACTGCCTGGACAAGACCGGAGGGTCCCTCCCATATGCCCCTGCGAAAGTGTGCAAGATTATCATCGTCTGCTGCATGCTCCACAACCTGGCAGTGCGGAAGGAGTTGCCTCTCATCCAGGATGACAATGACCAACATCCGCCACCTGTGGAGGATCCTGGCCTGGACCACGATGCCAGTGATGATGATGATGATGATGATGATGATGGTGATGTCCGCACACAGCTCATCACCAACTTCTTCAGCTGAATGTGAGTATCCAGAGATGTCAGGTCAATGATGTGAGTATGCATGATATGTGTGGGTGGTGCTCTGGTGCTGTTGGAGTGTGTCCATGGGCTACTTGACTGGATGTGTGTTGCGATGTGTGCTTACAGGTGGGCTGTACTCCCCAACAGTGTTGACATGCTAACTTGGTTCTGGGTGGGTATCTTGTAACATGTATTGTGCATGAGTTTTGCTGTTCTGTCCTGTTCTCCATTGCTTTTGACTGTGTGTCATTTCTGTCCTTCACAGGGTACTTTCAGATTCGTTTGGTTAACTGTGTCCACCGACGACGTGATTGCACTTCCAGGGTGGTAGCTGTTGTGTCCCTACAGGTGATGTGCGCCACACCCATGGACTTCCTTCCGTCTACAGTTGTTGACTGTGTGCCCGCTGCCAGGTGGGATTACCTTGCATCTGTAGTGGTTACGACATGTTGCAACTGTGTAATAAACCTCTGCTTCACTTTGTGATGTGCGTTGTCTGTGGTCACACATTTGACTGCCATTTGCTTACTGCACCTGTGGGCTACTTGACTACAACTGGGAATGGGTGTGGTGTCTGTGCATTGCACCATCTTCCCTGGCAACATCAGTGTAGGCAATGAGTCAGATGGCCTAGGTGTGTATGTGTTGTGTAGCCCTGGTGGTGTGTCTCCCTCATATGTGTCACGTTGCCTTTACTCACATGGCTGTGTTGTACTTGCTGTTGCAGTTCGCATACACAGTGTAATTTTGCAGTTCATCATCCCCATAACAGCACCCACGTTGGAATCACAACAGAGGCAAGTATGGTGTATTAGTGTGTTTATTGTGATACATTTGTGTGAATAGTGCATAGGATGGGTAGTGCTGTACATAAATCTTGCAATCAGAAGTTCCTAGGTGAATTGAAAGTCCTGGTAGACAAAATCCCCAGTATCGGGGCCACAGTTGTCTGAGACATTGGTCCAACTTGTACTCTCCATGCAATGTGTGGGAGTAGTGTTGCCGTCAACAGGGTGAACAGTCTGTGCACAAAGGTGAACATCCAGAACAGGTTCAGGCTTCCTGGGAGTTGCGCTTGGCCATCGGCCTCTCACATGCCCCTCCTCGGATGACCCCTCTTCTTGGTGGGGGCCCTCAAGTACAGGCTGCTGCGGTGCAGGGGACTCTCCGCCAGAGTCATCCTCCCTCCCTGTGGCAGTTGCAGTTTGTTCAGCACCAGATGTTGTTGGCACACAGGGAGGTGTGGACTGGTTGCTGTTCATCTGGCGGAGGCATTGTAAAATGTCCCTGTGCACCGCCGTCATCTCATGCAGTGCATCCCACTTGGACTCCACGCGGGACATGTGTGAGTCCACGCGGGACATGTGTGACTCCACGTGGGACATGTGAGAGTCCAAGCGGGCATGATGGGCAGCCTGCTGCTGTTTCATGTCTCTGAGGAGCCCCACTACCTGGCTGAGATCTCCGGTGCTGGACTGGTACGCATCAGCTATGCGTACCAGTTGTGGGTCATCATGCACACCATCAACCTCTGCAAGCAGCGACCTCTGTCTCCCACCCCTCCCACCACCCCTGCTGACATGTGCAGTGCGTGCAGTGGCACGCACAGATGACCCTGGTCCACCTTGGGGGTTGGTGGTGATGTCCATGGCCCCAGGTTGGTCCAGGGTCCCTGTGCTGGTGTTGCTCCTTGTTCTGTCCATGTCTGCAGGGATGGTATTTGTGGTGACAGTCGTTGTAGGGGTGGGTGCAGGGGGTGCAGCTGGTGGTCCTGCTGGTGCTGCAGCTGGTGGTCCTGCTGGTGCTGCATGTAGACTTGCACCGGATGTGCCATGTTGGTCTTCTTCGTCCGAGGAGGGCAGAGGCTGTACGACACCAGTGAGCTCCGCATCCTCTTGAGCCTGGGACTGGGACTCCTCAGCGTCTGCTGCTGTGTCCCCATCATCACCTGTTTTTGGGAGACACACACAATGTATGTTATGTTTCTGCAGGCATCAATGGTTGACACACCTGACAGTTGTGACTGTACCTCTGGGTGCGGGTCTGTACATTGCATTGTCCTAAGTCGTCACAGTCAGGGGTTGATTTTGGTGTGGCACATTGTCCTGCATTATTTGGGCATTTCTATGTATTTGTTGGGGTGTGAACATGGTCTGCATTGGTTGTATTTGGTTGACAGCCGGCCCTCCTTCCCACCCAGCCAGTCAGTTATCCCACCATGGACTGTGCTTGCATTGCAGGGAGTGGAAGTTGTCTCTCAGGATGTCAGTCAGTGGTGTCCTGCTGTTTGTTGGTGCACAGTTCCCAGCAGGGCCTTGTGCTCCCCGCAGCAGTAGCCAGTGTCAGCCATCTTGTGAGTCCTTCTCCACTCCCTGTGATGTGAGCCTGGTTCAGGGTGGTGTTGATGGACAGTTGTGGGGGTGACCAATATCTGTGACTGCCACTCCCATCATGCTATTGCCTCCACCCCACTTCCCAGCATTCCCATACTTACTTGGTTTTGTGGGGAGTTCAGTGTGTGTGTGGGTGTGAGAGCAATGGCAAGATGGCTGACAGTGGTGTCCTGCTGTTGGTTTGTGTGCAGTTCCCAGCATGCCCTTGTGCTCCCCACGACACAGCAACAGTGTCAGACATCTTTGATGGGCCTTTCCACTCTCTGTGGGATGTGCATGCATGAGTGTGAGCTTGCTGGGCCATGTGGTGGGGGATGTAGAGCTGTGACTACGACTCCCATCATGCTATTGCCTCCAACCCCCTTCCCAGCATGCCCATGTTTCCTTCCTTTTGACTCTGCTTCCCTGTGGGGTGGGCTGCCTGTGCTGACAGGATGGCTGGGAGTGTTGTCCTGGCAGTTGTTTGGCTAAAAGTCCCAAGAGTGTCCCTGTGCTTCACACAACATAACCCAGGGTGGTGGTTCTTTGTGGGATCTTGAGTTAGGATGGGAGGCATTGCATTCTACCAGGTGGGTTCTGTGGAGTTTGTGTTGAGGGGGTGTGAGGGGAGGTGCTTGTGACTATGGTCAGTGCTGCAAGTCCTCCTTCCCACCCAGCCAGCCAGATATCCCACCATGGTACGTGCTTGCATTGCAGGGAGTGGAAGTTGTCTCTCAGGATGTCAGTCAGTGGTGTCCTGCTGTTTGTTGGTGCACAGTTCCCAGCAGGGCCTTGTGCTCCCCACAGCAGTAGCCAGTGTCAGCCATCTTGTGAGTCCTTCTCCACTCCCTGTGATGTGAGCATGGTTCAGGGTAGTGTTGATGGGACAGTTGTGGGGGTGAGCTATGTCTGTGACTGTGACTCCCATCATGCTATTGCCTCCACCCCCCTTCCCAGCATGCCCATGCTTCCTTCCTTTTGACTCAGCTTCCCTGTGGGGTGGGCTGGCTGTGCTGACAGGATGGCTGGGAGTGTTGTCCTGGCAGTTGTTTGGCTAAAAGTCCCAAAGGTGTCCCTGTGCTTCACACAACATAACCCAGGGTGGTGGTTCTTTGTGGGATCTTGAGTTAGGATGGGAGGCATTGCATTCTACCAGGTGGGTTCTGTGGAGTTTGTGTTGAGGGGGGTGAGGGGAGGTGCTTGTGACTATGGTCAGTGCTGCAAGTCCTCCTTCCCACCCAGCCAGCCAGATATCCCACCATGGAACGTGCTTGCATTGCAGGGAGTGGAAGTTGTCTCTCAGGATGTCAGTCAGTGGTGTTGTGCTGTTTGTTGGTGCACAGTTGCCAGCAGGGCCTAGTGCTCCCCACAGCAGTGCACAGTGTCAGCCATCTTGTCAGTTGTTTTCCACTCCCTGTGATGTGCGCATGGTTCAGGGTGGTGTTGATGGGACAGTTGTGGGGGTGACCAATATCTGTGACTGCCACTCCCATCATGCTATTGCCTCCACCCCACTTCCCAGCATTCCCATACTTACTTGGTTTTGTGGGGAGTTCAGTGTGTGTGGGTGTGAGAGCAATGGCAAGATGGCTGATAGTGGTGTCCTGCTGTTGGTTGGTGTGCAGTTAACAGCATGCCCTTGTGCTCCCCACGACACAGCAACAGTGTCAGACATCTTTGATGGGCCTTTCCACTCTCTGTGGGATGTGCATGCGTGAGTGTGAGCTTGCTGGGCCATGTGGTGGGGGATGTAGAGCTGTGACTACGACTCCCATCATGCTATTGCCTCAACCCCCTTCCCAGCATGCCCATGCTTCCTTCCTTTTGACTCTGCTTCCCTGTGGGGTGGGCTGCCTGTGCTGACAGGATGGCTGGGAGTGTTGTCCTGGCAGTTGTTTGGCTAAAAGTCCCAAGAGTGTCCCTGTGCTTCACACAACATAACCCAGGGTGGTGGTTCTTTGTGGGATCTTGAGTTAGGATGGGAGGCATTGCATTCTACCAGGTGGGTTCTGGGGAGTTTGTGTTGCGGGGGGGGGTGGTGAGGGGAGGTGCTTGTGACTATGGTCAGTGCTGCAAGTCCTCCTTCCCACCCAGCCAGCCAGATATCCCACCATGGAACGTGCTTGCATTGCAGGGAGTGGAAGTTGTCTCTCAGGATGTCAGTCAGTGGTGTCCTGCTGTTTGTTGGTGCACAGTTGCCAGCAGGGCCTTGTGCTCCCCACAGCAGTTGCCAGTGTCAGCCATCTTGTGAGTCCTTCTCCACTCCCTGTGATGTGCGCATGGTTCATGGTGGTGTTGATGGGACAGTTGTGGGGGGCAATATGTGTGACTACGACTCCCATGATGCTATTGGCTACACTGACTTGGCCAGCATACACAGAATTCCTTCCTTTCAGTGGTCTTCACTGTGTGTTGGTGTTGTTGTGGTGGCTACATGTCTGGATGTGTTTGTTAGTTCTATTTGTGCCACTGCCTAGCTGTAGTTGTAGTTGTGTTTGTACATGTGATGGCACGGTTGAATGTAACTTTGTTGATGGCATGTGTTGTGTTTATCTGACTGACATACACATTTTGGGATGATTCTGTTCTGGTTGCTGTGTAATTGCTATGAGTGCATGGTTTGACTCTCCCCTTGACAGTGATGTGTGTGTGTATTGTGGCAGAATATTGTGTACATTTGTTGTGTACTCACCAGGCTCTGGGATGTTCTCTAGTCCATATACGCTCACTGGCGGAAGGATGGCCCGCACCTTCTCCTCCCAGGGCCTGAGGTATACTGGCTTGGCAGGAGGGCCACTGCCGGTGTATTGGCTCAGGAGGTAGTCTTTCTTGAGCAGCTCCCGGACCCTCCTGCGCACGTCATACCACCTGTTCTGGATGTCAGTCTTTGTGCGCAGACATGGTGATTGTGCGTTCACCCTGTTGATGATCCTCTCCCACATCTTGGTTTTCTGGGAGATGGGGGTCTGTTGGACCAGTGTGCCAAACAGCTGTGGCTCTACCCTGAGGATCTCGTCTACCAGGACTTCCAATTCACAATCTAGGAACTTGTGATTCTTCTTGGGGGCATGGTGATGGGTGGTGATGGTGAGTGATGTGTGTGTTGGTGTGCAGGTGAGGGTGTGTGAGTGTGTGTTTTGCTGGGTGTATGTGAGGTAGGTATTTGTTGGTGTGCTGATGGTGTGTGGCTTGTGTGAGGGATGAGCTGTGGGTGTGTGGTTGCTGTCTCTTGGGTGCTGGCAGTGGAATGGCATTTGCAAAGGATCATGGTTGGGATTTGTGTCCTTTATATGGGTGGAGTTGTGGGTGTGTCTTTGTTCTCTGTCCCCACCCCCCCAGTATTTATTGGCTTTGTAATTGCTTGTTTGGCCTTTTTTGTGTGGTTTTTCCTTTGTACTGTCTGTGCATGTTGGAAACGTTCTTGTGACCGAGTCGGACCCTGCATTTGTCTCGTACGGTGTTCTCCGTTTCGCTCACGCTGTGTTTGTGCAGTTTTCTATGCTGCGTACGCGTCGGTCGCTGTGTTTTGTGTTACTTCGGCTCGGTTTTGTAGTGCGTGTCGGTCGTACGGCTTGTCCTCCGTCCGACTCGGTCGTGGTTTTCGCGCCTTGCATCGTACTTTGCGGTTTGGAGTTCGCGTGTACGTTTCGGTCGGATTTGTTCCGGGTGCGTGTCGGTCGGTTCGATTGGCGTGTTTTTCCGGCCGGATTGCTGTTTTCCGTGCGGCTCGGTCGTTCGGCTTGGGTTCGGTACGTGTCGGTCGGATTTTGCACGCTTTGCATCGTACTTGGCGTGTCGGGCGCCACAGGTACGTGTCGGTCGGTATAAATTCCGGCTCCGAGTCGGTCGGTGCTTTTTCCGGCCCGAATCGGAATCGACCCCCATATGTTTATTAAATACAGTTACATTTCAGTGAATATACTTACAATGTTTAGTTTGATGTAAATAAAATTGTCCAGGAAATGATTTCAAGCTTTATTTTGTATTTTCTTGATGTAATTTCTGTTGAGAAGAGAAAACAAACATATTAATAATTTGATTATATTGTTTGTAGATGATAGGGATTTTAGGGGAAAAGGGTTATTTGGGTGGGTATTTAACGTTGTTTAATAATTGAAAATTATATACTTACTTTTTAATTGTACTTAGTTGGTTAGTGGTTGTAGAATTATTTTGGAAGCTTTTGCTGTTGGCTGCAGAGGAGATAGATAAAAAAGAAAATATATATTAGTGAATAACGTTTGAAAAATATTTTTAGGTAGGTTTGGTAAAAATAGAATATACTTACATTTATTGTTCTTTTATTGGTGAGGATTTTGAAAATAATTTTCTGGCTTTGTAGGATATCTGTAGAGGTGATATAAAAGTAAGGAATGAAAGAATAGTAAATTAGGTCTCAGAAATAATTATTGTTGAAGGGTAGTAGTATTGTTATATTTTAAATATAGTTTTACTTACTTAGGGGCCGATTATGATGGCGGGCGGACTTTGTCCGCCCGCCATCGCCCCGGTAAATGGGACCGCCCGCTATGTGTGCGGCGGTCCCGCACATGTGATTAGGATGCCACCGCCACGGTGGCGGTGGCATCCTCATTTCCAGCATTGTGGCGGGCGGTGCTCACAACACCGCCCACCACAGTGCTGGAAATGCATGTTGTGCATCTGCATGCACAACGTGACAGGCACCGCGTGGTGCCTGCCATGTGGTATATGCAATGCAGGGGGTACCATAGGTACCCCCCATGTGCACCCCCACCCCCCAAAATACCTGGGGGCCCGCTACGGACCCCCAATGTCAGGGACCGCGAGCCTTTCCATGGCGGCGACGCCGCCATGGAAAGGCTCATCACCGCCGGCATCAAAATGTGGATGGCGGTGTCTTGCAGACACCGCCACCATATTAATCCCTTTTCCGCCCGGTCGACTGATCGGCCGGGCGGAAAACATGCGGACGGACGAAAATGGCGGGCGGATCGCCACCGCCATGCGGGCGGTGGCGATCCGCCCGACATCGTAATCGACCCCTTAGTGTAGTTTTAAAGATTTCTCCAGTAATGAAAGTTTTCTTTCAGGAAACAGTTGGGCAGAGTTTCACCTTCTTCTTTTTGTAGGTTAGAAGTGTAAAAGAGATGTATATATGTGATGTTTATATAGTGTTTATTTAATTGGTTGCTTTCTGTTATTGGTGTATTTTAAAATGTGAGTATTTTATTGGGTGAAGTTAATTGTTTTTATTGTTTTGGCTGTTTGTTTCCATATAAGGGAAACGCTAATTAAGAAACTGTTAGTAGAAAGTAAATATTTTTTCGTTTTGTTGTTTGTAAATATTTTTAACATTGTTTTTAATGTGAAATGATGCAAGCATTATATATTTTACAGTTTATATATTATTATTGTAATTGTTTGTTTAGAGAAAATATATTTTTTATATATTGATGTGTTTGCAAATTATTTTATTATGTTGTTTAAGTATTTTATATTGTTTTATAATGTGAATTTATATTTGGTGCTAAAGATATATTTAATTGAGCAGTTTTTCTATAGTCGATATTTATAAAAAGTCGATAATATTGATGTCTATATTTTGGTATTCGATATTTTTGTTATATTGTATGTTATTAAAATTTAAACGATATTTAATGTAACGATATTTTGAATTTCGATATTGTGGTGTACGATATTTTTAGATACGATATTGTGTACTCGATATTTTTGTATTTTTATAAATAAGTATTGGTAGTAGATATTATTGTAGTCGATATTATGACGCCGATATTTTGTGTATTCGATATTTTTGTTGTCGATATTATGTCAGTGATCCTTATTGAACACTAGGCCAATCAGAAGAGGCCAACACTGCGTGACACCTGCATGGTGTAAGATAGTGGGGATTTTGCTAACCACGTGTCCTTTGATAGTGACAGTTGTGATTTTTCAAGCTAATGCAATGTGCTAATAACGGTAACTGCTGTCTGAAAGATTTGGAATATTTGTACGATCAGGGACACATACACTTTGCCACTTCTAGATATGGTGTGGCCAAATGCCTGTTGCTAAGCTAGCTTCCTGTGCTGTGTGGATGATGTCCTTGAGCAAGCTTTGCACTGTGATACCAGCTTACTTACAGTAAAAGTAGATCAGTTCACCCCAGGTCATTTCTCTTCTTTGCACGTTCTACAAGCCTTATCATTACTGAATAGCACAGAACTCAGCAAGACAAAATGAATTCCATACATGACTGAAAAACATGATTCCACCCCTTGGAGCGTGGGTCTGCGCGGTGGCAGTGCTTGTTGTGGCATCCGGGGTCGAGGGTGAGAACTTGGCGATGGTGTATCTTCGGGGTGGGAGGCCCAGGGGTCGTGGAGCTGGGCGCGGTCCAGTCACGGACAGGCGCAGACAGGCTTGACTTTGGCGCACCTTTGGTGCGCCAGCGGCACCGCCGTGCTGTGGCCTGCATTAAGTAGGTCCTGGGGTGGGTGAGACTTCTGCTGGCGGGAAGAACTGTGAGTGGAAAACCCTGTGGGGAAAACCCCAGTGTGAAATCCAAGGCAGCTGCGGTGTCACTGGATCAGTCTGGAACAAGCAGTAACTGGAGGCTACAGGCATGTGGCAAGCTCGGTGTCCAGGTGCCTACCAGGTGACTTTTGTGGTTTATCCTGACAAGGATTCTGTTTATTATTTGAGGTGGGTTTTCACCCCACTCAAATAACACTCCAATTTCTTACATTTGCAAACATCCACTGTGTTCCCCAAAGCCTTTATTAGAGATTGAGGAATGCTGCATGAGATATGGAGTTATAGAACGCAAGTGACATGTCTGGTGATCCTGTCTGGTGAACACAACCCTCCCTGCACTGGCCTTTATTATTTTCACGTTTTGCTCTCTTGACATGCCAGATAACTGGATAATTCATGGACATTTGTGGACCCAGTGTACTCTTGGGGTTGTTTCCTGGTGTCTCTCTCAACACCCAGATGATGGTGTACCTCCCTTGCATTTATAAGCATTCACATTCAAACACGAGACAACGCAGCTACAATCGACATGAATTGCAGTTTGGGGTTCTTTGCTCTGTGCTGGTAGGATGGTTGCAAGTATTTAGAGATGTGATCCTAAATCAGTGCTGAAGGTACACCAAGTAATCTGTTTCACAGTGAAAAGAATGTGATCTTTCACTTAGCTACAGCATACTTTTTAAACTTTGCAAACAGTAGTCAAACCTGGTGCTATCATATTAACATTTCAGTACATCATTGTGTTGGTTCTGTGTTTCTTCAATTCTTAGGGGACTATTTATGAGGCCGTTTGCGTCACTCTTGCACCACGCAACAAGGTGCAAGAGCACTGCAAACATTAAGACAGATTTTTGAAGCCACGCAAAGGTACTTTGCATGGCTCTGAGTGCCTCCAAAAATCTGGAGTAATGCAGCGTAAATCGCTGCGTTGCATCATTCTGCCCAGTGAAGGCGTTCCATTGGCGTTGCATTTGTGTTCCCACGCAACTCCCATGGATTTTGATGCATCCACAGATTTACAAGAACTTGTAAACCTGGGTATGCACCAAAATCTTACACCTTCCCAAGGGAGGCGCAACAAGGAGAAATATCTATTCCCCCGGATTATGCCTGCCAGCATTATTTTTATTCAGGAAGGTACCTCTTCCTGCACAAAAACAATCCTGCATGCAACGCAGACACCCTTGCATCATGGTGCAAGGGTGCCTGCATTGGTGCTAAGCCAAAGCGGCACCAGCACAAGGGAAAGGACAGGAATGCACTGTATTGCGTTAAATACGGTGCATTCTTGCCCATTCCCTGTCACGCAGTGCAGTCCAGCAAGGTGACTTGCTGCGCTGCACTGCATGACTTTCCCCTAATTGAGCGCCTAAGTGTGTTTCAATCTTCACAAACATTTGAGCTTTGCAGACATTGTATTGTACTGTTTTGTAATTGCATTTATATAGCGCTTACTACCCCTGACGAGGCGTCGAAGAGCTTTTTCGGTGAGCAAGCGTTATATAAATGCAAACCTTTTTCCCTTCTCTATCCCTCCACTATCCTTCTCAATCCAAATAACTAACTAACATATCCACCACTCAAATTACTTTCATATTTAACTATCGTAATTCACCACTAATCCTTTATGGCTTCCAGAGTAGCGTGCTACTCGCCGAAAAAGCGCTTAAAAACACCCCATCAAGGGTAGCAAGCGCTATATAAATGCAAACCTTTTTCCCCCTCCTATCCCTCCACTATCGTTCTCGATCCAAATAACTGACTAACATAGCCACCACTCAAATTACTTTCGTATTTAGAGCTTAGTGAACGTAAGAGCTGCACCAACATTTTATAGAGCTTTTAACCAGGGTCCCTTGTTTTATCACTGTGCGGTGTCCTGTACCTGGTCACCGGTGTTTACATGCGATCACTTTTCTTATGGTGAAATTATTTTGTTTCACTGTGTGTTTACTGTGTCAATTTATGTATCGTGTCCTTTACATTTTCTGATTATTCAGCTTATAAGAAATGTTACTGTAAGCGGTGTATAATATGGGACCTCGCCTGGACTTTCACACCTTGCTCCAACTGTGATAGCTGTGTTACGCCATAGGTAGACCGGCCTCATACACCTCCTCTGAGATAAGCCTTGGATGCTCAGCCACGTCTAAACAGAGAGTCAATGAGATGAGACTTAGGTGAGGAAAATCTGTTGCAAACCTGGTATCTTGAGCACTGCCTTTCAGGGACCCTCAGCTCTTTTCAGTTGTGAGAGCTCAGTGCCCCTGTGACTGTATGTCCTGGAAAACCCGGCTTGACAGTCAGCATGGATAGGATGCAGCCTGAGGGCAGGGTACATTTTGGTATTTATTCCTTCTGCAGCAATGATATAGTTGGAAGCCATGAGGAGGGCCCATTTATTTTGCACAAAGTCTGTCTCATAGAACTGCTCTAGGCATCATGCATCAATGGCTTGCACTAGAACTGTATGTTTGATGCTGTAAGAGCAATGTTCAAAAGACATGAGCAAAGAATTATAAGACTCTGTAAGTGCAGAGACTTTAGCAGACATGTATGTTATACATTCAGACTCTCGTGTGAAGGGCAGTCGTGTGCATCGGTCAAAGGATTTGCAGACTGTGTGAAGCCTGGGGCCTATCTTGGGTACTGTAACCTATAAAGAATGCCAGAGTGCTCAGGGGCCAGTCAAAACAACGCATGCAATGCTGGGGTTAAATCCGAGGAAAAGCGTCAGTTGCTTGTGATGAGCAGGCGCCCCCCGCTCCTAGCAGATGGGCGCCCTTAGTAGCGCCACGGGGCTGAGCCTCCTCCGGGGTCTGGCCGTGAGAAGAGGGGCTGGATAAAGATGGGCTGACCTATTGATGTGATGTCATCAGGATGAAACGAAACTCAGTAGGTGATTTAAGGGTGGGCTCTGGGAGTTTCGTTCTCTTTGTCTCTTCGGACAACCACAGCAGGACCACAGGAGAGTCGTCGGTGAAGAGGAAAGTGTCCGGTCGGCGGCTGGCATTGTGTGGCAAGCTGGGTTGGAGGGGGCCATGGCGTAGAGGTTCGCCCTCTTAAAGGGCGTTTTTTATTATTGTGAGGTTTGTATTCCGTGCGTTTCCCGCAGCGCATAATGGGCGCTTTAAGGAGAGATGGGAGGGCATGGGACCGCACAGACAACATCGCAATGTTCGCAATGTTACGTTCGTGAAAGGTTATATCATCCGGGGTTGGGCTGGCATTGTGTGGCAAGCAGGAGGGGGTCCTTGGTGTACAGGTTCTCCCTCTTAAATGGCGTTTTTTATTATGGTGAGGTTGTGTTCCGTGCGTTTCCCGCAGCGCATAATGGGCGCTTTAAGGAGAGATGGGAGGGCATGGGACCGCACAGACAACATCGGTCCCCGCAAGGGCTTGCGTTCGCACTGCAAAAGGTGATGCTTAAAAAAAAAAGGTAGAGAGTGCACCGCATGTAGGGGGCGTGGCTGCATGGTCTGGGGTTCGATGGCGGCCGGGGTCGCGCTTGAACATACGCGCGGAAGGAATTACATTTCCGCTGTTTGAGGCAGATAGTTGGCAGTACTGTTCGTTGCGTGGGGAGGTAGCCCGATTTGTTTCGCACTGCAAACTCTTTGGCCGGAGATCACCTAATATTTGTTTATTGAGCTGCGTGTAGGACATTAAACAAGATCGGTACACACATATCACTTTGTGTGGCGGAATAGAGCATATCCTCGGAGGTAAACATGGGATTGCTAACAGGTTATGGTATGAGCGTCGCATAATTTTCTGTGAAAGGAAAGACGGATGAATAGTTTATGGATGGGGAGTTCAGGACCGTCCCCTAGCTGCCGTTTTTAAACTCGTTTTTAAACTCGTTTTTCAATAGCCATATGAATGAGAGGTCCTTAACGGAGGTAGAAAGCACCGCTTCTCCTTGTCATGGAACAGCATACGGTTCGCGAGGTACATAGTAGTGTATTAATTGGGAAGTCGAAAGTCTGAGCGTGGAAGGGAACCGCTGTCCCGCGCAAACACGGATGTGGTCCGTCGGCTAGACGGCCGACTTTGGTGCTGGAATCCAGGGTTTGAGTCTCAGGGTCGCGTCTGCATCCTGCGATTCTGGGCAAATCACTTAATCCCCCCGTGCATGAATGGGTAATGTAAATATGGTGCTCAGGTAAAGCGCTCCAATACCAGTTCGCGCTATATAAAAAAAAAACACAAAAAAAAACGTGCGGGGCGCGCCGTTCATTCTCTCCAGAATAGCTTGTCTGTGGCCATGATGACTTTTACCGCTGCAGAGGGCAGAGTTCGCTCTTAATATTGCTGCAAACTAATATATCTCAATAGAGAAAGTAACCACCAGGTTGGCCGGTTGCAGCGGTGACATTGACTTCGGCCACGCTTAATAATAAAAAAATAAAAAAATGGGTTTTTAATTGCGAAATTATTCTACCGTTTCCCACCGTTTTGTTCTTTGCTTGTTATCTGCAGTTATTTTAGCCCTGGTGGTCTTCTGGCATCTCTGTGCATCGTTGCTGCTAACGTCAAATTGCTGCCTACCTGAAAGGGACTCCTCGAATCCTCTTCCAGCCATTATCTTGGCAGGCAAGACATTGGTTCAGTCCTGGCGGCGTCGTGCCCGCTGCACGAACCGCTTACCGCCTACTTTGAGCTGGGCTCTTCATTACAGACGGCAGGGCATAAGAGGAGGTAGGGTGCTGAATATGTTAATCGGGGCAATAGTCAGGTGGAAGTTATCGGTGTCAATTCCTGCCGGGACGGATAAGGTATGCATACATAATGACAAAGTTCCGTTGGGAGGCTTCTCTATCATTACACATCCGTGGTTAATAGACTTCCGCATCTAGGAAGGTTTTAGGCATTGTGAAAGTGGCACTATGTGTATACCTTGGGGTGCCATAAAATAGTTTGGGCATTTCCTAAACACAGCTGAAAGGTTCAGTCATAATTTATGTGGCTTTAATACATCGGGGTATTTCTGGATACACCAATAACAGTTCTTCTGTAACAGGCCTTGTTCTTTTTTCCAATTCCTACTGGTGCAATTACATTCAAAGGCTCGGAAGGCCGGGCACGTTAGTGTTATGGCCGCAGTCGGCAATGCTCGGATACAGCGGACTCATAAGGGGGAGAGAATACTTTTTATTTTTGGTTTTCTGGCACACAAAAGGAAATGGTTCACCTCTCCCTACCATATCTAGCTGCAGTGCAAATAAGCTTTGCTAGAGCCATAGCATTGACGAATTGCCTTTAGAAGGCACTAAATACTGTACTTCTCTGGGCCGGACCGCTTCATGGCGATTTTCCCGAATAAATGGTTTGGTGCTGTTACGTGGAGGCATTTTCGGATTGCAGTCATCAGAAGGCATGAGCTTCAGGGTAATAAAAAAATATATATATTTTACAGTGGTGGGGCGATGGGGTTACGTTGGGTGCGGTTACGTTCCGGTACATTCCTGTTTTGGGTTGTTTGCCAGCATTACGCAACGGGTATTATTGTTGCCTTAGGTTATAATATTTGCAACAACATAGTTCTTGGGGGCTTCAAACTTATGCCTTGGGGATTTTACATAATCTGGAACGAGTGCATGGGTTAGCGAATTCTGTTCAGTAATTGCTGGTTCCGTCGTCTGGCCAGGCTGGGTGGATTGCTGGATTAATACATCCGTGATGGGGCCCCGGGTTTGACTGCTTGGTTAAAATATTGGCAACACCATAGTTCTTGTTGGGAAAAAATGTAATGCCTTGGGAATTTTACATAATCTGGTAAGTGTGCACGGGTTAGTTAATTGTGTTCATTAATGGCTGGTTCCGTCGTCTGGCCAGGCCGGTTGGATTGCGGGATTAATACATCCGTTATGGGGTCCCGGGTTTGACCTCTTGGTTAAAATATTTGCAACACCATAGTTCTGGTTGGCTACAATTTAATGCCTTGGGAATTTTACATAATCTGGAAAGTGGGCACGTGTTTGTGCACGTGGTGGGTACATTTAACCTTTTATCTTGTCGCTGGTAAGCAAATAATCACACTTCAGTTGGAAAATAAGCATCTGTTATTCGGCACCTGGATGCCCCCTTTTTGGTGGAAAAAATGTGCGGGGCAAGTGCAAGTCATGCTTTGTGGCAATAATATGGACGGGCTGCGGAGACAGGGTAGTGACCGCGGGCCAGTTGGGATGGGGTGGATCATTTGTGGCAAGTTGGGACAATGATTTTCTATCATCGCCAGCAGCTATTGTATTGGTAGGCAAGTTGCATATTATAAAATGGGGGTGTTACACTTTTGGGGTACAATGGGGGCTATTCACCCTTCACTAAGGCTCCCCTTGGCTCTGTCAGAGGTCACATTCTGGGGTAGTGTGGCTATTTATATAAGGGCCCAATTACACGTGGATATTTATGGTTGACATAAGATGTAGGCCCTATGGGGAATTGTTAAGAATTAAATGAATGGTATGATGGTTCTATGCATTGTCAAGTATTTATTTGCAGAATTTCTCTTCCCCTTTCAGGTGTCAGCAACCTGGTATGAGGCTGATGGCGTACTCTACACTTAATGAGGAGTGGGCATTGGGAACGAGATGCACTTTAAAGGCATCCCAATACTACCAGGTAGCGATTTCTTTTAACAAAATCCACATGCAATGCGGGGATTGGTGTCAGCAGTCCTTAGTACGGGCTGAGGGGGTCATGCACATTTAACATGGAGTGGACTTTAGAGCAGAAATGCATTTCAAATGCTCAGCCCAATCATTTGTACACTGTTGGTGGGCGTCGCTTAATTGCCAATTATTTACATAAAACTTTCTTTTCCATTCAAGAGCAGCACTCCTTTTGTAAGGTCTGATGGAGTTGGCTTTCAGAAGGAAACTGCTTAGAGAACACGCATCCCATTAACGGGGGCGATTTATTGGTGGCATATTCCACAGGCAATGGTAGTTAATAAAATCGCCCATAATTAGAGTGGCTTTCCTACGTTGTCAAGTATTTATAGGCAGAGTATGGTTTAGTGTGGGGGGTGCAATGCCTCTTTCCTAATGAAGTGGATGGACAGGTGATGCAGCTGTCACTCACTTTTTGGCGAAACTTACTGCGCAGTACAGGCAATCTCTAACGTCAATTAAGCACTGCCCAGTGGGGCCAAGGCGGTATGCAATGCCCCTTTCATAATGGTAAAGCAGATGTACAGGGGATGCAGTCGTCAGTCCCCTTTTTCGCAAGGTGGGGAATGGACCCGCATAGTTTATGGCCGGGAGTCTCCCGTGCCCAGGGGTCCCGGTTCCACGGCTTCTTTATTTAAACAGTGAGGGTAGGTGCCCAAATGTCTGCTGCCCCATGGCTCTCTGTTCAAGGATAACGGCACAGTGGGGGCAGGTGTTCATATTTCTGCTGTTCCGAGGCCCAATATTCAACAATGGCGGCCGGTCCTGGGAAATGACTTACTGCACAGTGCAGGCAGTCTCTAACGCCAATTAAAGAATGACCAGTGGGGCCAATGCGGTATGCAATGCCTCTTTCCTAATGGTGAAGGAGATGGACAGGTGATGCAGTTGTCACTCACTTTTTGGCAACACTCATTGCACAGTGCAGGCAGTCTCTAATGTTAATTAAGCACTGCCCAGTGGGGCCAATGCGGTATGCAATGCCCCTTTGCTAATAGTAAAGGGGAGGTACGGGGATGCAGTTGTCAGACCCACTTGTGGGCAAGCTCCCTTTGGGAATGGCCAGGTAGCAGAGGGCTGGTACGTTATGCGATGCCTTGGATTTCATGTACTGCAACTATTGGCTGTAGCGCGTTGTGGCCTACCGGCACAAGGTGCGCAGTACAGGCAGTCTCTAATGTTAATTAAGTACGGCCCAGTAGGGTCAATGCGGTATGCAATGCCCCTTTCCTAATAGTAAAGGAGATGTACAGGGATGCAGTTGTCAGATCCACTTGTGGGCAAGCTCCCTTTGGGAATGGCCAGGTAGCAGAGGGCTGGTGCGTTATGCGATGCCTTGGATTTCATGTACTGCAACTATTGGCTGTAGCGCGTTGTGGCCTACCGGCACAAGGTGCGCAGTACAGGCAGTCTCTAATGTCAATTAAGTACGACCCAGTGGGGCCAATGAGGTATGCAATGCCCCTTTCCTAATAGTAAAGGAGATGTACGGAGATGCAGTTGTCAGATCCACTTGTTGGCAAGCTCCTTTTGGGAAGGGCCAGGTAGCAGAGGGCTGGTGCGTTATGCGATGCCTTGGATTTCATGTACTGCAACTATTGGCTGTAGCGCGTTGTGGCCTACCGGCACAATGTGCGCAGAGGAGTATTTGGGAGTATGGACAACTTAAAGTTATGCTTAACGGTAATGACAATGTTAATTGCCTAAGCCCTTTATCATATAAGGGTCACTAGAAGGTGATGCCATGCATAATAAGATAATTATCCAACTTGAATCCTAGTACTGTTCTACCGGGTTATGATGAATTAAGCAACTATTTGCTGTAGCGCGTGGTGGCCTGCCGGCACAATGTGCACAGTGGAGTGTTCACGAGTATGGACAACTTAAGTTAGGCTTAACGGCAATGACTATTTTAATTTCCTAAGGCCTTTAACATATAAGTGTCACTAGAGTGTGATGCCATGCATAATAAGATAATTATCCAAATAAGATACTAGTATGGTTGTACCGGGTTTAATGAATTAAGCACGGTCGGTAACGTCAATGACTATTTTAATTTCCTATGGCCTTTAACATATAAGGGTCACTAGAGTGTGATGCCATGCATAATAATATAAATATCCAAATAGGTACTATGGTGGCACCGGGTTATAATGAATTAAGCACGGTCGGGGTTGTGGCCTGCTAGCACAGGGTGTGCAGCAAAGTGTTCAAAAGTAGGGACAACTTATTGCTATGCTTAATTGCACTGACAATTTAATTTCCTAAAGTTTAGCATTTAAGGGTCACTTCAGAATTTACTAATTTTTAAACATTTAAGGGCCACTACAGTGTAATGCCATTGGATGCCATGTATATTAATAGAGGTATTAACGTGGCATACGAGTACTCTGGTAGTGGTTGATGGTGAATTAAGCACTGTCAGCGTCAGGGGGGGGGAGGGCGAGTGCGCCGGGGAGCTTCTCACCCTGTGGCGGATCACTGACAGTTTACAACAAAGGGATGCACAACAATGGAGGTGCAGCCATTCCATGGACCCCAGGAAGGGGTAGATTACACGTGTGCACTGGGTAGGCGGGGAGGAGGGACAGACCTACCGGTGGTCCTGCACTCTACTGCCCTAACCCACAATGTACGGACTGAATACAATTTTGGGGAGGCTGGCGGTGTTCAGGTACCCCGGTGGGCCGGTGCGGTATGTGGTGCCCAGGTTGTCGAGTAATGCCACTGTTGGCTGTAGCGCGTTGGAGCCGGCCGGCGCAACGTGCGCAGCAGAGTGGAAGATGTGGGCTGAGACGGCCAAGTTCAAATGTACGGCCAAGTTCTAGTGTACGGCCGAGTTAGAAGTTAAAGTGTAATGCTGTACCTATTTTCCTTACTGCCGTTGACATGTTTATGCTGAGAAAAAGTGAAGCTGTGAATAATTGTTATATATCCAAGAAGGATACATAGCATGTGCTGAAGTACTTGGTTTCATGTGAATAAAAAGGCTACGCCGTGACCACATACCTTGATTCTGAGAGTTCTTGGGCGTAGCGGGGCGGTAAGGTGATGTAATTTGGGGAGGAGGGAATGTCACGTTGTGCGCTTACTATGAGCAGGCGCCCCCCGCGCCTAGCGGAGGGGCGCCCTTAGTAGCGCCACGGGGCTGAGCCTCCTCCGGGGTCTGGCCGTGAGAAGAGGGGCTGGATAAAGATGGGCTGGCCTATTGATGTGATGTGATCAGGATGAAACGAAACTCAGTAGATGATTTAAGGGTGGGCTCTGGGAGTTTCGTTCTCTTTGTCTCCTCGGACGACCACAGCAGGACCACAGGAGCGTCGTCGACCACCCACCCACCCGGCATAACAGCAAGGCTTCTCAGAAGCGGGGCGGATCACTGACAGTTTACAACAAAGGGATGCACAACAATGGAGGTGCAGCCATTCCATGGACCCCAGGAAGGGGTAGATTACACGTGTGCACTGGGTAGGCGGGGAGGAGGGACAGACCTACCGGTGGTCCTGCACTCTACTGCCCTAACCCACAATGTACGGACTGAATACAATTTTGGGGAGGCTGGCGGTGTTCAGGTATCCCGGTGGGCCGGTGCGGTATGCGGTGCCCAGGTTGTCGAGTAATGCCACTGTTGGCTGTAGCGCGTTGGAGCCGGCCGGCGCAACGTGAGCAGCAGAGTGGAAGATGTGGGCTGAGACGGCCAAGTTGAAATGTACGGCCAAGTTCTAGTGTATGGCCGAGTTAGAAGTTAAAGTGTAATGCTGTACCTATTTTCCTTACTGCCGTTGACATGTTTATGCTGAGAAAAAGTGAAGCTGTGAATAATTGTTATATATCCAAGAAGGATACATAGCATGTGCTGAAGTACTTGGTTTCATGTGAATAAAAAGGCTACGCGGTGACCACATACCTTGATTCTGAGAGTTCTTGGGCGTAACGGGGCGGTAAGGTGATGTAATTTGGGGAGGAAGGAATGTCACGTTGTGCGCTTACTATTACATAAGGGGGTGGCTAATGCTCATAGGGAAAGTTTTGGCTGGTTCAGAAGGCAGCTAAAATGATGTGAATCAGCCTCTAATCCTCCCAGAACCAAAATCACAACCTTGTTCTTTTTATTTAATTAACCATGTGGTTCACACAGGCAGTGACCTGGATCCTTGTCTGGTTTTCCACTAGTAAGTGGCTTTTGGTTCATCAGCATGCATTTCCAAGTGCACGTATTAGGGTTTATTAGCTGTACCAAAACATGCATACCGAGCAGTAAACATGTCTCCTAAAGCACTCCACGTGACGCCGCTGGACCACTCCACTGCTCTAGTCTATACTCGTTAGAGGTTGCACAGAAACGACTGAAATGACTCCTGAGCAGAGCCAAATACCCCTGCCACTCTCATCGCCTTCCTAGCAAAATGTCAGCCTGCTGACAGGTCATGTAATATTCGCTCTGTTTTGTTTTTCTTGGTGTTAGGCAGGTTCCTTTCAGTGCCCACTGTAGATCTAAACCCTGCCTGATAATCATGAAGGGGCACATCCGGTTCCGTGTGTTCTTGAAATTGTCTTGTGATCTATTTTCCCTTTTTTTCCGGGAGTTTGTAAACTTGGGGGGTGGAGTAGGTAAGTGTCGTATCGTGATAGTGACCCACGCAGAGACGGGTGAGTGACTAGATGTTTCTTTATTTCTTATCTCTGAGCTGTGCCCACATGCACATCCATACCCTCTGCCCTCGCGTCCCGCAATGCCCGCCGCACTCCCTGACCGGAAGTGGTGTCCGGTCTCTGTCCCCTCCCCTAGGTCGAGTGCAGGGTCCTAGTGCCCCTGACTCAGGTCACTACATCTCCCCCTTTGTCACGAAGAGAATGCAACGAGAGAGAGAGAGAGAGATTGGTCTAGGTCTATGTCGAGACGAAAAAGGAAAGAGAGAGAGAGAGAGAGAGAGAGAGAGAGAGAGAGAGATAGATAGATAGATAGATAGATAGATAGATAGATAGATAGATAGATAGATAGATAGAAAATGGGAGGAATGGAGAGACAGGTATTCGTCCCCATCACTACATTTCTTCAATCAGTCTTTTTGTCTTTTTCCTCACTCTTCTTGGACAAGTCCCTTCTTTTTCCTCCTGTAGGTTCTCTTCTTGTCCTTCACTCTTGTCCGTACCTCTTCCTTCATTGTCTATTGCTCTGTTCCTCTCCTGTGCGCCGATGCCCTCTGCCGCAGTGTCCTCTCCGTCTTCCTCAATGGTCTTCACTCCTTTGAAGTGAGAGCTATTTCTTGTTATTCGGTAGGGCCCCGATTCTGCCGTGATCATTGGCCCCTTGACCTCTGTTATTGTTAGCTGGTCCTTTGAAAATGGACTGTCGGACTTTCTCCGTTGTCGCTGACGCACCACCACTTGGTCCCCTGGCTTGAGGTGCACCGGAGTGGCATGTCGCCTGGCGTCCGCGTATGCTTTCATCTTTTCCTTTGCCTCTTGGTCCCTGACAGCGATGCTGCTGTGATCTGGTGATCTCTTCGCCTCTAGCTGTGGTAGCCTTGTTTTGCTTGTCCTTCCCAGTACTAACTCAGCTGGACATCGTCCTGTGGAGCTGTGGGGGGTGTTTCTATAGTTCCGTAGTACTTGACAGAGTGCCTGTCCTACGGAAATCTGCGCCAGCTTTGCTCTCTGGACTGCCTTTTTTATGTTGCCCATGAATCGCTCCACCATGCCATTCGCTTGTGGCCACAGAGGCATTATCTTCCTGTGGTGAATGCCCAGGTAGGTCATGAACTTTTTGAACTCCTCCCCTGAAAACGGAGGACCGTTATCTGTCTTTAGCGTCTCTGGTGATCCCCAGGCTGCAAATATGTCATCTAATATTGGTAATGTCGCAGATGCTGATGTCGAGGAGGTGTGGCGTACTATGGGAAACCTTGAGTATTCATCAACGATCACGAGCAGGTAGTTGCCCGTGTCTAGCGGCCCATAGAAGTCTGCTGCTAACGTCGTCAATACTGCCTTTGGAAGTTCTGACATTTGTAACGGTTCCGGCTTTGCTGGTTGGCCTGTTGTTTGACAGATGTGGCAGCTCAGTATGGTGTCTTCCACGATTCTGTCTAGGCCAGGGAACCATACCTTCTCCCGTAGCATCCTCTTTGTTGCGACCATGCCTCTGTGTGACTCATGGGCTAGACTGACAGTCCGTCGACGTAGCCCTCTGGGTATTACTATCCTTGTTCCTCGCATTAGTATACCATTTTCAGTCTCTGAGAGTTCGTCATGTATCCTTTTGAAGGTTATCATTTCCTCCTTGTTGACTCCGTCTCCCATTGCACAGTTGTTGTTGATGTGTCTCCATCTTTGCTGTCTTGTTGTTGCTTTCACCGCTTGCATCGTGTCATCTTTTGCTGTCTCCTGCTCTAGTTCAGCCAGTGTTATTGGCGCCGGAGTGTTTTGTCTTAGTACAAAGTTGAGATATTCTTCTGCCATTGAGGTCTTCTCTGGTGCCTGTGGTAAGGGGTGCCGAGACATGTAGTCAGCCGGGTTGTGTTCTTTGCCCGGCTTGTGCACTATCTTGAAATCGTAGTCCATTAGACTTATGCCCCAGCGCTCAATGCGAGGCGGCATCTTTGCATTCGGATTGCCATATATTGTCACCAGGGCCTGATGGTCAGTTACGATGGTGAATGGTTTGCCATAAATGAACATGTGATAGTGCTCGCACGCCCATACCACCGCTAAGCTCTCCTTTTCAGGTTGGGAGTATGCTCTTTCGACGTCCGACAGACTTTTGCTTGCGTACGCAACAATTTTTCTTGGTGAGTCTCCTGGCAGGTGTTGGGCTAGTATTGCCCCTAGTCCGACCGGGCTGGCGTCTACGGTCAGCTCGGTGCATAGCAACGGATCGAAATAGGCAAGGTGATCTACGGCCATCACGGCCTGTCTGATGGCTTCAAATGCCCAACTGCACTCTTGCAACCAGATGTACTTCTGACCCTGCTTTGTTAGGTCCCGCAAGGGTGTGCTCACCGTGGCGAAGTCTTTTATGTAGCGGGCGCAGTAGCTGGCAAGACCAAGAAACGACCTCACTTCTGCAACATCTATTGGAGGATTTGCCTTTTTCAAGGTCTCTACCTTACTGGGGTCCGGCCTCATTCCTTTCTTGGAGAAAATGTGCCCAAAGAATACCAGTTCACTTCTTCCCAGCTCACATTTGTCAGCGTTCAGCGTTAGTCCTGCTTGTTCCAGCTGCAGGCATACTTCACGTAGGGCACTGTCATGCGCTTCATCGGACCGACCAAATACCAGGATGTCGTCGCTGTAGTTTAAGCTGCTTTTTACCGGCCTTATCACTTGCCTTATTGTTTCCTGAAATATCTCTGCCGCAGACGATATGCCGAAACTCAGACGCTTGTAGCGGAACAGGCCCATGTGCGTGGAGAACGTGGTAATGTACCTTGACTGCTCGTCTAGCTCCAGTTGATGGTACCCTTTGCACAGGTCCAGCTTCGAGAATCGGCATGCCCCAGTGAGATAGCTTATCATGTCATTTAGGTGTGGCCCAGGGTGTCGTTCCCTCTCAATGGCTGTGTTTGGTATCCTCATGTCCACGCATATGCGAATCTTTGAGGTGTTCTTTTTTGGAACCGCCACTATTGTTATATTATGTTATTATAACTTCTATAGCGCACGATTACCCGGAGGTGTCTTGGCGCTGACTAAACCAACTCTATTGGAGATACCCAGGGAGTCGGCCCTTCCGCAGGCTCAATGATGTCTTGCGCCAGCAGACTCTGTATTTCCTCTTCGACCTGAGGTTGTAGATGTATGGGCACTCGTCGGTGATGCTGCGCCACCGGTTTGACTGCCTCGTTGATGTGCAATGTTATTTGTTTCCCTTTTAGTTTTCCTAGGCCTTGTAATATGGCTGGATGTTCTTGTAGAATGTTTCGTTTCTCTGACATGTGGTATGTCATTGCCAGTAGGCCCATTACCTGCGCCGTGACATTGCTCAGCAGGCATGGTGCTGGGATGTCTCCCCGTAGCACGTGTATCTCTTCTCTGCATGACCTGTCTTTGTACGTCAGTGTCTCTGTGAACTTTCCCATGTTTTCCACCGGCTTCTTCAAGCCCCAGGTGAAAACATCGACGGTTGATGGTGATATTGGCGGTCTTATCTTCATCTTCTCGTACTCCGACGTGCACATGATGTTGCACGTGGCCCCACTATCAAGCACGAAACGTGTGCTGTGGCATCCTACTTCAATCTCCACAGTTGCTATTTTCTTGATCTGATGCTTCTCCACAGTGTTGATGCGCTCTTGCCTTCGTTCTCCCGTGGATGCATCTGACATCATATACAGTCGTTCCGCCCTTTCCGGCGCGACTGTTCCTTCGGATTCATCTGAGGAGCTGCGATTTGCCGTCTCCATGTGCCTGGCATGCCTGCTCGTTACTGCTTGCGGTCTTGCCGGTCTTCCTCGCTCACTTTTGAACAGTCTACTCATGCAGGCACTTGCAAAGTGATTATCTCTGTTGCACTTTCTGCACCTCTGGCCCATTGCGTGGGACAGAGACGGCCCTGCTGGCAGTGACAGAGGAAGCAAGGAGACTTCTGGATCAGGGAGGCTCAGCAGCAATTATCTTATTAGATCTCAGGGCCGCTTTCAACACTGTAGATCATAACATCCTGCTGGAGCGACTAAAAAATCTTGGAGTAACTCACCATGCTCTAACATGGATTCGGTCCTTTCTAAAGGACTGAGTCTTTCAGGTCTTTGAGGGTACTTTTACATCCAACCGATGGCCTCTCAGCTGTGGGGTTCCCCAGGGTTCCTCCTTGAGCCCCACGCTTTTTAACATCTATATGGCGAATCTGGCAGAGATAGTACATCCATTCGGCATAAAAATTATCACCTACGCTGATGATACCCAACTGGTTGTAAAACACACAAGATGATGGACGGAATGCTGCACATTGGCAAACATTCACCCCCAGTCACAGATCTGGGTTTAATCCATCGTTATTTTGCTTCACCACGCCACCCCAGTTCAGACATAGCCATATGCAAATCAGTCTTGACCCTGTGCCTCATGGGAACAGTCCAGACCGAACTGCCAAGCCATGTCTTCCCTGGACCGGAATCAAGCATCCTAGGACCGGTTTCAGGCTATCAGCCTTCATCAGCCAGGATAGCTTGACTCCAGTGGCGTAGTGAGCACGGGACCCATGTCTGGGCATACCCTTCCCACTTAGGGCGAAATGCAAAACACACAAGATGATGGACGGAATGCTGCACATTGGCAAACATTCACCCCCAGTCACAGATCTGGGTTTAATCCATCGTTATTTTGCTTCACCACGCCACCCCAGTTCAGACATAGCCATATGCAAATCAGTCTTGACCCTGTGCCTCATGGGAACAGTCCAGACCGAACTGCCAAGCCATGTCTTCCCTGGACCGGAATCAAGCATCCTAGGACTGGTTTCAGGCTATCAGCCTTCATCAGCCAGGATAGCTTGACTCCAGTGGCGTAGTGAGCACGGGACCCACGTCTGGGCATACCCTTCCCACTTAGGGCGAAATGCAAAACACACAAGATGATGGACGGAATGCTGCACATTGGCAAACATTCACCCCCAGTCACAGATCTGGGTTTAATCCATCGTTATTTTGCTTCACCACGCCACCCCAGTTCAGACATAGCCATATGCAAATCAGTCTTGACCCTGTGCCTCATGGGAACAGTCCAGACCGAACTGCCAAGCCATGTCTTCCATGTTTCCGGTCCAGGGAAGACATGGCTTGGCAGTTCGGGCTGGACTGTTCCCATGAGGCACAGGGTCAGACTGATTTGCATATGGCCATGTCTGAACTGGGGTGGTGGAGTGAGCTAAAGAATGATGATGGATTAAACCCAGATCAGTTGACTGGGGGTGAGTGTTTGATTAGCTCAAGCGCTCCGTCCATCATCCCCTTTGGTATCGCTTTGTTCGCCCTAAGTTGGCAGGGTATGCCCAGACGTGGGTCCCTTGCTCACTTTGCCACTGGATTCAAGCTAGCCTGGCTGATGACGGCTGAATAGCCAGAAACCGGTCCCAGGATGCTTGTTTCCGGTCCAGGGAAGACATGGCTTGGCAGTTCGGGCTGGACTGTTCCCATGAGGCACAGGGTCAGACTGATTTGCATATGGCCATGTCTGAACTGGGGTGGTGGAGTGAGCTAAAGAATGATGATGGATTAAACCCAGATCAGTTGACTGGGGATGAGTGTTTGATTAGCTCAAGCGCTCCGTCCATCATCCCCTTTGGTATCGCTATGTTCGCCCTAAGTTGGCAGGGTATGCCCAGACGTGGGTCCCTTGCTCACTTTGCCACTGGATTCAAGCTAGCCTGGCTAATGACGGCTGAATAGCCAGAAACCGGTCCCAGGATGCTTGTTTCCGGTCCAGGGAAGACATGGCATGGCAGTTCGGGCTGGACTGTTCCCATGAGGCACAGGGTCAGACTGATTTGCATATGGCCATGTCTGAACTGGGGTGGTGGAGTGAGCTAAAGAATGATGATGGATTAAACCCAGATCAGTTGACTGGGGGTGAGTGTTTGATTAGCTCAAGCGCTCCGTCCAGCATCCCCTTTGGTATCGCTTTGTTCGCCCTAAGTTGGCAGGGTATGCCCAGACGTGGGTCCCTTGCTCACTTTGCCACTGGATTCAAGCTAGCCTGGCTGATGACGGCTGAATAGCCAGAAACCGGTCCCAGGATGCTTGTTTCTGGTCCAGGGAAGACATGGCTTGGCAGTTCGGGCTGGACTGTTCCCATGAGGCACAGGGTCAGACTGATTTGCATATGGCCATGTCTGAACTGGGGTGGTGGAGTGAGCTAAAGAATGATGATGGATTAAACCCAGATCAGTTGACTGGGGGTGAGTGTTTGATTAGCTCAAGCGCTCCGTCCATCATCCCCTTTGGTATCGCTTTGATCACCCAACTGGTTGTGGCATTAAACCACCCGGAGGGTTCATCATGCGCTCTGAGCAACTGCCTAGAGGCAATAGCCGAATGGATGGAACTGTCTCACCTTAAGCTAAATGGGGACAAGACTGAATTGATGTTCCTGGGCAAAGCTCCATCACCTTCCTCGGCATTTCTATGGCCGAAGTGTCTTGGCACTATGCCTGCCCCAAAGCACCAGATTAAGAGCCTAGGCATGTGGCTTGATAGCTCTTTAAGCTTCAATCATCAAGCCACCAAGCTCTCAGCTACATGTTTTGGCCTGATGAGGATGTTAAGGAAAATTCTCCATTTACTCCCCTTCCAGGCGCAAAGGATCATGGTGCAAGCCCTTATTTTATCCCGCTTGGATTATGTGAATGCCTTGTATTTGGGCGCCCCTCAGGCCACTACACGGAAATTACAAGTGATCCAGAATTGTGCGGCTCGTCTACTCCTCCAAGTTCCTCGGAGACAATCGGCAAAACCCGCAATTAGAACACTTCACTGGCTCCCAATCAGGTCCCGAATACGATTTAAGGCTATGTGCCTGGCCCATAGTGCCTTCTAGAAAACTGGCCCTGCCATTACTCACCCCCTGGTTACTCCTTACCAACCATCAAGGAGTCTTCGTTCCAGCTCCGCTTTCCTGGCTACCACAAGGAAAGTACGTAGATCTAGATGGGGCGGTCGTTCTTTTTCTTTGAAAGCTACCAATCTATGGAATTCCCTTCCCTCTACTCTTCGTATGGAACCTAACTTACAGATTTTTCGTAAACTTCTTAAAACTTATCTTTTCAGCACTACACTCTAATCTGCCACGTATTTGTCTATCTGGTTTTAAGCGCTACGAGGCCTTAGGGTAGTAACGCGCTATAGAAATCCAATTTCATTCATTCATTCATTCATTGCCGGGCATGCACCCTTGTGTGGGAAGTCAAGGCCGCACCTGTAACACGTTCTTTCTTGTCTTTTCATTGGCGGTGGCGGCGTGTTGTCCTTATTTTTCCTGCTTCCCATCACGCGGTTCGCTTGTTCCGCCCTTCTATCTTTACCCTGCTCCATCTGTTTGGCGTGCGTCGTTGCTCTTGCTTCTGCTCGGGCCATTGTCAGTATTTTCTCCAGCGTCGTTGGTTCCTCCCTCGTCGCCAGTTGTCGTATCGTGATAGTGACCCCCGCAGAGACGGGTAAGTGACTAGATGTTTCTTTATTTCTTATCTCTGAGCTGTGCCCACATGCACATCCATACCCTCTGCCCTCGCGTCCCGCAATGCCCGCCCCACTCCCTTACTGGAAGTGGTGTCCGGTCTCGGTCCCCTCCCCTGGGTCGAGTGCAGGGTCCTAGTGCCCCTGACTCAGGTCACTACAGTAAGTTTGGAGACTAGCTGACAGTTACCCAGCACCCTTAGGTCTGCCTACGGCTCTTTAGGAGGAGAATAATGATGAAATGTTTCAGGAGGTTTACAAGTAGGATGTGGTGGGTGTGGTGTCTTAGCCTTGGATCTTCATGGACTCGCAGCACCCAGAGGCCAGACAATACAGACCTTACTTGCCATTTACCAAAGATTTGAGCGTCCGATTGATCCCCACTCCCTGATGGAGGAAGGAGGTCTGTTTTAAGGTGTATCAATGATCCACTTACCCACATGTAACTATTCTTGTCTTTCATATTTTTGCAACTAAAGTGATTTCTGATGAATGTGGCCATCACCATAGAACGGTGTCGCCTATGCTCCTAAGGTCCCCGAAGTGCTAGAAACTGCAATCCTGGGCACCGGCACCTGGATGTGGCGCTGCACAGTGTGCTGAGGAGTCCCCAAGGTGGCGGTAGGAGGATCTGTTTAGGACAGTACCCTGTGACTAGAAGGTGCCCGGAAAGTGCCAGAGTACTCATCTGGGGTCAAGGGTGGTGGTGTGCTGTTCTGGGCGGTTCCTTCCTGCCTACTTCTACTTGGTCTCATACATCTCTTGTGTGGGTCTTTGGCGTCCTGCAACCAAGACCACCTGAACACCAGGACATGCAGCCCCCCCCGCACACAAGCCATAATTCTGCCCTGAAGGAGGGAAGCGAATGGTGGTGGTTGCCTGTCGATGACTTGTAAAAAGCTCGTAATAGCTTTGACAATCCTGCACCCCCACATTTTCTTGCCAGACCTTTTTGCCTCATACCCATGACCACATCAGTCATTATTTTGGAAGGTACAGGGAATTGGAGACACTCTACCCTTAGCATGTGAAACGCCCAATCTGAAATTAGCCAGATCACTGTCAGGAAGCATACATCTCTTTACTTACTGTGTCCTTGTTGTCCCAAGCAGTAGTTGTGCCAGATTGACCTGGATTGCCATTTATTTTGATCATCTGACTGCTTTGGTAGTTACAGTTATGTGAATGTTTTTGTTGAGGGTTTCCCAACAAACCTGAATAGCAGAATTAAATGTCAGGTCTCCTATGGCACAACACCATTATTCGTAAGTTCCCTACCCAACCTGTCTTCTGTGAGATATTCACGTTTTTCTACTGTGAAAAGTGTTCCATACTGATGCACTACTTTTCTCAATCCTGCTCCCCAGGTGATGCTATTTTCACTGTACTCATTGTTACATTGGTCAAATCTCACTAGCCCTTTTTGCAATGTGGTAGGTAGGGTGACATATTGTCTAATGCACCTCCTTCACAAATCTGCTCCAAAAGTGATGCTGTCCCGCTGTATTGATTGCTATACTGACTGTATTATACCAATCCCTTCTGAATTTAGCAACCTTGGTCCCATGCACGTATATCACGTTTCCCAAACATGCTTCTCGCATTACTGCCTCCTCCACCCGAATTGTACTTTTTGTGTGTTCACAAACCCAAAGGCAGAAAGTTCTATAATCAATTTGAACTTGCACTGAGAGAAAAACCAGAGCTTTCTGAAAGGCAACAATCAGCCATATTTAGGGGTCGAAGGAGTTTATTTCAGTGATTGGACAAATATCCCATATCTCTTGTTCTCTGGGCCCTGACCCTCTTGAAAGTGAAAACTGATCAGTGACAACTTCAATTCTCCCTTCAGCCATGGGATACGAAGCACATCACCATCTTGCACTTCTTAGGGCTTATGGGGCTTTCAGGAGGTATGAAGATTGGAAGCTGCTCTCAGCAGCCAAGAGGTGGGTGTGTTTTCCCTAAATATGGCACCTCATCATGTAGCTCTGTCATAAGGTTTGCATGTCAGAATATTGATTCTAAAATATTGTATTCCAGAAATATTGTGTCCTAAATATTGTTTACAAAAATATCACCCCATTAGGTGTAGGTTTCTAAACTTGAGACACTGAAAAACTTCCGCTGATTACTGCCCCCCACACATCTTCCACAGGGCCGCCACCGCCATTGCACCAGAACTACGACGAACGATCAACTGCTCCCTCGAGACCACCACATTCCCCGAAGACTGGAAACGCGCTGAAGTCAAACCCCTCCCCAAGAAGCCCTCCGCAGACCCGACAGACCTCAAGAACTTCAGGCCCATCTCTCTTCTCCTCTTCACCGCCAATGTCATCGAGAAAGTCATCAACACCCAGCTAGCGCACTTCATAGAAACCAACAACATCCTCGACACCTCTCAATCCGGGTTCCGCAGCAACCACAGCACCGAGACTGCGCTCATAGCCGCCACTGATGACATCCACTCCCTCCTCGACCAAGGTCACACAGCAGTCCTCACCCTCCTAGACCTCTCAGCAGCCTTCGACACAGTCTCCCACCGCACGCTAGCCGCCAGACTCCACAACTCCGGCATCCAGGGACCTGCCTTAGACTGGATTCGATCTTTCCTCTCAGGCAGAACACAAAGAATAAGACTCCCACCCTTCCTCTCCGAACCTACAGAGATCAGCTGCGGAGTACCCCAAGGATACTCCCTCAGCCCCACGCTCTTTAACGTCTACCTGGCCCCCCTCACAACCATCATCAGAAAACACAGACTCAACATAGTCTCATAAGCCGACGACACCCAGCTCATCCTCTCCCTCCCCAAGGAACCCAACATCACCAGGCACAGTTTCCAAGAAGGGATGAAGGATGTCGCAACCTGGATGAGCAGCAGCTGCTTGAAGCTCAACTCGGAGAAAACAGACGTCCTCATCCTCGGCTCCACCCCCTCCGCATGGGACAACACCTGGTGGCCCCCCACCCTCGGAAACCCACCCACCCCTACGGACCACGCTCGCAACCTCGGCATCATACTTGACTCTTCACTCACCATGAACCGCCAGATCAACGATGTGTCCTCCACATGCTTTAACACCCTCTGCTTACTCTGCAAGACCTTCAAATGGATCCCCCCCCAATCCAGGAAGACCGTCACCCACGCACTCATCGCCAGCAGACTGGACTACGGAAACACGCTCTATGCCGGAATCAACAAAACACCCCTCCGCAAACTCCAGACCGTCCAGAACACCGCAGCCAGACTCGTCCTCGACATCCCACGACATGACCACATCACCCAACACCTCTGCGACCTCCACTGGCTCCCCGTCAAAAAAAGAATAACCTTCAAACTGCTCACACACGCCTACAAAGCAATTCACAACACCGGACCCCAGTACCTCAACGAAAGAATCTCCTTCCACGCCCCCAAGAGAAACCTCCACTCTGCTGACCTAGCCCTAGCCACGGTACCCCGCATCCACAGGGTCAGAGAGGGTGGCAGATCCTTCTCCTACATCGCGGCCAAGACATGGAACGAACTCCCCCTCCGCATCAGACGAAGCCCGACACTGCACCTATTCAGAAGGGATCTCAAGACCTGGCTCTTCGGATGACCACGGAGCAGCTCGAACTCCCCCTCCCCCCCCAGCGCCTTGAGACCCTCACGGGTGAGTAGCGTACTTCAAAAACCCTGATTGATTGATTGACTGTGTCATGCCATGCCATGCGACCCTCATGCAGCTGGTGCCGACATCTGCCTCCAGAAGCGGGTGTTCCAGGTCGGATCTCAGAGACATGACTGACGGCTGCAGGGCACCACGCTCTACTCTCCGGCAGTGCAGGAGTCAGCATCTGTATCAGGCCCAGTAGTGCGCAGTCGGTTCGCGGAGACGTGTTGGATGCGTAGAAGATGCCAGCACTTAGGTGAGTCTGTTCTGACCTTAAATTATAGTTTATTTTGAGTTTTTACCTGTGTTGCATATTTCCTCTCACTATATTGCTTTTTTGGGGGGGATGCACAGTAGCAATCCTAGTGGTGAAAACTTGAATAACTAGGAAATATGTTGCATATTCCCAATTTTTACAAATGTTTTCAGCCAAATCGAAGATGAAGAACCTTTATACTTACGGGGTGTTTCAGAAAAAACACTTTAAGGAGACCAAATAAAAGGCAAGTGAAGCTTGCAAAGGGTGTGTCACAATGGACTGGGTAAGTCGTTTTGTCACATTTAATGCCCCCTTGCACCTTAATCCCTTCTTTCTTTGCGTTCTCTTTGCTGGTTCTTGTTGTTGTGAGTAATGTTATATTTTGTCTCTAACAGTTTTTTTTATGATGTGGCTTTTTCCCTCTCGGCTAGAATACATCTCAAGTTCTAAGATCTTGGTGGTAGCTCATTCTTCACTGTCAATGCTGAGTCCTCTTAGAGTATTGTGAGTTTGACACCTACTCTTACTTTCATCCTGCTTGCTTTATGATCAGAGACTGGGCCAGGTGGAGTTCCCACAAGGTGCCACCAGGATAAGATAAGGGCTCTTCAGCCATCTCAAATCAGGTTGTAATGCTGAAAGATTTTGAAGGCTCGTGAGACAATGGCGCAAACGCCGGACCTTTGGGAGGAATTCCAGGAGTTAAGGACTAGGGTACAATAACTTTCAGATGAAAATGTGGTCTTACTTCAAACCATTACTCCTGGGGAGCGGGAGCCTATCACTTTAGATCTTCAGCGAGAGGTGTGGGTGTTTCTAAGTTTGATGGGATCCAAGGAAGGTGAAAGATTTTTTAAATGATTGTACTATCCAAATCACTTCCAAACCCCATCAGTTTTATTGAACACTGAAACTCCTACATAGTGGACGAGTTAGGATTTTGTGTTTGTTACCTAAAAGTTAATGGGCCACATTGTTTTTTTCACGTGATATGCACAATACTATGCTTATGTCATAATTCTGGACTGTCTACAATGTGCTATATAATAAACTGCAAAATATGACTAAAAAGGTTATTAAAAACATCAGCAAAGCTTGGGTTTATAATAAGCAATCTAGGAGAAAATGCTCTTTCTTGGGCAACCCTCAATTGTCACCAATAGTGATGATATATTTTGGGAAGGTTATACTGAAATATCTGACTTAAAGACCATGTACTACCTGCTGTGGTCTAAATAAAGTCACTGTACATAATAGATATTCTCTACCTTTATTCAGAGATATTCTGGAATCATTACATGATGCAAACGTTTTCCAAAGCAAGCTTAACTTGCATGGAGCCTATCATCTTTTAAGGACAAAGGAGGGAGAGAGATGGAAACCTGCTTTTATAACACCAGTCGGTTGACATCTTAGTATTTTCTCCTTCTTCTGACCCACTGAGGATGTTTGTCAGGTATCGAAATATTTGAGAGGCAATAAAAGTGAAGGCAGTCACCGATTGGCTGGTCCTACTTCAGTGAAGGAAGTACAGTGTTTAGTTGACTTTGAAAATTTCTTAGAAATGTATTCATAATATTTTTTTGCTTATACTGTTGATATTACTGTTTATCAAGAAAGGTGCAATATTTTAATGGGACTTGCAAGCTGACCACGCTTTTGAAGAATTAAAGAAGGGGGTTATTTCAACCCCCACTTTACTGCATTGAAACCCCTTGCTCCTTTTTTGCGGTTGAAGCCGACGCTTCAGATAGGGCTAGCAGGGCAGTTTTGCTTCAACAAGAGGAGGATGATATACTGGAACATCCAGTGTATTTTGGTCCATAACTCCATCTTCTTGTAAAATTAATTATTCAGGATAGAGAAAGAGCTTCTAGTGGTGAAGGAAGCTTGGAATGAATGGTGTCATCTTCTGTTTGGAACAAAGCATGAATCTGAAATAAGAATAGACCATAACAAATCACAAATCCTGCAGTAAATGCAGTGTTGTAACTGTTTCGTGAGCTAAGTAGGTATATTTTTTTCAAACTTGCCTTTCAAATCACATATATAACAGGTTGTACGAACACTGTAGCTGATGCCAGTACCCGGAATTACATCATTACGGCATTGAGCCTTATCCCATTTTTGGTAAGCAACACTTGTTGGCTGCAATTATACCTTTTTTAGACGGGGTTAAGTGAACATACGGTTCTTTGAATATTCAAATTGAATATTATATAAAACCTCCAGAATTTTTCTCCCAGTTTTCCTAATATGGCTGCTCTATAAAGGAGAGCCATGCCCTTGCTCAACTTCCAGGGAATGCGGGTCCACATTCAAGAAAGCAGCACATGAACTGCTCCTGAGTTCTCGTGATAGATTCCCTCCAGGAATTCAGAGGAGTTAATTGTGGTCTCGCTCTAAAAGAAGGTCTTCCTATTGAATTTGTTCTTTTAAGGACAACTGTGAAGTAGAAAAGGATAGAATGTGTTCAGATCTCAATCTGGCATGTTCGAGTAAGAATATAATTGGTGAACACAGAAGTGAGAGAAAGTGAAGAAGAACAGACTTGGCTGGGACACAGAATTTTGCATACTCAGATAATTCATCTGCAGTGCGAGATCTGCTTGTTGATGAGAATGGTGCCAGAAATCTTGTGACTGGAGAAACTTGGAATGCGTTGATAATTACGAGCAGCAAGAGCTTTTGATAAAGGCTTTGAAAACTCTGAAGACGTAGAGTTTCCTGTGAGCTGTGTTGATCTCTTTGGACACGTTCAATTGGGACCAAGGAAGTGTGTTCTTTTTTTTTTAAGGAAAAGTGGTTAATGCAACAAGTTTTGCCGGTGAGTATGACACATTAGGAATTTGAATTGTAATGTATGGCTTTATACTGTTGTTAATCTTGTTCTCTCTCAATAAGGACCTGATCAATCCCAATCTTTCAGTTTCTGGGTGAGTCGTTTTCCAATCTTCTTTCTGCCGCTTGTCAATGGAGCCTGTACTCTCAGGCAGGGATCTTCCTTCTGGTTAAGTGAATTGACATACTATTGCCGTGAAGGGAACTCGAGTGTCAGACTCCTCCTATCTGCAGGATCTACTCCCTGTGTACACTCCCAACTCTAACCTCCTGCTCCTGTCACTTGCCACCATTCACCTCTGATTGCTCTTGCGGCTGCTGTGCCAAGTTGAAGGTGGTGAATTACTGAGGTTACTTTCTGCTCCCCATACGTATCTGGATCTGGTACCTAGCTAACCAGTTGGATAGTGTTATGTTAACTACAGCACTAAAGTTGATTTCTCCCACCAAAATGTGCACTAACTAGTGATGTTTTTTTTTTTTAAGTTTATGGATACATTACCATCTGTGTATCCAATGTGCACCTACTAGGTTGCGAGTGCCTACTCTCTAAACAGAACAGCATTACTTTGGTTGGCGTTCTTTCATTTTAACAAAGCTATGAGCAATTACATTAGAAAATTAAAAAATAATTCTATATACCTTAAACATGCAGACAGGACAGATAGCTCAGCCTGTTTAGGTCCAATTGTATTGAAAAATATACCGTTTCTCTGGTTACTTTAGAGAAGGCACGGAAGAAACTAAAAGAGTTAGGAGCGTGAGCACCAAATGAACACATGACATAAATAATTGTGAACAACATACGCTGACATAATTTTCACCACGTTAAACCCATGTCAGATCACTCCTTCATAAAGTGCTGGCAGGGTGCTGTTACTGCCTTTAGTCTGTAGAGGTCATAATGCAGCACGTTTGTTGAAAGAGAAGGCAACGAAATGAAATAGAAGGCTTTTTTTAATCACTGACGCTATACAAAGCAGAGTAAAAGGATGCTTAATGCTGACATGGTTTATAGGTATGAAAAATGATCATTAGAAACGGCTTTCTAATCCTGAAGTACGCTACTCACACCACGCAGGACCACACATTACCTCTTCATCGTCCAAATATTTTTAGGTTTGGTCTAGAAGCAACTTTAGCTGTCTCTCCGGTCTCATTTTCAAAATAAAGTATATTTACATGTATGTATGCATAGAGGGGCTTTCGGGCAGCCCTCTTCGCCCAGTGGTCTGTTCAAGAATCATTCACATTTTACTTCTGCCCATTACAGCCTCGAGCATTTGACAATGGTTCAGCCCACTTAATCTCCTCTTCGTGAGTGACAGCATTTGCATCAAGGTGCCACTAGGTGAAGCCAATACGGCTAACCCTAAAAATGGAGCGCACATGCCATGGAATTACAATCATCGTGCCAGGCTAAACATAATGGCATGGTTGGGCACCATTCTCCAATGGATGCTCACATAAAGCCTAGATTTACCCCCATATGGGCAAGACTGTCATTATGGTATGAGTGGGCATCACTGTGCTATTGACACGCAGAATATGCCAAGAAGGACCGCCATTTTACAAGGACCACCTTTGATAGGCACCATCATATCATGGATACCTACAATACACCAAGAATTACCACCATTATGCTAGAGTCGTTTTACCAAGGGTGGGCAACATGCCATATATGCCACTAACTGCCAAGAATTACCACCATTGTGCAAACAGTAGCAATATGCCAGGGTGGTTATCATCTTTTAGATGCGCTCAAGATGCTAAGAATTACCACTATTTTCTGAAGGTCATCAGATGCCCACAAGTTGCCAAGAATTACCCTTATTGCACGATGGATAACAATACACTAGGGTGGCAAGTACACATAATACCATGGATGCCTACAAGTTGCCAAGAGTTACCACCATTGCACGAGGGACAGCATTTTATCAGGGTGCACAATGAGTATCATTCCAAGGGAGCATGCCATTTGTCCAAAAATGACCACCATTGTACAAGGGCCAGTTTTTCACCAGGATGAGTGGTGCGCACAAAACCCAAACACATAGAGACACTCACAGATATGCCGCTTACACACACATATCCACAGAAACAAACATAAACCCACATACATACACACAAGCGTGTGCATATACAAACACAAAGCATCAACATTTTTTCCCAATTTACTTAATCCTGCCGTGCTGTCATCCTATCTCCTGCTTATGCTAAAGGCTGCAACTCATCTCAGTCATATATTCAGTGACTGCTCCCAGTCGGTGCTCCAAGAAAGAATGTGGGCAGACAAAAGCACCGCAGGATGCCAGAGGGCAGAGGCAAGTGGGAGTGCCTTGTGAGTAAACATCAAATGTTACAATGCGGGTCTTTAACCCACATACCTTTTACCCCGCAGGCATTACAATGCGCTATCCTTTCCAATGTATGGTATACCACACAGGTCTTTATAGTGCATGCCCTTACCCCACATTGTAAAGTCTGATATATATATATATATATATATTCACTGAAAAAACCATAGGTTTCATGGACGTTATAGTTACAAATTAGCATTTAAAAAACCTTTGAAATTCACTGAAAAAACCATAGGTTTTAGGGACAGTTATAGTTAGTTGGACATTGCACTCGTACAAAACCCGTGAAATTCCCCGTTATAGTTAATCCAGATAACTATAACTCGCGCCCGCAATGCACTGCTGATGACGTCACATATTACATCACTCATGACATGGTCAGTGACATCACTGATGACATCACTGATGACATCTCAAATGACATCACTGATGACATCACTGATGACATCATCCAGTGACTGTGTGTTTCTGTAAAGTTTAAATATTTTTTATATATATAGGAAAAGACGTATTGAAGAATGAATGGGTGTGTAAGTGTCTGTATGGATGATTTAGTAGGTGCGTGACTGATTGTATAAGTGAGTGATTTAACGTATCTTACTGAATGCATGGGTTAGTGACTAAACTGGGTGAATGTCTGTATCCGTCTGTCTGTTGCTGTGTAAGTGGCTGCATGTGTTTGTGAATAGCTACATGAGTGTCTATATGAGTTATTGAATGCTTGTCTGAGTATCTGTATGGGTGCCTGAGTGTTTGTGTGGGAGGGGTGTGTGCAACTCTGTGCATAGATGTGTGAGTGGGTGATTCACTGGGTGGATGGTTTCAAGAGTGCATCTGTGATAGACTGTATGGGTGGGTAAGTGTGTGTAAGAGTGTGTTAGTGAGTGAATGTATGTCCCAGTGGTACATGTGTGAGTAACTACATATGTGAAAGGCAGTATATATGTGTGTTGGAGTATATAAATAGCTATAAGCGAGAGTGAGTGATTGTGATAGTGGCTGTATGGATGAGTGTGTGCTTGTATCAGTGATTGTATAAGAGCGTAAGAATGTGCTAGTATTTGTATGAGTAAGTGAGCTGGTGTGTGTATAACTGTATAGGTGAGTAAATGGTAGTGTGTTTAATTATTTGCATGACTGACTAGGTGTGTGAGTACCTCTATGGATGAGTGGCGGTGTTTGAGTGTCTATATAGGAGTATGAGTGCATATGATAGTCCTGTACTGAGTGACCGTAAGTATGAGTGACTGTACGGGTGAGTGAGTGGATGTGTGCGTAGACCTAAGAATCAGTGAGTGGGTATGTAGTTATTGGTGTTGGAGTGTCTATGGTTTTGCGAATGGCAGTCTGTAATTTAGAGTGGGTGTATCAAAGGTTATATTAGGGTGTGAGGAGGTGCATCAGATTATCACGTGGATGATGTCATCAGTGATGTCATTTGAGATGTCATCAGTGATGTCATCAGTGATGTCACTGACCATGTCATGAGTGATGTAATATGTGACGTCATCAGCAGTGCATTGCGGGCGCGAGTTATAGTTAGCTGGACTAACTATAACGGGGAATTTCACGGGTTTTGTACGAGTGCAATGTCCAACTAACTATAACTGTCCCTAAAACCTATGGTTTTTTCAGTGAATTTCAAAGGTTTTTAAATGCTAATTTGTAACTATAACGTCCATGAAACCTATGGTTTTTTCAGTGAATTTCAAAGGTTTTTTAAATGCTAATTTGTAACTATAACATGTCTGAAACCTACGGTTTTTTCAGTGAATTTCAAAGGTTTTGTAAATGTCAATTTTTAAATGTATTAATTGTTATATAAATTTTTTTCATACTGATTTACTACATTTTTAGAAACAATTTTTTTAACATATTTTATTTTTTAAATTACATTGTAATTACATTATACATTACATTACAAAAAATACTTTCTCAGAATGAATTACTTTAGTTTAAATACTTTGCACATAGGCAATAGACTTTTAAGTACAGTAGTTACAGTTGTTGCAATGGGCAACACATTTTCAAACACAATGCAACATTCAGCTCAATGTGAATTTCTAGTTAAATGCAATTAGTTACTTTATGGATTACTTTTCTAACCACAGGACTGGATCCTAGATTCAGTCCTGGGACATCTCCTGTAAACAGTTGAGTAAAAGCGTTTTGGTTACAGTCGTGATTTATAAGGAATATTATTGTACTTTAAAAGTTCACACTTAGAAACTTTTTCTCATAGAATCACCAATGTTATCCTATGGAAGGAAATTCACTTAGAAGTTAAAAACTGTTATCGTTACTTTTTCTTACTCAGTGTTGGATCCTGGATCCAGCACTGGTGCATCTCCTGTAAACAGTTGAAAGAATGCGTTTAAGTCATACAGGCGATTTTTTAGGAATATTTGTAGTTTGTGAAAATCGACACTTTGAAACTTTTCTGCTGAAAACCAGACAATGGATTCCTATGGAAGAAAATATAAGTTACTGGTAAGTACGGTTAAAATTACTTTTCAGGGTCAGTGCTGGGCTAAAAGATGCAGCACTGGGTTCTCTCCTGATAACAGGTGAGTAAATTGGAATTCGTACTTTGGTTGATTTTAGAGGAATATTATAAAGTTCCAAAACTCCACACTTAGAAGAATTTCCAAGTGAAACCAGTCAATGTTAGCCTACGAAGGAAATTCAAGTTACTGGTAAGTACGGTTAAAATTACTTTTCAGGATTAGTACTGGGCTGAAAGATGCAGCACTGAGGTCTCTCCTGATAACAGGTGAGTAAATCGGAATTCGTATTTTGGCTGATTTTAGATGAATATTTTAAAGTTCCAAAACTCCACACTTAGAAGAATTTCCAAGTGAAACCAGTCAATGTTAGCCTATGGAAGGAAATTCAAGTTACTGGTAAGTACGGTTAAAATTACTTTTCAGGACCAGTACTGGGCTAAAAGATGCAGCACTGAGGTCTCTCCTTATAACAGGTGAGTAAATCGGAATTCGGATTACGGCTGATTTTAGAGGAATATTTGTATGTTTCAAAAATCAAGACAGAGAAACTTTTTCAGCAAAAAGCAGGCAATGATATCCTATGGAAGGAAATTCAAGTTACTGGTAAGTACGGTTAAAATTACTTTTCAGGATTAGTACTGGGCTGAAAGATGCAGCACTGAGGTCTCTCCTGATAACAGGTGAGTAAATCGGAATTCGTATTTCGGCTGATTTTAGAGGAATATTTTAAAGTTCCAAAACTCCACACTTAGAAGAATTTCCAAGTGAAACCAGTCAATGATATCCTATGGAAGGAAATTCAAGTTACTGGTAAGTACGGTTAAAATTACTTTTCAGGATTAGTACTGGGCTGAAAGATACAGCACTGAGGTCTCTCCTTATAACAGGTGAGTAAATCGGAATTCGTATTTCGGATGATTTTAGAAGAATATTTGCACAATGGTGAAGGGAGGGGCTGAGGTGACATCTGTGCAAACGCGCCCGTGGCGCGTTTTAAGTTGGGGGATTAAGTGCCCTTGAATCATGTGGGTCCCTACGGGCCAACTAGCCCACCAGGAACCTCCAGTATGCGCCAGGGGGCTGCGTTGCAGAGACGTGTAGAGAGGCCACACCCCTTTTACACCTCTCTGCAACGCAGCTCTGTGGCGCTTTCTGGATGTACCTGTTGGGCTAGTTGGCCCCCAGAGACCCTCAGGATTGAAGGGGATTTAATTCCCCATCTTAAAACGCGCCACGGGGCCTGTTTGCACACATGTCACCCGAAGCCCCGCCCCTCCCTTCACCACTGTGCAAACGCGCCCGTGGCGCGTTTTAAGTCGGGGATTAAGTCCCCTTAAATCCTGAGGGTCCCTGGGGTGCAACTAGCCCACCAGCTACCTCCATTAAGCGCCACAGAGCTGCGTTGCAGAGAGGTGTAAAAGGGGCGTGGCCTCTGTACACCTCTATGCAAGGCAGCCCTAGCGCATACTGGAGGTTCCTGGTGGGCTAGTTGGCCCCAGGGACCCCAGTATTGAACGGGAATTACTTCCCCATCTGCAAACGCGCCAGGGGGCGCGTTTGCAGAGTGGTGAAGGAAGGGGCGGGGCCTGCGGGCCCGATCGTTTAAAAAAAAAAATGTTTTTGTCCCCTGAAGGGGGCTCTGTGGCCCCCTTCCTTTTTCCAGTTTTTATGCCCTGGGGACCCCATCCCCCAGGGCCTTACCCCTTTTTTTAATTAAATATTTTAAAAAAACGGGAAGGGGCCGCGTGGCCCCCTTCCCTAGGCCTGTATTGGCCCCGGGGACCCCATCCCCGGGGCATGGCCTCGTTTTTTGTTTTTCTTTGGAGGGGGCTGCGTGGCCCCCTCCTCAGGCCATTTATGGCCCCGGGGACCCCATCCCCGGGGCCGGCCTTTCCGTTTTTTTAAATTTTTATTTTTTTATTTTTTGGGGAGGGGGCCGCGTGGCCCCCTCCCGGGCTACTACTTGCCCCGGGGACCCCATCCACCGGGGCCTGGCCTCTGGTTGGGGACTGTGGGGGGTCCCCAAACCCCCACAGTCCCGCCGGCTCCCCGTGTCCTACGGGAGCCGGCATTGCTTTACACATGGGGAGCAGCTAACATGCTGCTCCCCATGTGGAAAGCATCAGCTTTGGATATTGGAAGAGAGAGCAGGTTTCCTGCTCTCTTCCAATATCCAAAGCAGTTTGTAATGACAGGACGGAGCCGCGAGGCTCCCGTCCTGTCATTACAAACAGCAGTGTCCCGGGGGTAGGCACCCCGGGACACTGCAGGAGCCGGCCCTGGGGGTGGCAGTCCCCAGGGCCACCACAGGCTCCAGGAGGGGGCCGCGCGGCCCCCTCCTTACATTTTGAAAGCCCCGGGAGGTGGTGGTCCCCGGGGCTTGGGGTCCAAAACGGACCCCCATTGTAATTTTCTTAGTGCCCCGGGGAGGTGGTGGTCCCGGGCGTGTGGGGGCTGGAGCCCCCACACAGGTTAATAAAAATAAAAAAGAAGCCCCGGGGAGGTGGCGGTCCTCGGGGCTGCGGGAGGGCTCAGAGCCCTCCCGCACCATTACACATAAAGCCCCGGGGGTGGTGGTCCCCGGGCTTGGGGGCCCTTAGAGGCCCCCACACATAAAATTAACCCCCCAGCATGCCCCCGGGACTTGGCCCACCCGGGGCAATTAGCATCGAAGCGCGGAGACCGCGCTTCGATTTTTTTCGGCAGGATTCGCGCACCCTGAGCGCATCCTGCCAATTTTTTAAAAATGTTTTTTATTTTTTTGCCCGGGGGTCCTTGTGGGACCCCTGAGCAAACCTAGGGGGTCAGGGTGTTTCTACCCTGCCCCCTTTGTGCGCTTTGCGCACTTGTTTCTGTCCCTCGGTTCTACCGAGGGACAAAATGGCTGCCAACATTTCCTGAATCGGAATGTTGACAGCCAGCTGACAGCCAATTAACATGCAGCTCGTGATCGGGACGGTGCGCGCAGGGTGCGCTGAGGGTACGCGGACCCTACTCGGCCATAGATATCACTATCTTTTTACTTTTGATTTTCTCAGCAACTACTGAACGGATTTACACCATTTAACAAAAGGGTTCTTTCTGAACCAAGAACTACCTCTTTGCCAAATTTGGTGTAATTCCGTTCAGCAGTTCGGGCTGTAGCCGTGTCTAAAGTTTCCTATGGAAAATTGCATGGGGAAAACGCGTTTTGGGACCCCCTTTTTCTCGGCCCCCGCTAGACGAATCCCCTGAGACTTTCAGGGTAGGAGCGGACCGGAGCGGGCCATAAAGTTTGAAAATTTTGCGAAGATACGTCAACCGGCAAGAGAGTTATTTCAAATAGAATGTCGCGGATTTCCTATGGATAATAGGTTGTAACTATAACTATCTACTGGCGACCGCCAGTAGATAATATATATATATATATATATATATATATATATATATATATATATATATATATATATATATATATATACACATACATATAAAGTCGCCACTGGGTAGTTGTAGTTAGGTCAGCTGTTCCATAGGAAAAGCGTTTTGTGTTGCTAATAACTTTGGCCCCATTTGAAGAATTTCCATAAAACTTTCTAAAAAGGTGTTACTTTTGGACTAGTTTGTGCTGGGAAGTTTCGGGGTGATCTTGCAAGCAGGGGCCGAGAAAAAAGGGGGGGATCCCAAAACACAAAATCCCAATGCATTTTCCATAGACTTCTTTAGGCACGACTACAGCAAAAACTGCTGAACGGAATTACACCAAATTTGTCAGGAAGCTAGCTCTTGATACAAATATTGTGCTCTTTGTGATTTTGGATAAATCCCTTCAGTAGTTTTTTTTGAGAAATTAAAGTTAAAAAATATATAGATATCTGGATGGTTGGGTCTGAGGGAGGCTCGAGAGACTCTTGCGGGAATGCCAATTTAAAAATGGAGCATTCTGATTGGCCCAGGGAGCTTTTTTCCCTTGAACCAGCTTGCTCGTGTGGGAGTCAGACTCCCACGGGAGTGAGCGCTCTGATTAGCTGACAGCAACATCAGAAAAATGTTAGTGGCAGCCGTTACAGGACTCAGGGACTTAATCCCCTGTCCTGAACTTGTGGAAAAAAAAGATATACGGGGACAGTAGGGATACCCTGACACCCTAGGTCCCATGTGGGGGACCCATAGGGACCCCCTGGGGCCAAAACACCCAAAAATCAGCAAACATTGTTCCAATCCCACAGGACTTCCGTGAGATCGAAAAACAAATGGTGGCAGGGGCCGCATTAATTAATTATAGGCAGGGGAGCCCACCCCGGGGTTGTATTCAATAAGGGGTGGGAGGCTGCACGGCCCAGGGGCCCAACCCATGACAGGCCGGGGAACCCACCCCCGGGACTAAAATTTCAAAAAATGGAGTGGGGGTGCCATGTGGCCCCCTCTCTGAGCCATTAATGGCCCCAGAGACCCCATCCCTCAGGGCAGCTCACATGCTATGTCCCGGGGAGCCCAGCCATGGAACATAGTCAGTTCCCTGTCTGCACCGGCGTGGGCAGGGAAACCAGTATTTGCTGCTGCTTGGCAGGGGCATTTTTAAAACTCTGCCAAGCGGGAGCAAACACAAAGTTTGCTCCCAGCGGCCCGGGGAGGAGGGCCACGAGGCACCCTCCTTTGGAGATGGAGACCCCAGGGCCTAATAAGGCTTGGGGAGGAAGGGCACGCTCCCTTATTTCCCTTTTATTAAAAAAAGGCCTTGGAGGATGGGGACCTCCAGCAGGGGTGGCTCCTTCGCTAAGCGGAGGAGCATCGCCCCACTGCTCTCAGAGCAGGAAAAATAAAAACAGAATAACGTTGTTAATATCATTGTATTTTTCGTAGGTTCAGGGCAGGGTTAGGCCAGGGTGGGACTGGTGGCACAGGGGGAGGAGTGGTTTACACACTCCAAGTGTGCATGACTGTTTGGCCGGCTGTCCTGGGCTGGCCAAACAGTCATGCACACTTTGTATGTTTCCCACCAGGCGGCATTACACAGCCTGGTGAGGAACTGAGCGCCGAACCACGGCGCTCAGACCAATCACAATGCTGCATTGCAGCGTTGTGATTGGCTTAGGGGAGGGAGCCTGAGTGCTTCCTGGTTCCGGACGCCGAGAGACGACGAGGGACTACGGAGGAGAGAGGACGGAGGAGAGATGCGGCGACGAGTAAGTGTTTTTTTGGGGATTTTGTACCCTCCTCGCCCCTCCACTCTCATTCCCTGCCAGCCGCTACTGGCAGGGCCTAATAAGGCTAGCGGAGGGTGGCCCTGCTTCCCCCCTCCTCTTTAAAAATATAAGGACCTGGGGGGGTGGGGTCCCCAAGGCCTAATAAGGCTCAGGGAGGGGGGCACTTGGACCCCATCCCCTTTACAAAACATAAGGTCCTGTGGCCAACCCCCTACTACTCACGTCCAAAGGCGCCAGGGGGGGTTGGCTTTATGTATGGAAATAAAATATCACTTTACTGTTAAAAAAAAACTAGAAATTCACTGAATAAACAAAGGTTTAAGTAACATTATAGTTAGGTGTGATAAAAGATCTGTTTTAAAATAAAAAAAAACTTGGAAATTCATTGGAAAAAAATGATTCAAGTAAAGTTATAGTTAGATGAATATCTCAGTGACAACATTAATGTTTTGTAAAAAAAAACATAGAAATTCACCAGTTATAGTTAGCAGAGCTAACTATAACTTGCACCCCAGCCATGCACTTCCTATAACCTCGCATATCACATCACTCATGACATCTGCTATGACATTATTTATGTCGAGAAAGCAAAAGACACACAGATGATGGACGGCTGCAGAGCAAATCAAACATTCACCTCCAGTCAATAGATCTGGGTTAAATCCATCATTCTTTTGCTCACCATGCCACCCCAGTTTGGACCCAGCCATATGCAAATCAGTCTTGACCCTGTGCCTCATGGGAACAGTCCAGCCCGAATTGCCAAGCCAGGTCCTCCCTGGACCGGAAACAAGCATACTGGGATCGGTTTCATGGCATCACCTCTCATCAGCCAGGTTAGCTTGAATCCAGTGACACAGTGAGCCCGGTACCCATGTCTGGGCATACCCAGCGCACTTAGGGCGAGAAAGCAAAAGACACATAGACATAATTTATGACATCACTGATGTAATATGCGAGGTTATAAACAGTGCATTGCGGGGGCGTAAGTTATAGTTGGCTCAGGTAGCCAGTGACTGGGAGTGTGAGTGGCTGCATGGATCTGTGAGTGTCTGTATGGGTATATGAATGGATGTGTGAGTAGTTCTGAGGATGTGTGAGTGGCAGTATGGGTGTGTGAGTGGGTATGTAGGTGGTTGTGTGGGTATGCAAGTGGGTGCGTGAGTGAGTGTGTGGATTTATGAGTGAGTGTATGTTTTTTTAATTGGGGTCTGGATTCGCAAATCTGCCCGAATCCACCAGTGAGGATCCGCAGATCCTCCCGTGGAAAAAAATAGGTTTTTAAACAAATTCTTGCCCATGAGGGGTCCCGCACAGACCCCTCCATTAGTCCCATGGGGTCAGGGTACCTCTACCCTCATCAATTCTATCACTTTTTAATTGCATTCTCCTCGCAGGAAATCGAGTCCAGATGAACAAAATGGTGGCCGCACTTTACTCTAAGGTTGCGGCCAGCCAATCACAATTTTGCTGTTGGTGAATGGATCTGTGAATCCGCAGAGGATCCGCGTCCCTAGATATACAAATTAGGTTTTCAGTTAATATCTCTAAAACTACTGAACGGATTACCTTACTGCCAAATTTGGTGTAATTCAGTATAGCGGTTCGGGATGTAGTCGTGTCAAAATTCCCTATGGGAATTAACATGGAAACACACTTTTTTTGACCCTTCCTTTTTCTTGGCCAAGCTTGATAGATCGTCCCTAATTTTCCATGCACAACTGGAATCACTGGCACACTTTTTTAAAAAACTTCCATGAAGATTCGTCAAACGGCACCAAAGATATAGGAAAGTCAAAAAACGCTTTTCATATGGAAACTAGGTCCTAACCATATAATTTTTAATATGCTTTTTAAATAAATATGTATGTATATATATGTGTATACAGATATAGATGTGCATACATATATATATATATATTTTGTTCGGGCTGCTTCTTCCGCCCCACTTGGCCCGTGGTAGATGGAGCGTACTCCGGCGAAGCTCACCGGAAAATTTGTTTTTCGTCAGAGTCCAAGTAATTACGCTCTCTCAGAACAATCCAATGCAAAAGATTTTATTACCAGTGACGCGTTTCGGGGAACACCGTCCCCTTGCTCACACAAAATGAGCTGGTTTTGAGTGCGCTTTCATTCGAGGATGCTTTGGTTTTAAAATTTACAGCGGCAGCCCAGCCGCGAAAGTGCATCTCCCCTGAAATCTGGGGGCCATGGAGACAAATGAACTGTTCAAAGTTTCCCTTTTTGGATTACCAGCTGGCCTCAAAAGGGAACAGCCTTCATGCTGGAGGCCCATCGGAGGGTTTTAGAAAATCGACGAAATGAGGTAATGGGACGGAGCCTACTAAGGAAATAATTGTGCAGGAAGGCATTGAAAAGTTACTATAATAGAAAATAATTACGGACTTCCTTCTCCAGCATGCAACAATATGTTGTACTCACCTGCTGCCCAATTGGAGGGCTTAAAAGTCACATGCTGCCAAGTGCTTTCTTAAATGAAATACCATCCCATTACTTGTTAATGCCTGTGATCAAGGGGATTGAAGCCCCGAAACGCGTAAGGCGAAGAAACTTACTCTGCGTGAATAAATGCTGTTCTGCCGGTGAAAATGAGCTGGTTTTGAGTGCGCTTTCATTTGAGGATGCCTTGGTTTTATAATATATATATATATATATATATATATCAAAGTCCACAAGTGTCCACAAACGGAGCACACTCCACACCGAGTAACCAAAGTTAATTACGATGGCAGGTAGGCTGGTACGTACTGTTGCAATAAAATAATGCCTAACGCGTTTCAAGCTCAATTTGCTCTTGATCACAGGCAAGCGGCAACAAAAATGAAGAGTGCGGGCTGCTGGTCGGCATTTAAATTCATTTTAATTTCCCGCAGGTGAGTTGGAAAATTCACACAATTGCACCATGGGACTAGTAGTCCATTTGCATAATAACACTCGTCTTGTGATGCCACTTCAAATACTTTTCAATAATGCCTCAAATAGGTCGAACAGTTCCATAACCCAGTGTCCCTGCAAATAACATCCCTCAGTGTTCCCCAATGCCTCGTCGTCCACGAAGCTGGGGTCCGCCATACATCCAGGGCGGTGGTGCTGGCAGTCTCGTGAGATGTGTAACTATTGCTGCTGGCCCGTGACCAAGGAAATGAATTCCGAAACGCGTTGGGCTTTTTATAATGATGAAAGAAACTTGCCGTCTTGAAGTGCTTGGCTTATCTTTTCCTAGTGAGGAGTGTGCTTGTTTTGGGACAAACTGTGGACTTTGATAAATTCGGCCGTCCAGCCGTTTAAGCGCACCACTGCCTGTTATGTAAGGCGGGTCTGCGGCTTCGTGATGTCGAGGCCAGGCAGAACACTGGGAGCTGTGATTTGCATTCCAAGAGAGCATTGTTCCGTTTCAACCTTATCAAGGGTAATGACTATTATTTTACATATTACAGCAGCATTGAAAAGTTAGATGGATTTATGGAACTGCGAATACCAGCATGCACTGCTTGTTGATGCCATACTCACCTGAGCTTTATTAAAGAGATTTAAGCAGTGCTGGCAGTCTCGTGAGATGTGTAACTATTGCTGCTGGCCCATGACCAAGGAAATGAATTCCGAAACGCGTTGGGCTTTTTATAATGATGAATGAAACTTAACGTCTTGAAGTGCTTGGCTTATCTTTTCCCAGTGAGGAGTGTGCTCGTTTTGGGACAAACTGTGGACTTTGATAAATACGGCCGTCCAGCCGATAAAGCGCACCACTGCCTGTTATGTAAGGCGGGTCTGCGGCTTTGTGATGTCGAGGCCAGGCAGAACACTGGGAGCTGTGATTTGCATTCCAAGAGAGCATTGTTCCGTTTCAACCTTATCAAGGGTAATGACTATTATTTTACATATTACAGCAGCATTGAAAAGTTAGATGGATTTATGGAACTGCGAATACCAGCATGCACTGCTTGTTGATGCCATACTCACCTGAGCTTTATTAAAGAGATTTAAGCAGTGCTGGCAGTCTCGTGAGATGTGTAACTATTGCTGCTGGCCCGTGACCAAGGAAATGAATTCCGAAACGCGTTGGGCTTTTTATAATGATGAAAGAAACTTGCCGTCTTGAAGTGCTTGGCTTATCTTTTCCCAGTGAGGAGTGTGCTTGTTTTGGTGGGACAAACTGTTGACTTTGATATATATATATATATATATATATATATATATATATATATATATATATATATATATATATAATATATATTATCTACTGGCGGTCGCCAGTAGATAGTTATAGTTACAACCTATTATCCATAGGAAATCCGCGACATTCTATTTGAAATAACTCTCTTGCCGGTTGACGTATCTTCGCAAAATTTTCAAACTTTATGGCCCGCTCCGGTCCGCTCCTACCCTGAAAGTCTCGGGGGATTCGTCAAGCGGGGGCCGAGAAAAAGGGGGTCCCAAAACGCGTTTTCCCCATGCAATTTTCCATAGGAAACTTTAGACACGGCTACAGCCCGAACTGCTGAACGGAATTACACCAAATTTGGCAAAGAGGTAGTTCTTGGTTCAGAAAGAACCCTTTTTGTTAAATGGTGTAAATCCGTTCAGTAGTTGCTGAGAAAATCAAAAGTAAAAAGATAGTGATATCTATGGCCGAGTAGGGTCCGCGTACCCTCCCGATCACGAGCTGCATGTTAATTGGCTGTCAGCTGGCTGTCAACATTCCGATTCAGGAAATGTTGGCAGCCATTTTGTCCCTCGGTAGAACCGAGGGACAGAAACAAGTGCGCAAAGCGCACAAAGGGGCAGGGTAGAAACACCCTGACCCCTAGGTTTGCTCAGGGTGCGCGAATCCTGCCGAAAAAAAATTGAAGCGCGGTCTCCCGCGCTTCGATAGTTAATTGGCCCCGGGTGGGCCAAGTCCCGGGGGCATGCTGGGGGGGTTAATTTTATGTGTGGGGGCCTCTAAGGGCCCCCAAGCCCCGGGGACCACCACCCCCGGGGCTTTATGTATAATGGTGCGGGAGGGCTCTGAGCCCTCCCGCAGCCCCGGGGACCGCCACCTCCCGGGGCTTCTTTTTTAATTTTGAAAAACCTGTGTGGGGGCTCCAGCCCCTACACGCCCGGGACCACCACCTCCCGGGGCACTAAGAAAATTAAAATGGGGGTCCGTTTTGGACCCCCAAGCCCCGGGGACCACCACCTCCCGGGGCTGTGCTGATGTAGGGAGGGGGCCGCGCGGCCCCCTCCTGGAGCCCTTGATGGCCCTGGGGACCGCCACCCCCAGGGCCGGCTCCTGCAGTGTCCCGGGGTGCCTACCCCCGGGACACTGCTGTTTGCAATGACAGGACGGGAGCCTCGCGGCTCCGTCCTGTCATTGCAAGCTGCTTTGATATTGGAAGAGAGAGCAGGAAACCTGCTCTCTCTTCCAATATCCAAAGCACATTAGCTTTCCACATGGGGAGCAGCATGTTAGCTGCTCCCCATGTGTAAGCAATGCCGGCTCCCGTAGGACACGGGGAGCCGGCGGGACTGTGGGGGTTTGGGGACCCCCACAGTCCCTAACGAGAGGCCAGGCCCCGGGGGATGGGGTCCCGGGGCCATAAGAGGCCACGGAGGGGGCCACGCAGCCCCCTCCCCAAAGTAACAAAAAAAAAAAAGTGCAAGGCCGCCCGGGGGATGGGGTCCCCGGGGCCTTAAATGGCCTGAGGAGGGGGCCACGCAGCCCCTCCAAATAAAAAAAAGAGGCCATGCCCCGGGGATGGGGTCCCGGGGCCAATACAGGCCCAGGGAAGGGGGCCACGTGGCCCCCTTCCCGTTTTTTATTTTTTATTTTAATTTAAAAGGGGAAAGGCCCTGGGGGATGGGGTCCCCAGGGCCTAAAAATAGAAAAAAAGGAAGGGGGCCACACAGCCCCCCTTCAGGGGGAAAAACAAAACAAAAAAAAAACGATCGGCCCGTAGGCCCCGCCCCTTCCTTCACCACTCTGCAAACGCGCCCCTGGCGCGTTTGCAGAGAGGGAACGAATTCCCTTGAATACTGGGGTCCCTGGGGCCAACTAGCTCACCAGGAACCTCCAGTATGCGCCAGGGGCTGCCTTGCAGAGAGGTGTACAGAGGCCACGCCCCTTTTACACCTCTCTGCAACGCAGCTCTATGGCGCTTTGGAGGTATATGGTGGGCTAGTTGCACCCCAGGGACCCTCAGGATTCAAGGGGAGTTAATCCCCCGACTTAAAACGCGCCACGGGGCGCGTTTGCACAGTGGTGAAGGGAGGGCGGGGCTTCAGGTGACATGTGTGCAAACAGGCCCCGTGGCGCGTTTTAAGATGGGGAATTAAATCCTCTTCAATCCTGAGGGTCCCTGGGGCCAACTAGCCCAACAGGTACGTCCAGAAAGCGCCACAGAGCTGCGTTGCAGAGAGGTGTAAAAGGGGTGTGGCCTCTGTACATGTCTCTGCAACGCAGCCCCTGGCGCATACTGGAGGTTCCTGGTGGGCTAGTTGGCCCGTAGGGACCCTCATGATTCAAGGGGACTTAATCCCCCAACTTAAAACGCGCCACGGGCGCGTTTGCACAGATGTCACCTCAGGCCCCGCCCCTCCCTTCACCATTGTGCAAATATTCCTCTAAAATCAGCCGAAATACGAATTCCGATTTACTCACCTGTTATCAGGAGAGACCTCAGTGCTGCATCTTTCAGCCCAGTACTGATCCTCAAAAGTAATTTTAACCGTACTTACCGGTAACTTGAATTTCCTTCCATAGGAAATTACAACCCCGAATAGGAACATTGAAGTACGCCGTATTAGGGGCGTGTTTTCCCAATCTTGAATATACCCAACCTAGGGTTTTGGATCGCATAAATTTGATTAATATCCAGGATAGATCTGGTACCATCACTTACAGACAAGATACGCTAATTTTAAGCTTTCAAACCTTGGATTGGTGGCTTGTGATCCGCAACACAATGGTGACGATTTATCCCATGTCTTTGATGAATATATATGAGCCCTGATGAAGTTCCAATAGGAACGAAACGCGTTGGCTGACTTTTGCTGTTCTAAACTCCTTTTGATACAAAATAAAGAAAATACACTTCGGAAAAGTTGGAAACACTGTGGACTCATTTAATCGGTGCACCTTCCCCTTTGTAATAATGTTATCAGGAGAGACCTCAGTGCTGCATCTTTCAGCCCAGTACTGATCCTCAAAAGTAATTTTAACCGTACTTACCAGTAACTTGAATTTCCTTCCATAGGATATCATTGCCTGCTTTTTGCTGAAAAAGTTTCTAAGTGTTGATTTTTGAAACATACAAATATTCCTCTAAAATCAGCCGAAATACGAATTCCGATTTACTCACCTGTTATCAGGAGAGACCTCAGTGCTGCATCTTTCAGCCCAGTACTGATCCTCAAAAGTAATTTTAACCGTACTTACCGGTAACTTGAATTTCCTTCATAGGCTAACATTGACTGGTTTCACTTGGAAATTCTTCTAAGTGTGGAGTTTTGGAACTTTAAAATATTCCTCTAAAATCAGCCGAAATACGAATTCCGATTTACTCACCTGTTATCAGGAGAGACCTCAGTGCTGCATCTTTCAGCCCAGTACTGATCCTCAAAAGTAATTTTAACCGTACTTACCAGTAACTTGAATTTCCTTCCATAGGATATCATTGCCTGCTTTTTGCTGAAAAAGTTTCTAAGTGTTGATTTTTGAAACATACAAATATTCCTCTAAAATCAGCCGAAATCCGAATTCTGATTTACTCACCTGTTATCAGGAGAGACCTCAGTGATGCATCTTTCAGCCCAGTACTGGTCCTGAAAAGTAATTTTAACCGTACTTACCAGTAACTTGAATTTCCTTCCATAGGCTAACATTGACTGGTTTCACTTGGAAATTCTTCTAAGTGTGGAGTTTTGGAACTTTAAAATATTCCTCTAAAATCAGCCGAAATACGAATTCCGATTTACTCACCTGTTATCAGGAGAGACCTCAGTGCTGCATCTTTCAGCCCAGTACTGATCCTCAAAAGTAATTTTAACCGTACTTACCGGTAACTTGAATTTCCTTCATAGGCTAACATTGACTGGTTTCACTTGGAAATTCTTCTAAGTGTGGAGTTTTGGAACTTTAAAATATTCCTCTAAAATCAGCCGAAATACGAATTCCGATTTACTCACCTGTTATCAGGAGAGACCTCAGTGCTGCATCTTTCAGCCCAGTACTGGTCCTGAAAAGTAATTTTAACCGTACTTACCGGTAACTTGAATTTCCTTCATAGGCTAACATTGACTGGTTTCACTTGGAAATTCTTCTAAGTGTGGAGTTTTGGAACTTTAAAATATTCCTCTAAAATCAGCCGAAATACGAATTCCGATTTACTCACCTGTTATCAGGAGAGACCTCAGTGCTGCATCTTTCAGCCCAGTACTGATCCTGAAAAGTAATTTTAACCGTACTTACCAGTAACTTGAATTTCCTTCCATAGGAATCCATTGTCTGGTTTTCAGCAGAAAAGTTTCAAAGTGTCGATTTTCACAAACTACAAATATTCCTAAAAATCGCCTGTATGACTTAAATGCATTCTTTCAACTGTTTACAGGAGATGCACCAGTGCTGGATCCAGGATCCAACACTGAGTAAGAAAAAGTAACGATAACAGTTTTTAACTTCTAAGTGAATTTCCTTCCATAGGATAACATTGGTGATTCTATGAGAAAAAGTTTCTAAGTGTGAACTTTTAAAGTACAATAATATTCCTTAAAAATCACGACTGTAACCAAAACGCTTTTACTCAACTGTTTACAGGAGATGTCCCAGGACTGAATCTAGGATCCAGTAATGTGGTTAGAAAAGTAATCCATAAAGTAACTAATTGCATTTAACTAGAAATTCACATTGAGCTGAATGTTGCATTGTGTTTGAAAATGTGTTGCCCATTGCAACAACTGTAACTACTGTACTTAAAAGTCTATTGCCTATGTGCAAAGTAATTAAACTAAAGTAATTCATTCTGAGAAAGTATTTTTGTAATGTAATGTATAATGTAATTACAATGTAATTTAAAAATAAAATATGTAAAAAAAAATGTTTCTAAAAATTTGGAAATCAGTATGAAAAAAATTTATATAACAATTAATACATTTAAAAATTGTCATTTACAAAACCTTTGAAATTCACTGAAAAAACTGTAGGTTTCAGACATGTTATAGTTACAAATTAGCATTTAAAAAACCTTTGAAATTCACTGAAAAACCATAGGTTTCAGGGACGTTATAGTTACAAATTAGCATTTAAAAACCTTTGAAATTCACTGAAAAAACCATAGGTTTTAGGGACAGTTATAGTTAGTTGGACATTGCACTCGTACAAAACCCGTGAAATTCCCCGTTATAGTTAGTCCAGCTAACTATAACTCGCGCCCCCGCAATGCACTGCTGATGACGTCACATATTACATCACTCATGACATGGTCAGTGACATCACTGATGACATCACTGATGACATCTCAAATGACATCACTGATGACATCATCCACGTGATAATCTGATGCACCTCCTCACAACCTAATATAACCTTTGATACACCCACTCTAAATTACAGACTGCCATTCGCAAAACCATAGACACTCCAACACCAATAACTACATACCCACTCACTGATTCTTAGGTCTACGCACACATCCACTCACTCACCCGTACAGTCACTCATACTTACGGTCACTCAGTACAGGACTATCATATGCACTCATACTCCTATATAGACACTCAAACACCGCCACTCATCCATAGAGGTACTCACACACCTAGTCAGTCATGCAAATAATTAAACACACTACCATTTACTCACCTATACAGTTATACACACACCAGCTCACTTACTCATACAAATAGTAGCACATTCTTACGCTCTTATACAATCACTGATACAAGCACACACTCATCCATACAGCCACTATCACAATCACTCACTCTCGCTTATAGCTATTTATATACTCCAACACACATATATACTGCCTTTCACATATGTAGTTACTCACACATGTACCACTGGGACATACATTCACTCACTAACACACTCTTACACACACTTACCCACCCATACAGTCTATCACAGTTGCACTCTTGAAACCATCCACCCAGTGAATCACCCACTCACACATCTATGCACAGAGTTGCACACACCCCTCCCACACAAACACTCAGGCACCCATACAGATACTCAGACAAGCATTCAATAACTCATATAGACACTCATGTAGCTATTCACAAACACATGCAGCCACTTACACAGCAACAGACAGACGGATACAGACATTCACCCAGTTTAGTCACTAACCCATGCATTCAGTAAGATTCGTTAAATCACTCACTTATAGAGTCAGTCACGCACCTACTAAATCATCCATACAGACACTTACACACCCACTCATTCTTCAATACGTCTTTTCCTATATATATTAAAAATATTTAAACTTTACAGAAACACACAGTCACTGGATGATGTCATCAGTGATGTCATCAGTGATGTCACTGACCATGTCATGAGTGATGTAATATGTGACGTCATCAGCAGTGCATTATGGGGGCGCGAGTTATAGTTAGCTGGACTAACTATAACGGGGGAATTTCACGGGTTTTGTACGAGTGCAATGTCCAACTAACTATAACTGTCCCTAAAACCTATGGTTTTTTCAGTGAATATATATATATATATCCACAAGAAAAGGTTGCCCCACTGGAAGAAGCCACAAGGTAAGTGCAAATGTTCCAACATATATTTGAAGGCAGCTGCATACAGTGAATAACGGAGGGAACAGGACTTTGGTTTGGACCCCAGCAGTATGAAAATTTGACTGCGTGGGGATTACGGTGACCGGAATGCAGAAGGCATCGCCCACTGAAGGGTAATAATTGTGAGACTGTCAGCGCACTACATGATCCAGCATGCTTGAGTTCTGCCTATCGAGGCGCCCACCAGGGGGCAAACACTTTAAAAAGCAGCAATTGTAATGTGGGTGTCAATGTGTCCGAAATATATTAGGAAACGCCAGCATCGAAATAAAATCTTTTATTCACCGTAAGGAGTGCAGCTCATACCTTTCTGTTGTAGAGAGGGTTTGGAGATATATATATATATATATATATATATATATATATATATATATATATATTATCTACTGGCGGTCGCCAGTAGATAGTTATAGTTAGGACCTATTTTCCATAGGAAATCCACGACATTCTATTTGAAATAACTCTTGCGTCGGTTGACGAATCTTCGCGAAATTTTCAAACTTTATGGCCCGCTCCGGTCCGCTCCTACCCTGAAAGTCTCAGGGTGATTCGTCAAGCGGGGGCCGAGAAAAAGGGGGGTCCCAAAACGTGTTTTCCCCATTCATTTTCCCATAGGAAACTTTAGACACGGCTACAGCCTGAACTGCTGAACGGAATTACACCAAATTTGGCAAAGAGGTAGTTCTTGGTTCAGAAAGAACCCTTTTTGTTAAATGGTGTAAATCCGTTCAGTAGTTGCTGAGAAAATCAAAAGTAAAATATATATCTATGGCCGCGTCGGATTCGCGCACCCTCCCGATCACGAGCTGTCTGCTAATTGGCTGTCAACACTCCAAACCAGGAAGTGTTGGCAGCCATCTTGTTCCTCGGTAGAACCGAGGAACAAGAAAGCAGTAAAAAAGTGCGCAAAACGCACAAAGGGGGCAGGGTAGAAACACCCTGACCCCCTAGGTCTGCTCAGGGGTCCCACAAGGACCCCCTGGGCAGAAAAGCATTTTTTTTTAAATTGGCAGGATGCGCTCAGGGAGCGCGAATCCTGCCGAAAAAAAAATAATCAAAGAGCGGTCTCTTGCGCTTCGATTGTATTTTGCCCCCGGGTGGCCCAAGTCCCGGTGGCATGGTGGGGGGGTTAAATTTATGTATGGGGGCCTCAAGGGCCCCCAAGCCCCGGGGACCGCCACCCCCCGGGGCTTTCTTTTTAAATGGTGCGGGAGGGCTCTGAGCCCTCCCGCAGCCCCGGGGACCACCACCTCCCGGGGCTTCTTTTAAAAACTTTTTCATGTGTGGGGGGCTCGAGCCCCCCATACGTCCCAGGGACCGCCACCTCCCGGGGCACTAACAAATTAAAATGGGGGTCCGTTTTGGACCCTCGAAGCCCCGGGGACCACCACCTCCCCGGGCTTTGCTGATGTGGGGAGAGGGGCCGCGCGGCCCCCTCCTGGAGCCTGTGGTGGCCCTGGGGACCGCCACCCCCAGGGCCGGCTCCTGTAGTGTCCCGGGTGCCTACCCCGGGACACTGCTGTTTGCAATGACAGGACGGGAGCCTCGTGGCTCCCGTCCTGTCATTGCAAACTGCTTTGGATATTGAAGAGAGAGCAGGAAACCTGCTCTCGCTTCCAATATCCAAAGACAATTGCTTTTCCACATGGGGAGCAGCATGTTAGCTGCTCCCCGTGTGGAAAAGCAATGCCGGCTCCCTTAGGACACGGGGAGCCGGCGGGACTGTGGGGGTTTGGGGACCCCCCACAGTCCCCAACGAGAGGCCAGGCCCCGGGGGATGGGGTCCCCGGGGCCATAAGTGGCCCGGGAGGGGGGCCCTCCCCAGAAATAAGTAAAAAATAAATAAATAAAAAAAGGCCTGCCCCGGGGGATGGGGTCCCCGGGGCAAAAGGAGGCCTGAGGAGGGGGGCCACGCAGCCCCCCTCCTTAAAAATTAAAGAAAAAGTGTGGCCATTCCCCGGGGGATGGGGTCCCCGGGCAGGATTCGGCCAGGGGAGGGGGCACGCGGCCCCCTTCCCGTTTAATTGAAAAAAAAAAGAAGGGGGTAAGGCCCTGGGGGATGGGGTCCCCAGGGCCCAAAAATAGGAAACAGGAAGGGGGGCCACACAGCCCCCCTTCAAAGAAAGAAAAAAAAAAAAAAGCGATCGGGCCACAGGCCCCGCCCCCTTCCTTCACCACTCTGCAAACGCGCCCCCTGGCAAGTTTGCAGATGGGGAAGTAATTCCACTTCAATACTGGTGGTCCCTGGGGGCCAACTAGCCCACCAGGAACCTCCAGTATGCGCCAGGGGCTGCGTTGCAGAGAGGTGTACAGAGGCCACGCCCCTTTATACACCTCTCTGCAACGCAGCTCTGTGGCGCTTTTGGATATACCTGTTGGGCTAGTTGGCCCCCAGGGACCCTCAGGATTCAAGGGAGTTAATACCCCGACTTAAAACGCGCCACGGGCGCGTTTGCACAGTGGTGAAGGGAGGGGCGGGGCTTCAGGTGACATGTGTGCAAACAGGCCCCGTGGCGCGTTTTAAGATGGGGAATTAAATCCCCTTCAATCCTGAGGGTCCCTGGGGCCAACTAGCCCAACAGGTACATCCAGAAAGCGCCAGCAGAGCTGCGTTGCAGAGAGGTGTAAAAGGGGTGTGGCCTCTCTACACGTCTCTGCAACGCAGCCCCTGGCGCATACTGGAGGTTCCTGGTGGGCTAGTTAGCCCCTAGGGACCCTCATGATTCAAGGGGACTTAATCCCCCAACTTAAAACGCGCCACGGGGCGCGTTTGCACAGATGTCACCTCAGGCCCCGCCCCTACCTTCACCATTGTGCAAATATTCCTCTAAAATCTGCCGAACTACGACTCCGGATTTACTCACCTGTTATCAGGAGAGACCTCAGTGCTGCATCTTTCAGCCCAGTACTAATCCTGAAAAGTAATTTTAACCGTACTTACCAGTAACTTGAATTTCCTTCCATAGGATATCATTGCCTTCTTTTTGCTGAAAAAGTTTCTAAGTGTTGATTTTTGAAACATACAAATATTCCTCTAAAATCAGCCGAAATACAAATTCCGATTTACTCACCTGTTATCAGGAGAGACCTCAGTGCTGCATCTTTTAGCCCAGCACTGACCCTGAAAAGTAATTTTAACCGTACTTACCAGTAACTTATATTTTCTTCCATAGGAATCCATTGTCTGGTTTTCAGCTGAAAAGTTTGTGTCGATTTTCACAAACTACAAATATTCCTTAAAAATCGCCTGTATGACTTAAACGCATTCTTTCAACTGTTTACAGGAGATGCACCAGTGCTGGATCCAGGATCCAACACTGAGTAAGAAAAAGTAACGATAACAGTTTTTACCTGCTAAGTGAATTTCCTTCCATAGGATAACATTGGTGATTCTATGAGAAAAAGTTTCTAAGTGTCAACTTTTAAAATACAATAATATTCCTTAAAAATCACTACTGTAACCAAAACGCTTTTACTCAACTGTTTACAGGAGATGTCCCAGGACTGAATCTAGGATCCAGTCCTGTGGTTAGAAAAGTAATCCATAAAGTAACTAATTGCATTTAACTAGAAATTCACATTGAGCTGAATGTTGCATTGTGTTTGAAAATGTGTTGCCCATTGCAACAACTGTAACTACTGTACTTAAAAGTCTATTGCCTATGTGCAAAGTATTTAAACTAAAGTAATTCATTCTGAGAAAGTATTTTTTGTAATGTATAATGTAATTACAATGTAATTTAAAAAATAAAATATGTAAAAAAAAATGTTTCTAAAAATGTAGTAAATCAGTATGAAAAAAATAAATATAACAATTAATACATTTAAAAAATGTCATTTACAAAACCTTTGAAATTCACTGAAAAAACCGTAGGTTTCAGACATGTTATAGTTAGAAATTAGCATTTAAAAACCTTTGAAATTCACTGAAAAAACCATAGGTTTCAGACACGTTATAGTTAGAAATTAGCATTTAAAAACCTTTGAAATTCACTGAAAAAACCATAGGTTTCAGGCACGTTATAGTTAGAAATTTGCATTTAAAAACCTTAGAAATTCACTGAAAAAACCATAAGGTTTTAGGGACAGTTATAGTTAGTTGGACATTGCACTCGTACAAAACCCGTGAAATTCCCCGTTATAGTTAGTTCAGGTAACTATAACTCGCGCCCCCGCAATGCACTGCTGGTGACGTCACATATTACATCACTCATGACATGGTCAGTGACATCACTGATGACATCACTGATGACATCTCAAATGACATCACTGATGACATCACTGATGACATCATCCATGTGAGAATTTAATGCATCTTCTCACACCCTAATATAAGTTTTGAAACACCCACTCTAAATTACAGACTGCCATTCTCAAAACCATACACACTCCAATACCAATAAGAACATACCCACTCACTGATTCTTAGGTCTACACACACACATCTACTCACTCACCCGTACAGTCACTCATACTTACAGTCACTCAGTACAGGACTATCATATGCACTCATACACCTATATAAACACTCACACAACGCAACTCATCCATAGAGGTATTCACACACCTAGTCAGTCATGCAAATAATTAATCACACTCCAATTTACTCACCTATACAGTTATACACACCAGCTCACTTACTCATAAAAATACTAGCACATTCTTACGCTCCTATGCAATCACTGATGCAAGCACACACTCATCCATATAGCCACTCTCACAATCACACACTCTCACTTATAGCCATTTATATACTCCAACACACATATATACTGCCTTTCACATATGTAGTTACTCGCACATGTACCACTGAGATATACATTCAATCACTAACACACCCATACACACACTCACCCACCCATACAGTCCATCACAGACGCACTCTTGAAACCATGCACCCAGTGAATCACCCACTCACACATCTATGCACAGAGTCACACACACCCCACCCACACAAACACTGAGGCACCCATACAGATACTCAGAGAACCAATCCATAACCCATATAGACACTCATTTAGCTAGTCAGAAACCCATGCAGTTGCTTACACAACAACAGACAGACGGATACAGACATTCACACAGTTTAGTCACTCACCCATGCATCCAGTAAGATACGTTTAATCACTCACTTATAGACTCAGTCACGCACCTACTAAATCATCCATTCAGGCGCTTCTACACCCACTCATTCTTCAATACGCCTTTCCCTAAATATATTAAACATATTTAAACTTTACAGAAACACACAGTCACTGGATGATGTCATCAGTGATGTCATCAGTGATGTCATTTGAGATGTCATCAGTGATGTCATCAGTGATGTCACTGACCATGTCATGAGTGATGTAATATGTGACGTCACCAGCAGTGCATTGCGGGGCGCGAGTTATAGTTACCTGAACTAACTATAACGGGGGAATTTCACGGGTTTTGTACGAGTGCAATGTCCAACTAACTATAACTGTCCCTAAAACCTTATGGTTTTTTCAGTGAATTTCTAAGGTTTTTTAAATGCAAATTTCTAACTATAACGTGCCTGAAACCTATGGTTTTTCAGTGAATATATATATATATATATATATATATAATACCTACTGGCGGTCGCCAGTAGGTTGTTATAGTTAGGACCTAGTTTCCATAGGAAAAGCGTTTTTTGATTTGCCATCTTTGGCACCGTTTGACGAATCTTCGCGAAAGTTTCAAAACTAATGGGGCGCTCCGATCAACTCCTGTCTTGAGGGTTTCGGGGTGATTCGTCAAGCGGGGGCCGAGAAAAAAGGGGGGTCCCAAAACGTGCTTTCTCCATGTTAATTTCCATAGGATCTTTTGTCGCGGCTACAGCCCGAACTGCTGAACGGAATTACACCAAATTTGGCAGAGAGGTAGCTGTTGTTCCAGAGTGCACTCTTTGCTTTAAATGGTGTAAATCCGTTCAGCAGTTCCTGAGAAATTTAAAAATAAAAAATATTGATATCTGGTGACCGTGGTGGATTCGCGTACCCTCCCGAGCACGAGCTTCATTTTGATTGGCTGTCAACGATCCAAACCAAGAAGTGTTGGCAGCCATTTTGTGACTCGGTAAAACCGAGTCACAAGAAAAAAGGGTATTAAATGATTAAAAAAAGGAAAAGGGGGCAGGGTAGAAACACCCTGACCCTCTAGGCCTGGTCAGGGCGTCCCACAGGGACCCCCAGGGCCCAAAAAAATATATTTTTTACATTTTTTGGCAGAATTCACACTGGGTGCGCGAATCCCGCTGAAAATCCCGCCGCGCTTCGTTTTAATGAGCCCCCGGGTGGGCCAGGTCCCGGGGAAAATATGAAAAATATATGCAGGTGCCGCGCGGGCCCCCGCAGCCCCGGGGACCGCCACCCCCCTGGGGCTTTCTATAGTTATTGGTGGGGGGCCCTCGCGGTCCCCCAAACCCCGGGGACCGCCACCTCCCTGGGGCTTTACTTAATTATTCGGGGGGACTTGTGGGCCCCCCCAAGCCCCGGGGACCGCCACCTCCCCGGGGCTTTTATTTATTTAGGAGGGCCTCGTAGGCCCCCCTAAGCCCTGGGGACCACCACCTCCCCGCGGCTCGAATTATTGTGATGCGGGGGTCCATTGCGGACCCCCTGCCCTGGGGACCACCACCTCCCCAGGGCTATTTACAAGTTGGAAGGGGGGCCCGCGTGGCCCCCCTCCTGGAGCCCTCCTTGGCCCTGGGGACCACCACCCCCCAGGGCCGGCTCCAGCAATGTCCCGGGGTGCCCACCCTCGGGACATTGCAGTTTGCAATGACAGGGTGGGAGCACGGCTCCCGCCTTGTCATTGCAAACTATGCTTTGCTTCATGGAAGCGAGAGCAGAAAACCTGCTCTCGCTTCCATGAAGCGAAGCATATTGCTTTTGGACAAGGGGAGCTGCATGTCAGCAGCTCCCCTTGTCCAAAAGCAATGCCGGCTCCCGAGGAGCCGACTGGGACCGCGGGGGCATTGGGGCCCCCCGCGGTCCCCATCGTGAGGGCATGCCCCGGGGGATGGGGTCCCCGGGGCAAAAAAAAGCCCTAGGGGGGGTATTTAAAAAAAAATATATATAAAATGGCTGGGCCTTGGGGGATGGGGTCCCCGAGGCAGAGTTTGAGTTATAAGAATGGGGGGCATTTCTTTTTCTCGCGTGCTTGGAGTCGCGACTCCATTGCGGCTCTCAGCAGGGCCCGCCGTGTAACCGCGATGGGTTTGTGACTCCAAGCAAAATTAAAAAAAGAGTATGTATGTTTTAAAAAAAGTAAGATTATATGTTAGGTTATAGGGTGGCTCTAAAAAGAGCCCTTGTTTTCATTCTGACTTTGTTGAAGCTACATGTAAGTGCGGACGCACAGCTTTGGGTTGTTGAGGAAGACTCTGTTCCCTTGATCTGTGAAGTGCACTCCATCACTTCTGTAGATGTCGTCCACATCAAAACGTAGATTGTTGTTGTAGATGGACTCCATTCTATGATCTCTGAGGTATGCAGAAACAGCTTTATTGACATTCTTCCTAGCTTTCTCAAACTAGGGACAGAATTGATTTGACCAGTTCCATTTCTGTCTTTGGCATATATTAGAGTATACAAAGACAGTTTGAGGCAAAAGCAACATCAATTGTGCAAAGGTGTCCTTCATTAGCATTTCCAGACCTACCCCAGTCAATGTGCCTAGGTCATTGCCACCACAGTGCACAATCATAAGGTCAGGGGGTTGGAGATGCAAAAAGGTTTTAACCAAAGGCATCAATTGGTGCCACTTTAATCCTCTCTGTGCAATCCATTTAATGTCCACATTTTCCAAACCTAGGTCTTTGGCAATACCTCTGCGTTCAGCATACCTTTTGCACCAGAAAACATAGCTGTGCCCTACAATCCACACTGTGAGCATCTTGAAGGTATGTCTGGAAGGAATGAAAAGATGTCTGTAGCTGAGGTAGTCAGTTGGTAGAATGAGAGGTATCTAAAATGGTGGAGAACATGTTTTAAAAAAAGTTGATAAGTGATTGGCTGTTCATCAAGATTGTGCACTCAAAAATCGGATGCATGTTACTTTGCTGAGGTATCATGTTTGTGATTCGTTATTAGAAAATGTTTGAAAGGTACAGTAGATACCATAAGGTAATATTTTGCAAAAGTCCACCACACCTGCCGTTTGCATTAGTAAGCTTGTGTGCTGAACTTGAAACTATGGTGAACTTGTGACCTGCCAGTACAGTTGAATGTTCTATGAACTGTTGCTATGGAAACTGGCATTAAGTAGAATGGGGGAAGGGTTGAAACTTAACTGTGGACTTAAAATGTGAAATGGATACATAAATATAAGTGAAACGTTAGTAAATTAAGGTTTTCTAAGACAGTAGTATGTGGAGAAGTAGTGTGTTGCTGTAAATCTATACTAGTATTATTAAAAATAGGTTTTTGAACTCCCGTGTGGATTCGCGACTCCACCGCGGTGGAGTCGCGACTTCAGAAAATTACAGAAGCAGTTTGGGCACCATTTGAAGACAGTTAGAAAGGGTTAATCTGTCTAACCAATAGAAATGTGTTTTGCAATTTGAAATAATGATGGAAGCAATGTGATTTGATACTTATATTTATTTGAGTGCAAAAAGAGAGGGAAAGTTTGCCATTTCTGGTTTCACGTTTCTGAGAGAGGTGCATTACATTTCTTGTGTGGAAAAGACAATCTGTTAAGAGTTTCTGATATTTGATATTCTGCAATACTACCTCAAACGTGAGTAACCAATTTGTAAGGTGTATTATATATTATTCAGCACTACTTTATTGTTTCTAGTGATATTTTTACTTTAAAAAAATAAAAAAATCCAAGTGTTGAAATTGTAAGACAAATGTGATGTATAGAATATGTTATGAAATGTACAGCTCTCTCTTGTACTTTGTATTATTGTAATGAGAAGAGTTTTGAAATAGTTTGTAGATAGTAACATGGTAGAAGGATTAGTGTTGGCTTTCTGAAATTATCCAGGCAGTACTCTTGTACTGAACTTTTCACTGAGGCACTACTCATCTAGTCATGCATTCTCTCAGGCACTACCCACTACCCATCTATTTGTATGTTTCTTTGATATATGATGCCACTTTTAAAAGGTACCGACACATGCAAGCGAGCTTTCTGGAATATTGTGAGACTTTTAACAGATAGATTGAAACGGTTGCTGCTTTGTATTTGCTTAGGCCCAACACTCTGAGTAGTTGCTGAATAGTGAAGCTGCACGCTATAAGTGAAGTTTAAGATATGTTGGCAGAGGGATTAGTGATTAGGTTAGGTCGTATTGGTTTATAAAGATGTACACTTCAAGTATGCTGCATAATATGAGGTGTCTCTTTAAAATGGGAAGTGCAGTCTTTCAAGTTTATGGGACTTTTTAGTCTCATGACTGAGGTATGTGTCTGTGTGCATATGTATTCTCTCATGTGTTATGATTAAATAGATGGTAGAGGTGTAAAACTCTGGTACACATGTATTTGTATGTTTCTTTTACTTATAATGCCACTAAGAAAAAGGCACAGACATTTGAATGCTATGTAATCCTTCAGACTTTAACCATAGATTTGTGCAATCATGCAGGCACTACTATCCCACTCAAAGATTCAGTCAAGCACTACCCATGCTCTCATCTACTCACTCAGGTACAACAGATGCACTGATAGAATGTCCCAAGACTTACCTTTACACTCATATTTTCTCTCATGTACTTCTCATACAGTCATACAATCATCCAGCTACTACCACTGCAGTCATAGAATCACTCAGGCAGTACCCATGCACTTTTTTATTCTTTCAAGCACTACTCATATACTCTTGTCTTCAACCATGCATTAGCCTTGCGCACATGGTTTGTCTAAGGTATTTCCCGTGCACTGATATAATCACCCATTTAGTACTGCTGCTCTCATGCAATCACCCAGGCAGTACTCTTGCAGTGAACAATTCACTCAGGCGCTACCCATCTAGTCATCTATTTTCTCAAGCACTGCCCACTACCAATCTATTTGCATGTTTCTTTGATATATGATGGCACTTTTAAAAGGTATAGACACATGCATGCATGCTTTCTGGAATATTGTGAGTCTTTTAACAGACACATTGAAAAGCTTGCTGCTTTGTATTTGGTAGGCCCAACACTCTGAGTAGTTGTTGAATAGTGAATGTGCAGGCCAAAAGTGCTTCTTTCTGTACCTCTCTTGCTTGTTTCTGCACCCCTCTTGCCTCTTTCTGCACCCCTCTTCCCTCTTTCTGCACCTATGTTGCCTATTTCTGCACCTCACTTGTTTCTTTCTGCACTCCTCTTGGCTTTTTCTACACCCCTCTACCCTCTTTCTGTACTTCTCTTGCCTCTTTCTACACCCCTCTTCTGTCTTTGTGTACCTCAGTTGCCTGTTTCTGCAATTCTCTTGCCTCTTTCTGCAGTTCTCTTGCCTCTTTTTTCATTTCTGTTGTTTCTTCCTGCACTTCTCTTGTCTCTTTCTGTATCCTTGTTCACTTTTTCTGCACCTCTCTTGCTTCTTTCTGCACCCCTGTTCCCTCTTACTGCACCTCTTTTGCCTGTTTCTGTAACTCTCTTGCATCTTTCTGTACTTTTCTTGCCTCTTTCTGCACCTTTGTTGCTTTCTTCTGTACTTCTCTTGCTTCTTTCTGCACCTCTTTTGCTTCTTTCTGCACCCCTGTTGCCTCTTTCTGCACCACTGTTGTCCCATTGTGCATGTTTGTTGCTTCTTTTTGCACTTCTCTTGCTTCTTTCTGCACCTCATGTGCTTCTTTCTGCACCCCTCTTGTCTCTTTTGCACCCATCTTGCTTGTTTATGCACCCCTCTTCCCTGTTTCTGCACCTCTCTTCCCTCTTTCTACATCCCTGTTCCCTCTTTCTGCACTTCTCTTGCCTCTTTCTGCACCTGTCTTGCCTTTTTCTGCACATCTGTTGCTTCTTTCTGCACTTCTCTTGTTTCTTTGTGCACTTCTCTTCCCTTTTTCTGCACTTCTCTTGCCTGTTTCTTCATTTCTCTTGCTTGTTTGTGGACTTCTCTTGCCTCTTTCTGCAAGCATGTTGCCTCTTTCTGTATCTCTGTTGCTTCTTTCTGCACTTCTCTTGCTTCTTTCTGCTCCTCTCTTGCTTCTTTCTGTACCCCTGTTGCCTCTTTTTGTACTCGTCTTCCCTGTTTGTGCACCTCTCTTGTCTCTTTGTGCACCTCTCTTGTCTTTTTCTGTATCTCTTAGCTTCTTTGTGCACTTCTTTTGCCTTTTTCTGCACCTCTGTTGCTTCTTTCTGCACTTCTCTTCCTTCTCTCTGCACATGTCTTATTTCTTTTTCAACTCATTTTGCCTCTTTCTGCACCCCTTTTATTTGTTTCCGTACCTTACTTGCGTTTTTTTACAACTTTTTCCTCTTTCTGCACTTCTTTTGCCTCTTTCTGCACCTGTCTTGCCTCTTTCTGTTCATCTGTTGCTTCTTTCTGCATTTCTTACATTTTTCAGTAGCTGTGTTGTTTGAGTATTTTATTTTGCTGTTTATAGACCTTTTGGTTTTTTCCTTTCTCCTTTTGGCTGTGTGACCACCTATGCTTGTGTTTTTGCAGATGTTTTGCTCATTTTTATACTTTTCTCTTTTTATAAGTTATAAATGCAATAGAAATGTAATTGTAATTTTGCGCTTAGTTGTTATTTTCAAAATTTAAATGTTATTAATTTTGAATTTTTAAATAATGTACTAAAATAATTAAACTATTATTTGTTTTTTAGGAAGATATTTTATTTGAATTAGAAATAAAAGATGGCAAGAAAACATGAAAAGAGTAAAGAACAAAGGAAACAGAAGTACTTAATGAAAACTAAAACGAGTGGAGTAGAAAAACACCAAATGGATGCTGAGGATAAAGTGGCTTCTGGTAAGAGAACTAAACAATTTATTTAAAAAGTTGTGGAGAGATTAAACGATGGAGGAAAGAAATTTTTCGAACAAAGGAGAAGCAAATAAAGAAACACAATGGAAAAGAAGAACATGTGACAAGAAGACAGAAACAATTTAAGGACATACGTGTACATATGTTTCGTAATAGAGTAATTCAAAAATTATTAAAAGATTGTAAAAAGTATAAAAAAGATCTGCAGCATATAAGAAGAAGCAACAGATTGAAAGTGTAGTAAATACTGCTTTTGAATTGAAACGGAAATTATTTATATTGGTATTGAAGAGAATGAAAACATTGAATAAAACAATGCACTTTATGAAAGAGAAAAGCAAAAGAAAAAGACTGGTTAATAGAAGTAACTTTTGCAAAACTTTTACTGTTGAATGGAAGCACACTTCTAGTACTGAGCCTTTCTTTAATGAAGAATGCTATTTTCAACAAAATTCATTAGTTCATGAGGTTGATACCAGTGGTCGTTGTTATGAGTTAAAATATGGTTGTCCAATTGAAAAAGAAAAGATGGTTCCTAGAAATCTAGAAGAAGTAATAGCTGAAGAAGTTCAAGGGAGACGTACACAAGCTCCAGTGTATAAGTGGGATTGTAGTAGTCTTTGTAGTATTCGACAGGAATCCATCGATATATTACGAATTTTCTTACGAGAATATGCCAAAAAAAGTGTTAAACAGAAGATTAAGATGTTGCAAGGACTAGATCCTTGTAAAGTGAGAAAATATACTAAGTTGCAGTGTCATTCTCTGGCTTGTCGTTCTAGAAAAGTGGGTCGAAGTACTTTTCATCAATTAAGAATGTTAGCAGTACATCACTCAGAAATGCGGAAGTTAGTAAGGAGATTGTACTACGTAAAAAGTCCTGCATTATCTTTAAGTGAAATGAACACAGCTCTTTTGCATGGTTCAGTATCGGATGTAAAAAAAGTTTGTGATGATATACAGTTTTGTTTCTTTGGTTCACAAGAGGAGAGGAAAGAAAGTGAGAGCTTGATAAGAGTAGGTGTTGAAGAACAGGTGGAAGATATTAGTACTGAGAAGTTTGCAGAAGAAATTACAAAGTTTAAGATACTTTCATGTGAAAAACCAAACTATGTTTGTATTTGTTGTCGACATACTCACTATAGAAGTCAAACTAGGAATGTTGATGTGTATTTAAAAAGTGAAAAGGGAAATAATGATAAGTGGGAGCAATTTGGTGCTTAGTTGTTGGTGGAAGGTCATTTTGAGTTGGGTACTGATCAACGTATTTGTAAATATTGTTACAACAAATTAGAAGAGAACAAAATGCCAGCTAGAGCAGTACATAACAACTTAGAGTTGGTAGCTATTCCTCCGGAACTGGCAGATTTAAATACATATGAGTCCATTCTTATTCAGTCAGTCAAAAAAACTTTATTTCGGCTGTACAGCCATAAAAGCACAGGTAAATATGACATTACATAAATACCATTAAATTTTTACAAACAACAATTAGGGACAAGGGGTCATTTATACAAAATATCAATAAATGGATGTGGGAAAATATACTACATATTTATTATATGGTTGGCTATCACCCCTACTACCAGACCCCCTAAAATTGGCGACCATATGTATTGAGTATACCCAGGATTTCCTACATTAAACAATTAAAACCATTTAAAACAGTTCACATTTAAAAAAAAATAATTTAAAAGTAAAACATTAAATTTACTCGACCATAAAAAAAAATTCAAAGCATTTCCCTAGATGAAGATATGTACAAATATAATAAAATAACATTTCTAATGGAAATACACAGTCAAATTATTGCCCAACTCTTTCCCCTTTATGATGCCTCTGCGTATGCACCACATTCTTATTCAGTCTGTGCACCCGTTTCAGGCTATAGTTCGTATGGAGCCTAAAACAGGCAAGCTGCCTCCAACAGATTTACAAAGAGCTCTGAAAGGAAGAGGTGTGTACTTACCTTTAGATTTTAAGAAAAATATTGCAAGAGAGAGAGGAAAGTGAGAGGAAAGTGAGCCTGTAGTTATTCTAGTTAATGGTGTACCAACAAAGAGTCGGAAAATATGGCAAGCCTTAGGGGCCGATTCCGATCTCGGCCGGTAGTGCTCCGAATCGGATTCGGATCTACCGGATCCGATTCGGAGCCCTGTTTCCCGACCGAATCGTGTGCGGGTCCGGCCGAGCGAGTACGATGCGAGCGCACGCGAAATTGCCGACCGACTCGTTCACGGGTCCGAACCGCACCGACCGACTCGCTCGGACTCGACGCGCACCGCGCTATGGAGACGTTTCCCGGCCGGGTAAGTACGATGAGCGCCGCGAGCAGTCCGACCGACTTGCGCCGTCCGGCTCGAAAGAGCTGTCGGAGCCGGACTTTGGGGGTCCGCGTCGGACCCCCCTGTACACGTAGGCGCGCGAGTCGCACACAGGGGGACCCATGGGTCCCCCCTACCTGTGCATGTACGCCGCGATGCGCATGGACGCGTACCCGCTGTAGGGGGCGCCCTTGTTCGCCTCGCACCCATTGAGTCAATGGGAGCCCGCGTACGCGTTGTACGACCAGCTCCCATTGACTTCAATGGGAGTCCGACCGAATCGAGTCCGATAGCATGCGAATGCATCGTACTCGTCCGGTCGGACTGCTAGGGTCCGATTCGGTCAGAATTCTCTCCGGGTCCGGCTCGGTCGGAGAGATTTCCGGCCGGAATCGGAATCGGCCCCATAGTAGATGTCACCAAATTTCAAAAGGCTACATTATATTTTGTACAGAACAATATTTATTATAAAACTGTAAATGTGGAAGAACAGGAAATATGTTTAGAAGAAGATACAGAAATTTCAACTGGCCAAATAGAAAAAGTGGACAAGTCCAGGAGTGAAGAGATTTACGAACATTACAGTATACATCCTCTACATTCAAAAGAAGTGATTGGAAACACTATTGAATTATTTCAAATGAAGAAAGCAAAGGGAACTCCCATGAGTGTATGGGAAAAAAGTTTAGAAGCTCGTTGTTTTCCACAGCTATTCCCCACTGGAGAAGGTGGACGATAAGATGAACGAGCAGTACAGATTCCAGCTTCAGAATACCGGACGACAAGATTGTACTCAGAAGATTCAAGATTTCGACAGTGCATTCCATATATATTTCATCTTCTATTTGAAAGTGACTTGTCTGGACTTTCATATGCAGTGAATCACATATTAAAAACAGGAGTTCATCTTACACATGTTGCTGCCAAGGAATTTATGGACAAAGTTCAACAAAAAGACGATCATTTGGAATCGCAGTTAATTAATTTGCTGGCGTGTCAACGTGGTACTAATGAGTATTGGTATCATCGTCACGGCAAACTTAAATGTATGTTAAGAAACGTAGGCACTCCTACGTGGTTTCTAACACTTAGCTGTGCTGAATATGCTTGGAATGATTTACTTGAATTTCTTCGACAAGCAAATTTAAATGTCAAAAATATTGAATTGAAGACAGCTGGAGAATTGTGTACTTTGGATCCTGTGAATGTGTGCAGATATTTTAATCATAGGTTTTAAGCTATGATGTCTTTTATCTGCAATAAAAATAATCCACCTCTTGGAGAATTTACTGATTTCTTTTGGAGAAGGGAGTTCCAAGCCAGAGGTGCTCCTCATATATACATTCTATTATGGATCAAGGATGCACCTAAATTTGGAACCGATTCTAATGAAACTGTTTTGTCTTTTATCAAAGAGTATGTTACCTGGGCCATTCCAAAAAAAAGGAGGAGAAGATAGCTTAAGAGAACAAGTTTTACGTTTTCAAAGTCATCGATGTGGAAAATATTGTTGACGAAAATACAAGTCAAAGGGAAAATTTTATACAAAATGTCGTTTTGGTTTCCTACGTCCAGTAATTTCAAAAGGAAGAGTCAATAGTTTTATGTCAGCAGTAAGACATACTATAACTCGAAAATCTCTGAAGAAAACATACAACATAAAAAGAACTGAAGATTCAAAGTATACTAAGGACTACAATCCAGTGATTTTGACAATGTGGAATGCAAACATGGATATCCAGTATGTTGCAGATAATTCAATTGCTGTTGCTCGCTACGTTACATCATATATAACAAAATCTGAAAAGACAGAGTTGAAGGAAATGTGGGAAGAAATTTCACAAGAGAAGAGTCTTAGTAAAAAATGCTTTCCCATCGAGAGATTGGATCCTATGAATGTTCGAATTGATTGAGCTCTGCGAGTTTATATTCAGAGTCAAGAGGAATCATTTGGGTAAGTCTAGGTCTTGCGGCTACACGAAATAGAGTTTTTAAAAACTCTACAAGAAATTGAATACTTAGCATTGAATGAACCAGAAAGTACAGATATTGTTAAAACGAATATGTTGGATACGTACCTTCCCAAACGGAGTCCACATCTGGAAAACTTATGTCTCTATGAAGTACTGCAACATTACAGCTTTAAGAGAAATGTTACTGAAAATATAAATGAAGAAAATATGCAGTAATTGGATGTGATGGATGTTTGGTAAAGCATGCCAAAGGAAATCTTATTAACCACAGAAAACTGAGTTGTGAAACTCCAGAAAAAAAGGGAATTTTTCTATTTAGCACTACTGCAACTCTTCAAGCCTTGGCGTAGTGAAGCGGAATTACTTGGAGATTTCGACTGCTATGAAGATTCTTTTAATGCATGTAAAGATAACATTCAATGCACAATTTTCCCTACTTATCTACAAATGTTAAATGAAGAGATTGAACAAGAAACTACTATTGCAGCTGAAATAGCTAGAGACAGTTCTCAAGATAGTCAGAGTTCTGCTCCACTAAGTCAAAATCCACTAGGACAACCAATTATTAAAAATGAAGCAGCAATAGCCATGAATGAAGTAGAAATGACAATGCAACATGCACAACAGGATATTATTGATTTGAGAAACTTGGAAGAACAACTAAATATTGAACAAAAAGAAATATATCAGCAAGTGACACTACAGATACAGCATGGTTTGCTACATGAAAAAATGAATGCCAATGCACATCATTTAAACCTATTCGAATGTACATCAGTGGTCAAGCAGGAACAGGAAAAAAGTTTCTTAATTAAAGTTTTCACCAGTTATCTACACAAAACTACTGGATGCCATTTATCTTGTGTTGTAACAGCTCCAACTGGATTAGCAGCACACAACATTAAAGGGATTACTTTACATTGATTACTCATGCTACCAGTTGAACATGAAAATAAATTGGAAAATCACAAGCTATCTGGAGAAGCTTTTATGAATTGTCAAGAGTACTGAAGAAAATGAAACTTCTAATCATTGATGAGGTGAGCATGGTCTCAAACTTAATGCTTGCCTTTGTACATTTAAGAATGCAACAGATTTTTAAAACAGATTATGATGTTCTATTTGGAGAAAAACATGTAATTGTATTTGGCGACCTACTACAACTTACTCCTGTGAAAGGGCAACCTGTTTTTAAAACACTTGTCCATGAAGACACTAGAAAATCTTTGGGAAGTATTGGAAATGTCAACATTTGGTCTCATTTTGAATATAAAGAACTTATTAAGAATAAGCGACAAGCAAGTGATGAATATTATGGAAAAATTCTTCAAGATATAAGAATTGGTGTTTTGACAAAACATGGCAAAGAAGCTTTACAAAGTCGGCTTTTAACAAACTTGTTTGCAAATGAAAACATAGCACCTGAAATAATATACAAGAAAATTGGAGAAAAGAAGTCTATAGTTTGCCTAATGCCAACACTGCAAGAGTGTCCTACATTCAATCAAGAACTTCTGAAATTGGAAAAACAACCAATAGTGAAAATGGAAGCTATTGATAAAATGGAACACGAAGGAGTTACTATTCTTCTCTCAGAGAAATTACAGTCAAAATTGGATTCTTTGGAAAAGTTGGTGTCTAAGACTACAGGTTTAGAAAAGACTTTATATGTATGTGGAAACTGTTGGGTAATTTTACGGCGTAATTTAAATGTAGAAAAGGTTTAGTAAATGGAGTAATGGGAAAAGTTGTTGATTTTGTAAATTTTCAGAACAGAGATGGAATTGAATTTTTGAAGATTAAATTTGATCAGATTGAAGAGGTAAAACAGATTGGACGTTGTGCTGTTCACTTTTTGCTTGCAAAAGACTTGTATGTTCGTAGAAAACAGTTTCCTCTTTCTTTAGCATATGCAGTAACCATTCATAAATCTCAAGGTTTAAGTGTAGACAGTGCTCTGGTAAATATTGGAAGTACAGTGTTTAAAGAGGGTATTGCATACGTTGCATTGTCTTGAGTAAGAACATTATCTGGTTTGTATTTGATTGATTTTGATGAGAAAAAGATTAGTGCTGATGTAAATTGTGTAAAAGAGAACAATCGGTTAAGAAGACTTTGTGCTCCTAACTTAGGTGAATATCCCGTGTATGAGAAACGTGTAGTGTGTCCAAAACGAAAATATGACAAATATTCTACTGAGATTCCAAAAAGAAAACAATTCAAGAGAATGATGAAACTACAAAGAAAATGAAAATGGACACTGTTGATGATATTGTAGGATACCAGTTAGAAAATAGTTCAGGCATCAACTGCTACGCTAATGTAATTGTAAATGTTGTCTGTTATCTAGAGGATCTTCATCATGAAATTATGGAAAATCGAGAAAAAAGATTGTTCTTTACTGCATTATATTTTTCAAAAGTTGATAACTCATAGAACTAAAATCCATACTGCTTCTGGCATTCAGCATCTTTTGGATATATGTACTGCTTCATTGAAATTTACATTGAATATACAACAAGATGCACAAGAATTTCTTATGTTTATGCTTGGAGTATTGGATGATGAAGGAATAGAAATTGAAAATTTATTTGGACTAAGTTACAGATGGGATCATAAATGTGAAGAGTGTTCATTTTCTTCTACTACTGAAATAGACACTGAACGATTCATATACTTGACAATACCAGATTGTTAATCAGTGTCTTTTAACAAATTAGTAAAAACAGCTAATCAAGATATGAAATGTTCTCATTGTAAATCAGAAATGTTGTCAACATTATATATAGAAAGATATGGAAAATATGTCATTTTAATGCTACAACGTTGTAGAGCAAATGAAACAAAATTGGAAACCAAAATTACAAATTTTGTGGCAAGTCAAGTATCATTTTCAGGAAGAACTTTTAAAGCAGTGGCTATTATTTTCCATGATGGACCTACTACAACATCTGGACACTATACTGTGTATTTAAAGTGCAATAAAGGATGGACACACTGCTATGATGCCCATTTGGAATTCAAATGTAGGTTTCCTTACGAATTACCAAATTCATATCTGATATTTTTGATGCCAAAGTTTTGAAAACATCATTCGGCCTATTGGGAAGATGTGAACACGAAATAACGAGTTTGTTTTGGATATTTTCAATGCAAATGGATTTGGAAACATTACTCGGCCTATTGGGAAGATAGTGTTTGGATTATTGTTTGTGCTAATTCATATTGCATTTGGAAAATTGTGTTTGAAAGAAGTAGTTTATATATTTGATCTTTATATTATACGCGATGTAAATGAGAGTATATATTTTACAAAATGTACTTGAGAGAAATAAAAGACTTAATGTAGTTGAAGAATGTAATTTAGAAACTGTAGATAGGTAAACAGATAGTTACACTTGTTCTAAATAATGCTCAACGCTGATTTGTTTTTGTTTTTTACAATCTCATTGATTGTTTTTTCCCCCCGCTGTTGTATGATGATCTACATTGAAATCACTGTGTATAGTGATATTCAGTAGAATCTGAGAACAGCAAAAAAGGGAAACTGAAAATGTTATGTAATTCTAAAATTATGTTGTGTTCTTAAAACTATAATATTATATTCGATAACAGTTTTTCTTCTTTTTTACAGAAGGTAATGGTGAAGTTTGAAAAGATTTTAAATTCAGTTTACAACAAAACTAGTGTAAAATAGTTCCACTGAGTTTTGTATCTACATTAGTAAAAAGATAAGATGAAATAATGTAATAAGCATGATAATGTGAAATAATGTTTATAGCCGCTTTTACTGCACTCATCCATTCCTTCAAACACTACCCATGCACTCATCTATACAGTTAGGCACTATTCCCACACTCCTCCAATCACCCAGGCAATATCCATGCACTTCTCCAATCACCTAGCCAGTACCCATACACTTATAATATCACTCAGACATTACCCCTGCACTAATGCAATCACCAATGCATTAGCTATGCACTCTTCCAATCACCCAGGCACTACCCTTGCACAGATGCAATCACCAAGGATTACTCGTGCACTTCTTCAAACACTCAGGCAGTACCCATGCACTCCTCCAATCACCCACACATTATCTCTCCAATCATGCAATCACCCAGGCATTACCCATGCAGTCCTTCAATCACCCAGCCACTACCCATACACTCCTCCAATCACCCAGGCACTACCCCTGTACTCATCCAATCACCCAGCCATGCACTTATAAAATCACCAAGGCACTACCTTTGCACTCCTCCAATCACCCAGGCACTACCCCTGTACTCCTCCAATCACCCAGCCTGTACCCATGCACTTATAAAATCACCCAGACACTACTCATGCACTCCTCCAATCACCTAGGCACTACCAATACACTCATGCAACCACTCAGACATTACCCCTGCACTCATGCAATCACCCAAACATTACTCAAGAACTCCTCCAATCACCCAGACATTACCCTTGCACTCATGCAATCACCTAGGGATTACCCATGCACTCCTTCAATCACCCAGGCACTATTCCTGCACTTATATAATCAACCAGGCACTACCCTTGCACTCCTCCAATCACCCAGGCACTACACTTGTACTCATGCAAGTACCCAAGCACTACCTATGCAGTCATGCAATAACCCAGGCAGTACTCTTGCACTCCTCCAATCACCCAAGCATTATCCATGCACTCCTCCAATCACCCAGACATTACCCCTACAGTCATGCAATCACCCATGCATTAGCTATACACTCCTCCAATCACCCAGACATTACCCAAACACTAATGCAATCACCCATGCATTAGCTATGCACTCCTCCAATCACCCAGGCACTACCCTTGCACTCCTCCAATCACCCAGACAGTATCCATACACTCCTCCAATCACCCAGACATTACCCCTGCACACATGCAATCACCCAGACATTACCCCTGCACTAATGCAATCACCCATACGTTAGCTATGCACTCCTCCAATCAGCCAGGCACTACCCTTGCACTCCTCCAATCACCCAGGCAGTATCCATGCACTCTTCCAATCACCCAGACATTACCCCTGCACACATGCAATCACCAAAGCATTAGCTATGCACTGCTCCAATCAGCCAAGCACTACCCTTGCACTCCTTCAATCACCCAGGCAGTATCTAAGCACTCCTTCAATCACTCAGCCAGTACCCATGCACATATAAAATCACCCAGGCACTACCTATGCACTTATCCAATCACCCAGGCACTACCACTGCACTCATGCAATCACCCAGGCTCCACCTATGCACTCACGCAATAACCCAAGCACTACGCTTACACTTATGCAATCACCCAGGCACTAGCTATGGACTCATAGAATAACCCAGGCACTACTCTTGCACAGCTCCAATCACCCAGGCACTATCCAGGCACTCCTCCCATCACCCAGCCAGTATTCATGCACTTATAAAATCACCCAGGCACTACTTATGCACTCCTCCAATCACCCAGGCACTACCACTACACTCATGAAACCACCCAGACATAACTCCTGCACTCATGCAATCACCCAGACATTACTCATGCACTCCTCCAATTACCCAGACATTACCCGTACACTCTTGCAATCAACCAAGTATTACCTATGCACTTCTCCAATACCCCAGACATTACCCCTGCACTCATGCAATCACCTAGGTATTACCCAAGCACTCCTTGAATCACTCAGGCAGTACCCATGCACTTATAAAATCACCCAGGCACTACCTATGCACTCCTCTAATCACCCAGACACTACTCCTGCACTTATATAATCAACCAGGCACTACCCTTGCACTCCTCCAATCACCCAGGCACTACCCTTGTACTCATGCAATCAGCCAGGCACTACCTATGCAGTCATGCAATAACCCAGGCAGTACTCCTGCACTCCTCCAATCACCCAAGCACTATCCATGCACTCCTCCAATCACCCAGACATTACCCCTGCAGTCATGCAATCACCCATTCATTTCCTATACACTCCTCCAATCACCCAGACATTACCCAAACACTAATGCAATCACCCATGCATTAGCTATGCACTCCTCCAATCACCCAGGCACTACCCTTGCACTCCTCCAATCACCCAGACAGTATCCATACATTCCTCCAATCACCCAAACATTACCCCTGCACACATGCAATCACCCAGACATTACTCATGCACTCCTTGAATCACTCAGGAAGTACCCATGCACTCCTCCCATCACCCAGACATTACTCCAGCACTCATGCAATCACCCAGGTAGTACTTATGCACTCCTCCAATCACCCAGGCACTACCTATGCACTCATGCAATAACCCAGGCACTACCCTTGCAGTCCTCCAATCACCCAGGCACTACTCATGCAATCACCCAATCATTACCCGTGCACTAGTGCAATAACCCAGGCACTACCCTTGCACGCTTCAAATTATCCAGGCACTATGCATGCACTCCAACAATCACCCAAGCAGTACCCATGCACTCACAAAATCATCCCGGCATTACCCATGCACTCATGCAATCATTCAGACACTATACAAGTAGTCCTGCAATCCCTCAGGCAGTATCCTTGCACTCATGCAATCACTCAGGTAATTTTTCTATTTTTAACCAGTATATGTGGTTCCGTAAGAACCGTTTTTTTTTTTAAAGAATGTTAAAAAAAAAATGTATTTTCTAAAAAAAAAAATTTGGGGGTGTTTTTGACTTTTTTTTTATCAAAACAAAAGTGAAGACTCCAATAAAACTTTTTGGGCAAAAAAAAGGAAAAGAAAATTTGGGAGCAGATTAATAAAAAAAATTAACACTTATGTGCTTTGATTGCATTGGTAATAATGTCAATGCATTGCTCCCCGATGCAGAGTTTTTCATCACATTTCTTACAACTAATGGTGGCATCCAATAGTTCTGGAACAATGTGTGGCCTCGGTGTTGATGGAAGTCCTTTTGAGGATGTTGAAGGAGCATTAGGATCTTGTTCTGCCGCTTCATTCCTCTCCCTCCGCGTAACTTCTCTCGCCAGATGCAAGGGGTGGATTGTCTCCAAATGTTTTTTCATGGATGACGTTCCACATGAGTACTTCTTTTCTGAGCCTCTCGGGAGTACTCTTTTACAGATGTTACAAGTAACTTTCCTTGCATTGACCTTCTTTTCACCCTCCGGCATACTGAAGAAGGCCCAAACCACACTTTCCTATCTTTTTTTCACTGGCTCCACGATATCATCATCTTCTTGTTCCAGAGGGTCAACATCAGGTTGACTAGATGCCATTGTTTAAATAAAAAGTCAAGAAACACACAAAAACAGAAAAATGAAGCAAGGTAGAAGAAGCAGGTCTTGTCAGGAAGACAGATAAATAATAAGAGGAATAAAACAGGTGTTGGATCCTCCCTCTTACAGAATGAAAATGTTTTAAACCAATCAGAAGCTTTGTTTTTAGGTCACATGGAGTCGCATAGGGTGCGCGCACCTCGCGCGCACAAGTTGCGCACCCGTAAAATTTCGTATACATATTAATAAAGTATAAATAGGTGTTTATAAAATATTTTAAAAAGTATATTAGTGAAAGTGTTTATACAAATATGATATTTTAACTTTGTATAGTGATATTTCACACTTTGAAAATGATGCCGAAGTCACGACCCCGGAAATACGTGCCGGGAAGGGTCGCGCACCCTATGCGCATACGTCGCGCACTCGTGAAATTTCGTACAGTTCATAGTAAAGTGAATAATACTGTTTATACATTGTTTTCTAAATTATATTAGTGAAAGTCTTTAACCAAAACTTATATTTATAATTTCTACAATGATATTTCATACTTTGGAAATTACGCCGGAGACGCGACTCCAGCGCGACTTCAGAACTGTGCGCCAGCAGGGTTCGTGCACCCTGAATCCACGCACCCATCGAGTAGGTTCGTGTAGGGTGCACAACTTCTTTGTAAAAAATTTTTTTTAAAAGAAAGCATAACAATACAATAAAACAACTTTCACAGTATTAAGAGCATTATTTCAAGAAAATATAAATGTAAGTTGTAAATATAAAAACAGAGTATATTTTTAGTAGTATATGATATATATATTTTAAAAGAGTGATTTTAATTGTTGAAGAAGATTTTAGAAAAACTAAGTATATTTTTTCTAAAAAAATCAAAAATATAGTTCCAATCATTTTTAAATAAAAGCAATTCAAAAAAACACTTACAAATATTGTAAAAAAGGTAAGGTTAGAAATCATTTTATACTTAAGAATTACAATTTAAAAAAACCTTAGAAATACACAGAAAAAAAACATAGGTTTCAGGGACGTTATAGTTAGAAATTAGCATTTGAAAAACCTTTGAAATTCACTGAAAGAACCATAGGTTTCAGAGACATTGCAGTTAGGATTTAGCATTTGAAAAACCTTTGAAATTCACTGAAAAAACCACAGCTTTCAGGGGCGTTATAGTTAGGCTGACATTTCACTCGTACAAAACCAGAGAAATTCAGCCGTTATAGTTAGTTGAGCTAACTATAACTCGCGCCCCCGCAATGCACTGCTGAGGACATCACATATTACATCACTCATGCACATGCTCGTAACTGCCTTTTAGCCGCAGTGTTTATGGTTGATTGTAGAATGTAATTAATCATATCCAGTGAGAATCATGTTTTGGACCATAGCCCATTCAGGGCGATATGAGGGTCAAAGTTTGGGTCGAATGCATTTATTTTTGAATTTTAGGAATTAATGCGGCCCATTCAGGGCTTGACTAAACTTTTTCAATATATTTTTCCCATTAGCATACACAAGCACAGTGATGGCGATGTTGTCATTTGGACGGTATAATATGATGAATATTCACTAGGTCCACATTCCATTGTAGACATTACAAGACTGTGTCTATTACCTGGAAATACGTAATGTTAATGAATATATAAAAAATGGCGGCTACAGCGTTTCGTGCAAACATCGAAGAAGGCGGTTGCCGAAACGCGTCTGTGTGCCCCGAGTTCTTTTTGGTGAATAAAACTTGGAACTCGCCCCCGTGAGTGCTGTCATCTGTTAAGGGTACGATTACCCGGTGGAGTTGGGAGCAGAATATATATATATATATATTACCTACTGGCGGTCGCCAGTAGGTAGTTATAGTTAGAACCTAGTTTCCATAGGAAATGCGTTTTTTGTTTTGCCAATAACTTTGGCACCGTTTGACGAATCTTCGCGAAATTCTCCAAACAAATGTTTCATCCAGGTCAGCTCCTATCCTGAAAGTTTGGGGGTGATTTGTCAAGTGGGGGCTGAGAAAAAAGGGGGGTCCCAAAAAGTGTTTTCTCCATGTTAATTTCCATAGGAAATTTTAGCCAGGGCTACAGCCCGAACTGCTGAACGGAATTACATGAAATTTGGCAAAAAGGTAGCTCTTGGTTCAGAAAGCGACCCTTTTTTTAAATGGTGTAAATCCGTTCAGTAGTTGCTGAGAAATTCAAAAAATAAGAGTCAAAAATCAATTTCCCATAGGAAACTTTAGCCAAGGCTACAGCCCGAACTGCTGAAAGGAATTACACCAAATTTGGCAAACAGGTACTGCTTGGCTCAGAAAGCGACCTTTTTATAAATGGTGTAAATCCATTCAGTAGTTGCTGAGAAATTCAAAAAATAAAAATATCGATATCTAGAGGCGCGGTGGATCCGCGGACCCTCCCGACCACGAGCTTTATTCTAATTGGCTGTCAACACTCCAAACCAGGAAGTGTTGGCAGCCATCTTGTGGCTCGGTAGAACCGAGTCAGAAGAAAACAGTAAAATAAACGCGAAAAACAAGAAAAGGGGGCAGGGTAGAAACACCCTGACCCCCTAGGCCTGCTCAGAGGCCACGCCCCTTTTTACACCTCTCTGCAACGCAGCTCTTTGGCGCTTACTGGAGGTACCTGGTGGGCTAGTTGGCCCCAGGGACCCTCAGGATTCAAGGGGACTTAATCCCCCAACTTAAAACGTGCCACGGGGCGCGTTTGCACACTTGTCACATCAGGTCCCGCCCCCTCCCTTCACCACTGTGCAAACGGGCCCTCTGGTGCATTGTAAGTTGGAGGATTAACTCCCCTTGAATCCTGAGGGTCCCTGGCGTCCAACTAGCCCACCAGGTACCTCCAGTAAGCGCCACAGAGCTGCGTTGCAGAGAGGTGTAAAAAGGGGCGTGGCCTTGGACCACCTCTCTGCAAAGCAGCTCTGTGGCGCTTACTGGAGGTACCTGGTGAGCTAGTTGGCCACAGGGACCCTCAGGATTCGAGGGGACTTAATCCCCAACTTACAACGTGCTAGGGGGTGCGTTTGCACAGTGGTGCAGGGAGGGGGCGGGCCTGATATAAGAAGTTAGCAATCCTGCTATGTGGGACTTACTGGTGGTAATAAAAGGGGTAGTTGGCACCCAAGGTTGACGTTGGGGGCTAACTACTCCTTCTGTTACCTCCAGTAAATCCCACACAGTGGGATTGCTAAGAGGTGTTTGAAGGCCACGCTCACCTTTCTCCACCACTCTGCAAACGCGACTGCTATGTTATAGTTAGAAATTAGCATTTAAAAAACCTTTGAAATTCACTGAAAAAACCATAGGTTTCAGGGACGTTATAGTTAGAAATTAGCATTTAAAAAACCATTGAAATTCACTGAAAAAACCATAGGTTTCAGGTACGTTATAGTTAGAAATTAGCATTTAAAAAAACCTTAGAAATTCACTGAAAAAACCATAGGTTTCAGGCACGTTATAGTTAGTTGGACATTTCACTTGTACAAAACCATAGAAATTCCGGCATTATAGTTAGTTCGGCTAACTATAACTCGCGCCCACGCAATGCACTGCTGATGACGTCACATATTACATCATTCATGACATGGTCAGTGACATCACTGATGACATCACTGATGACATCTCAAATGACATCACTGATGACATCACTGATGACATCATCCACATGATAATCTGATGCACCTCCTCACACCCTAATATAACCTTTGACACACCCACTCTAAAATACAGACTACCATTTTCGAAACCATAGACACACCAATACCAATTACTACATACCCACTCACTGATTCCTAGGTCAACACACACATCCACTCACTCACCTATACAGTCACTCATAAATGCAGTCACTCATCAATACAGCCACTATCATATGTACTCATACACCCATACAGACACTCACACAGCGCCACTCACCCATAGAGTTACTCACACAGCTAGTCAGTAATGCAAAGAATTAATCACACTCCCATTTACTCACCTACTCAGTTATACACACACCACCTCACTTATTTATACAGATACTAACACATACTTACTCTCATATACAATCACTGACACAAGCACACACTCATCCATACAGATACTCTCACAATCACTCACTCTCACATATAACCATTTATATACTCCAACACTCAAATATACCGCCTTTCACATATGTAGTTACTCACACATGTACAACTAAGACATCCATTAACCAGACCCTCCAGCTTTTCGCGATTTCGCGATTCACGAAAAAATCGCAAAATCAGCCGACTAGCGCGATGGCCGCGATATTTACAATTATTGCCGCGATATTTACAAAAAAGTGTCAGCAAAACAAACAATGCTCTTTCATTGGCTGTGGGCGCACACGTCACTACCTGCCGCAGTCCAGCCGTCCAATACCTGCTTCCTCCTGGTATGGGGGAATAAATGTGCGCTGGTGTTTCCTGACTGGCTATAGACTTGCATCAGGAAAGTCCGAGATTGCACTGCCCGTTTGTTCTAAATTTAGTCTGGAAAATTCCATGGCGTAACACCTTTTGATAGAAGATCTTTGTGCCTGGAATTATAATGATTCCGTATTACGTTGGAAAAACAAGTGATCTCATAACGAGTTGCGTTATTCAAACTACGTCAAATCACAGGCCTACGTTACGTGACCAAAACACGGGATTAGATATAGCGGATAGGGTAAAGGAATTTCTGTGAACAACCACCGGGGCCTGCATCAAATCAATGGCAGGACTGGGAGGTACGCAGAACCTAGTGAAAATAGGGAACACAGCGCCAGAGCTTCAAGGCGCTATGACAGTTCTCTCTCACGGTCGGGGATTCCCCTGGGATTTATATGACTACGGCAATTTGTACAGAGCACAAACGACACCGACCTAACTCCAGGCACATGCATAAATAATAGCTAGGCTGTCCGGAAATCGGTTAAAACCGACTCTGCCCGACAGTACCCTACCGGATGAAAATCAGCTGACCCGGTTTAACCCGAGTGTCACTGATTTTCATCGTTGTTGCACCACTTGGCCACTTGATGGAGCCAAAGCGGTACAAACCAAGCTGCAATTTAGGCCCGATTTAGGCCCGAGAAGGAAGCAGCTCCAAACGTGAGTCACCCCCATTACATTCGGGGAGACACATTGGTTGCCAAGGTTGGTGGGTGGGCCCAGGTCCCATTGAAAATACTGCCCGGACTTTGTCTGGCCCCAAACACCGCACCACACTTCCGACCGCCACGAGACGATGACTGCCAGTGCTCCAACGCCCAGCAGGTAAGTTCTGTGTGTGTGAAGGGTTGGCCTATTTGTGTCTTAGCGTGAAATTGGCCTAAGGGCATTCGAGCACCAAGTCATTATTAGGCACGGTGGAGGTTACGTAATTTGCCTACTCTGTCCCTCTGCACCATAGGTGTCTCGGTCTGGAGACCGTACTGTGTAACTGCTGGACCTACTCACTCCGTTTCCAGAAGGCGAAAAATGCAGCATTTCAGAAAGAGTGTGCCAGGCTTGGGTAGAATGAAGTATTTGCATGGCAATTCCAAGGGCCTCAGATCAGGCGCGCAACTCAAAGGGCTTCAGCCCCCCTCCCCCGTCGTGTGTGTCAGCCCGGGATGAGACAGCTTCCCGGGCACACACACAGCCGCACCCGAGTGGACCGCTCCAATGCTTAATAACAAGGCTGCTCTGCTGCTTAAAATTAAAACAAACACGACGAAATACATGTAATGAATTTCTACGCTTTGGAAAAGTGCTGGGTATGCTGTGTAGGCGGGGACTGGAGGACGCACATGGATCTGGTCGCCTCTTGTAAGCAGGAGTGTTGACATGGATTGCTCTGTGCTGCAGTGATGCTTTCTGGCACCCCAGTATGTTCCATTTATAATTGGTGTGTGATTTTTTTGCTACATAGCTAACGTGAAAATCTGGCATGTATTATTATTACATTTTTAGGGGGGAGTGTTTTATATAGCGCCAACAAGAGCCGGAGGTATCAGAGCGCTTTACATGAGCACCAGTTGCGTTACAACCTCTTCTGACATTGGACACCCGTAGGGCCAGAGCAACACCAGGCCCCCTGCCTGGCTCATGTGGGGGGGAGAGGAGCTGTTGTGGTCTGGCGTCCGGCTTACTGCAGCCGCACCCAAGTACTTTGCAGGTCTTTAAAAGACCATTTGCTCGTTAGTGAGGCCTTGTTATTTTCTCACCCCTTCTTAGAGGCCCTGCAGCTCCACTCTGCCGATTGCTTGAAGAATTATCCACCCCCTCCCCGAAATGTTTTCTTAGCCCCCCGAAATTTGGCTCTAGTTGCGCCTCTGCCTCAGGTGAAGTATCTTGTTTTAGAGTACGAGTTTCTTGGTGCACTCGATCTGTGTCTACGGCCTTTCATGGATGTATGGGTCAATTCACTCGGTTTGTCCTGTTTGACTTTTGAACGTAAAATGCACAAAAACACTGGATGTAAAACAGATGGCCTTACAGAGCCAGGAAGTGTGGGCCGCTCTAATGCTCACTAACAAGGCTGCTCTGCTGCTTAAAATTAAAACAAACACGACGAAATACATGTAATGAATTTCTACGCTTTGGAAAAGTGATGGGTATGCTGTGTAGGCGGGGACTGGAGGACGCACATGGATCTGGTCGCCTCTTGTAAGCAGGAGTGCTGACATGGGTTGCTCTGTGCCGCAGTGATGCTTTCTGGCACCCCAGTATGTTCCATTTATAATTGGTTTGTGATTTTTTTGCTACATAGCTATCGTGAAAATCTGGCATGTATTATTATTACATTTTTAGGGGGGAGTGTTTTATATAGCGCCAACAAGAGCCGGAGGTATCAGAGCGCTTTACATGAGCACCAGTTGCGTTACAACCTCTTCTGACCCTGCATCTTCACTCTGCAGATTGCTGGGAGAATTACCACCCCCAACCCCCGAAATTTTTATTAGCCCACAACCTCCTCGAAATTTGGCTCTAGTTGCGCCTCGCCCATCTCAAAAGAAATGGTGATATTTTTCTGGTTATAGATGGCACTAGCCCATGCGCGTGTGAATTGATAGGCACAGCTTTTTTGTAATTAAAGCAGCATTTGTTGTATTTCAGTGTGAACTGCTCCCACGAGGCTTACAAAACGATTGCTTCATCGTAGCGCACACACAATGATTTCATGACAGCCTCTGCCACTAGTCACTATGATCTGGGTACTCAGTTGAACTCCATCATCATTGTCTGACAAACAAAAAGCGCAAATCTGAAAAAATGTTGCTAGTGCTGTAGCAATAATGTGAAATGAAAAGAAACAGTAAGTCCCCACCACTTCTGAATTATGTTGTGAGTGAACGATAATAATGTAAAGCCTGTCTGCATACATTTGTATGCCTAGTGAATGTGGAGACAATATCCTTCATCTTCAAAATCCCTCCGGTCAGTTGGTGTCACTCACTTTGCGCATTCATTGAAAGTCGAAGATGAATGTTACACCCCATTACTTTCAAACATCACTAGCCACCACTGAGTGACAGAGACGGGATTTTAGTTCACTGAGAAAACTCTACTGAAATCCTGGTATCTTTGGCATAAGCATGAAGCTACTGTCCAGAGAAACATGTGATACGTTCTAGCAGTACCCAAAAACATTAAAGTTAAGAACACATTACAAGATACATCCTGAACCAATTTAAAAAAAAAAGCATAAAATGGATTCTTATGCTATGCCGCAAATATGTGTTCTTCAATTTCACCAATTGGTTGGCAGCCTGTTTAGTGGCATCATTATTTTCTCAATAGTACGCAACCGGTTTCTAAGTGTTTTTTTTTTATTGATCTAGTTTGCGCAGAACAACATGCCCTGCAGAATAAAGACGGCAGAAGATTATGTGCTGGAAAACAAAGATTTCATGGTTGAAGAAGTGCGTGGGCAAAAGATGTTAATTTGCAGGTTTTGCAGAGTGACTGTCCCAATAGTAACTGGGAAGACTGCAAGCCGAATTGCTGAACATCTTGTCACCAAGACCCACTTGAAATTGAAAGAACCACCTAATAGTGGCAGCCTATGCCAGATGTCTCTTGCTGAGACAATGACACGCTTCAAAAGAAAACGTGAGGAAGAAAAGGATGTGGCACATGAATTTGTACGTGCCCTAGTGCAATCTGGAACCAGCTTACACCAAGCCGATGGACCGATTGGGAATCTGTTCCACAAGCATGCACCAGCATGCAAAACATTACCAAAAGTAACACAAATGTATGAGAAATACCTACCAGAGGTGTTCCTTGCAGATATTGAACATATTTCAGAGTTACTCCAAGGTGATGTAAAGTTCTCTGTTACCATTGATGAAACTCCAGAGATGCGTGGCGACCCAGCAGTGGCAGTGCTAATCACATTTTCTGATGCAAAAAATGGATGGTACAGACGTACCATCATGGCAGATCTAGATGTACTGGAAACATGCAATGCAGTGTCACTTGGAATGCTGTTGCAGAGAGTTCTTACCAAGTTTAACAAAGATTGGAGTGATATTGTTTGTATTTGCAGCGATTCAGCTACGTATATGAAAAAGTTATGTGATGACCTGTCAAAAGCAATGCCTGAGCTGAAGTGTTTCCCTGTAAGAGATCCTTGCCACTTGCTAGATGGTATGCTGAAAGCATCTTTACAATCTTCTGATTTAATTAAGAATGCTATTGATTTTGTAGTCCATTCAGGCGCACTGTTTCGTTACGCGCGGGAACTCAAACGCAAATATTTCTCATTTTGTGTTTGGTGTGGCAGCAAAGAAAGAGTCATCCCAACTGTGTCATTTAGTCGGTGGTTCTCAGTCCTAGAGGCCGTGAATGCAATATTATCTATGTGGCGACCGTTTACTGAATTTTAGCTTAGTGATGATGCAAAAGGCAAGAAATGTGAGGATCTTCGGGTGCATATTGATAGTGATGTCAAAAAAAGTACACTGTACTGCATTCTTAGATTTTTACAGGAAAACATGACTGCTGTAGTGGACATAATCAAAAAACTAGAGTCTGAAAACACCCTTGCCTACCAAGTGTTTGGCATAATTGGTGTAGATGTCAAACATCTCTTCGAGAGTAGGCTAGGCGACACTTTTAGTGACTTTGGCACTGCAACATGTTCCCTGTTAGAATGCTTGCCACTTGGTAAGCAAAGAGGTGTTGAGGACCAATTCAGGAAATTTTATTTCACAATGCATGAGAAATGGCTAGCTATGATGCATAGAAATGTCCCTTCACCAACCATGGCGTTTGAAGTCAATGAAGCCTCACTTTGGTACTCTGCACAAGTGTTAGATCCCTTCCGTAAAGGGGAATTTTCTCCGGACTTTGAAAAGTACAGCTTCATTTTTGACCGCTTTAATACCTCTGAGGCCATATGCACCCAGTTCAACGCATATGTTGCAGAACCTGGCCCAGAGAATGTCAACCTTGAGGTGCACCAGTACTGGCATGGAAAGCTACGTCATTGGCCAGAGTTGGCAAATTGTGTACTGGCTGTTTTGGCGTTACCAGTCTCAAGTGCCAATGTCGAGAGGGCCTTTTCACAAATAAAAGTGTACATGGGAAGAAAAGAGAGAGCGTGAATGACCAAAGAATCACTGAAGAAATATTGTATGGTGTACTACAATAAATTCGACTTGTAAAAATGTATTTGGCCCTCATATACACTGTACGTACACTGTCTATATACCATGCATCAATGAAGAAAGCCAGCAATAATAAAAGCAAAGCGTTCCATAAACACCGGTAAAACACCGTTTCCGTTGTTTTTTATGGCGCGAAAATGAGTAACCACTGAAAAGCACTGTTTTTTTTAGGTATTGAAATCACTGGAAAACACTGACAAAACACCACCAGAATTTACCAAAAATAGAAACTGAAAACAGGAAAGCCTAATAATAGCTGGTGGGTGATCTCACTCACTAGAAGCTGAGTAGGTCACCGCACCTATGGCCCGCAGTAGTGCCTTAACGCGATTATAAGCCCCTTGGGCGCTCTCTCTACGGTATAACAGATGTCTTAACCTTCGGAAAACCCTCAGATGTAATGGCCGTGTAGTTCTGCCTTACTTCCTGAGTCTGTGTCCTCCGAGGGGCTGCTGTGTTGAGTCATGACGATACAAAAGGGGATGATGGACGGAACGTTTGAGCCAATCAAACACTCACCCCCAGTCAACTGATCTGGGTTTAATCCATCATCATTCTTTAGCTCACTCCACCACCCCAGTTCAGACATGGCCATATGCAAATCAGTCTGACCCTGTGCCTCATGGGAACAGTCCAGCATGAACTGCCAAGCCATGTCTTCCCTGGACCGGAAACAAGCATCCTAGGACCGGTTTCTGGCATTCCAGCCGTCATCAGCCAGGCTTGCTTGAATCCAGTGGCAAAGTGAGCAAGGGACCCACGTCTGGGCATACCCCGCCAACTTAGGGCGAACAAAGCGATACAAAAGGGGATGATGGACGGAACATTTGAGCCAATCAAACACTCACCCCCAGTCAACTGATCTGGGTTTAATCCATCATCATTCTTTAGCTCACTCCACCGCCCCAGTTCAGACATGGCCATATGCAAATCAGTCTGACCCTGTGCCTCATGGGAACAGTCCAGCATGAACTGCCAAGCCATGTCTTCCCTGGACCGGAAACAAGCATCCTAGGACCGGTTTCTGGCATTCCAGCCGTCATCAGCCAGGCTTGCTTGAATCCAGTGGCAAAGTGAGCAAGGGACCCACGTCTGGGCATACCCCCGCCAACTTAGGGCGAACAAAGCGATACAAAAGGGGATGATGGACGGAACGTTTGAGCCAATCAAACACTCACCCCCAGTCAACTGATCTGGGTTTAATCCATCATCATTCTTTAGCTCACTCCACCACCCCAGTTCAGACATGGCCATATGCAAATCAGTCTGACCCTGTGCCTCATGGGAACAGTCCAGCATGAACTGCCAAGCCATGTCTTCCCTGGACCGGAAACAAGCATCCTAGGACCGGTTTCTGGCATTCCAGCCGTCATCAGCCAGGCTTGCTTGAATCCAGTGGCAAAGTGAGCAAGGGACCCACGTCTGGGCATACCCCCGCCAACTTAGGGCGAACAAAGCGATACAAAAGGGGATGATGGACGGAACGTTTGAGCCAATCAAACACTCACCCCCAGTCAACTGATCTGGGTTTAATCCATCATCATTCTTTAGCTCACTCCACCACCCCAGTTCAGACATGGCCATATGCAAATCAGTCTGACCCTGTGCCTCATGGGAACAGTCCAGCATGAACTGCCAAGCCATGTCTTCCCTGGACCGGAAACAAGCATCCTAGGACCGGTTTCTGGCATTCCAGCCGTCATCAGCCAGGCTTGCTTGAATCCAGTGGCAAAGTGAGCAAGGGACCCACGTCTGGGCATACCCCCGCCAACTTAGGGCGAACAAAGCGATACAAAAGGGGATGATGGACGGAACGTTTGAGCCAATCAAACACTCACCCCCAGTCAACTGATCTGGGTTTAATCCATCATCATTCTTTAGCTCACTCCACCACCCCAGTTCAGACATGGCCATATGCAAATCAGTCTGACCCTGTGCCTCATGGGAACAGTCCAGCATGAACTGCCAAGCCATGTCTTCCCTGGACCGGAAACAAGCATCCTAGGACCGGTTTCTGGCATTCCAGCCGTCATCAGCCAGGCTTGCTTGAATCCAGTGGCAAAGTGAGCAAGGGACCCACGTCTGGGCATACCCCCGCCAACTTAGGGCGAACAAAGCGATACAAAAGGGGATGATGGACGGAACGTTTGAGCCAATCAAACACTCACCCCCAGTCAACTGATCTGGGTTTAATCCATCATCATTCTTTAGCTCACTCCACCACCCCAGTTCAGACATGGCCATATGCAAATCAGTCTGACCCTGTGCCTCATGGGAACAGTCCAGCATGAACTGCCAAGCCATGTCTTCCCTGGACCGGAAACAAGCATCCTAGGACCGGTTTCTGGCATTCCAGCCGTCATCAGCCAGGCTTGCTTGAATCCAGTGGCAAAGTGAGCAAGGGACCCACGTCTGGGCATACCCCCGCCAACTTAGGGGCGAACAAAGCGATACAAAAGGGGATGATGGACGGAACGTTTGAGCCAATCAAACACTCACCCCCAGTCAACTGATCTGGGTTTAATCCATCATCATTCTTTAGCTCACTCCACCACCCCAGTTCAGACATGGCCATATGCAAATCAGTCTGACCCTGTGCCTCATGGGAACAGTCCAGCATGAACTGCCAAGCCATGTCTTCCCTGGACCGGAAACAAGCATCCTAGGACCGGTTTCTGGCATTCCAGCCGTCATCAGCCAGGCTTGCTTGAATCCAGTGGCAAAGTGAGCAAGGGACCCACGTCTGGGCATACCCCCGCCAACTTAGGGCGAACAAAGCGATACAAAGGGGATGATGGACGGAACGTTTGAGCCAATCAAACACTCACCCCCAGTCAACTGATCTGGGTTTAATCCATCATCATTCTTTAGCTCACTCCACCACCCCAGTTCAGACATGGCCATATGCAAATCAGTCTGACCCTGTGCCTCATGGGAACAGTCCAGCATGAACTGCCAAGCCATGTCTTCCCTGGACCGGAAACAAGCATCCTAGGACCGGTTTCTGGCATTCCAGCCGTCATCAGCCAGGCTTGCTTGAATCCAGTGGCAAAGTGAGCAAGGGACCCACGTCTGGGCATACCCCCGCCAACTTAGGGCGAACAAAGCGATACAAAAGGGGATGATGGACGGAACGTTTGAGCCAATCAAACACTCACCCCCAGTCAACTGATCTGGGTTTAATCCATCATCATTCTTTAGCTCACTCCACCACCCCAGTTCAGACATGGCCATATGCAAATCAGTCTGACCCTGTGCCTGTGTTGAGTCATGAGACTGACGTGCACGTTAGACACTCACACATCTCTGCAGCAGCGCTCAATTCCTCTGTCTGTAGGAGCAAGACCCTTGTCTTTACTCGCCCCAGCCCTTCTGGTCTCTGTAAGAAACTCCGCGCTGCTTCACAGGTTAGTGTCAGATGCCCTTTGACCTCAAGCGTTATTGAAACCTGTGGTCGTTTTCTCACGAACAGGCACTTTCCGGAAGAGCAATGTGTATGAAAACATTCATGAGGAATGTGAACCTGGTTATTATCTCCTGTCCAACTGGAATATCTGACTTGTGAAATTAGGTTTACTGGTAGGTAATGGTTTCATTAGCCCCTCATTGGTTCTGCTCGTCTGCAAAATAAAAGATTCTGAACCATCTTTGATGCTATCATGATTTATTATGAACAGCAATTACTTAATTGCCTTTTTTTTTTACAACACTCAAACCAATCTGAAACCTTGGCAGCTATGTACCCAGCAGCAGCGCTTCAGAACTGCTGGGGATATTTTAAGGCCACTTTTTGACCATTGGATTTCAGAAAAGAGGATAGTTTTTTTTATGAATTCCCTTGCCTTTGTCCACTCACAAAGTGTCACTTAAATTGCCACACTTAATTCACTGCATTACTTTCTAGTAAAGCGCTCTAGCAGCAAAGCAGGACTTACTGTATGGGTATTATCAATATATTTTTAATGTTAAAAAGGGTGATAGAAATGACTGTTTTTTAAAATGGACGGGTCCAGGAGGTAGCGGTGCCCCGGCAGGGGTGCATACATGGGTGCTAGAACACCCCAGGGAGAAATAGGGCCCCCTCTCATGAGGTGCAGATTGGAGCTGTGCTTCTGTAGAGCCGCAGACACTTTAAACATGCCAGTTTCACAGTGGAATACCTTGCTAAATCAGTTTACATTGATTTAAGGCTGAAAAGGAATGATTACGAGTAAAATAAAGTGCCGCAATAATGCCGCTAAATTTCAATTTTTGTGCTGCTAAATTTCAATTTTTGTGCCGCTAAATTTGCAAATCTATGCCGCAATATCCTGGGGGTCTGATTAACTCACCAACACAGCTATACACACACTCACCCACCTATACAGCCCTTCACTGTTGCACTCTTGAACCCATACACCCAGTGAATCAGCCACTCACACATCTATGCACAGAGTCACACCCCTCCACCCACCCACACAGACACTCAGGCACCCATACAGATACTCAGACAACCAAACAATAACCCATATAGACACTCATGTAGCTACTCACCAACCCATGTGGCCGCTTACACACCAAGTAAGAAACTGATACAGACATTTACACAGTTTTCTCACTAACCCATGCATTCAGTAAGATACACTTAATCAGTCACTTATACAATCAGTCACACATCTACTAAATCATCCATTCACACACTCATACACCCACTCATTCTTCAATACACCTTGGCATATATATAAAACATATTTACACTTTATAGAAACACACAGTCACTGGATGATGTCATCAGTGATGTCATTTGAGATGTCATCAGTGATGTCATCAGTGATGTCACTGACCATGTCATGAATGATGTAATATGTGACGTCATCAGCAGTGCATTGCGTGGGCGCGAGTTATAGTTAGCTGAACTAACTATAACGCCGGAATTTCTATGGTTTTGTACGAGTGAAATGTCCAACTAACTATAACGTGCCTTGTTGTATTCCTCTTAGGGTGTCCATAAACGGGCTTTCCAGTATTATGTCCTTATATAGGCACAATTCGCCCTGCCCTTATATAGGCATAAAATCTCAGGCCTTATTTAGGCATTATACCATGCACTCCAAATACAGGCATGGTCTCTGACATCCGTCCACCCTAACGTCACAACGAGTTCATGAAGAACAGACCCTTAGGCTGCGGGAGTTTCCCTAGCCCAGGACTATTGATTTCTTCAAGGCCTCATATATTATGCATGAACCATTATTCCTTAGGGGTTCATTCATGATGTCTTTCGCTGTCCGACTCATGTCAATACTAACATTCCTAAGGTACTCTCAGGTATAAATATACCTTCCCTAGCCCTTGTAAACTAGAGGAGACCTCGACTTCAGAGGAGCCCGTTTCCCGGCCTGACGCACTGAGAAAGACGCTGTCATCCCTGCACGCAGAGAGTCCAGCTTCCAGTGATCTAACTTCCCTTGCGGGGTGTTGGAGTTCGAGTCTGGCAAAGAGATTCCTACCTCTCTCATTCTTCAGGTATGGAGCTGATAAGAACCTAGAGGGACTCTTGGCATACTAGGCATACTAGGCTTAACATACTCTTAGTATACCATAGTAAGGAATACTTCACCTACTTCATACCTCTCCCTACACCTAGGTTAGGTTAGGAACATTGGGGTAGAACTAGATTAGAAACGCATCGTATGAGTACTCGCATTTTTAGTCTGTGTTATTTATGTAACAGCATATGTACTAAAAGATAATGCTAACGCAGTATTATTTATTTCTACTGCTCACACTGTACATTACTTATCTCGCATACTGTCTTGTGATCGTAACAGCACATTTTACTTACACCAGAAACAAGACTGTTCAATAAATCTTTTATTGAAAACGCCCGTCTATTTCTTTCTGTGTAACTTGGAGAAAACTAAGCATGCACGATTGAGCTGAGTGAAATAGTTATCTATTGTTTCCACGACTCTGGGACACGTTCTGATTCTAAAGGGAAACATAGTGATCATGTTTTGCGGCTGCCAGAAACTACTCCCTTCTTGTTGTCAAGGAGTTTCTAGTGGCCTCTGAGCTAGCTGGCACAAGTAATTAAGTTTAATATACTCGATAGGGACATACTGACCTTAGTCCTATGTCAAACCTATAGGATATATTATTCCAATGCGCAGAGCCTATTAGGGAAATAGGAGCTACACTACATGGCGCCCAACATTTGGTAAGGCGGTAATTCAACGTTAGATACTGAGTAACTCAGCCGTGCTTTTTTCTCTCAGAGACCCCTACCCATATACTCCAAAAGACGTCTGGAGTGGGCAGGGTTAAGTATCCACCATGGCTACATAGGGAAACACCCTATATTTTAGCTGTTTGGTTTGCTCAACGTTGAAGGATACAGTGTTCCAAAATATTGTGCACCTTATCTTTGTTTCCTTGAAACTTGTCCTACATTTTTCAAAAAACAAAATGACTGAAACCGGAAACGGTGGAGCTGCGGCTGATCCAGCCCTAGCAGCAGTTTTTAACATTACAGGTTTAAATGAAACCGAGGAGGGTGTTATACACATCCCTCAAAACTTAAGAAGAGCCATCACTCTAAAACTTATAAAACATGGCCTACCGCCAAGAGGAGGTAGAGCAGTTTTCGTGCTAGAGGCACATGAATCCTTTCAGACAGAGGTATTCTATTCATGGGTAATACTTCCTGAATGCAATCCAATATCACACACATTTTACTTCTACAAAGAAGATGATCCACCAGAGGAATACATTCCTTTCGAGGATATAGAAATTCCATTAACATACCAGGAGCATCAGCTCTGGTTTAAAGGCGCCCTAAAACATCACAAAAACATTACCAGGCTCGGTCCACTAGGTAGACCAGGAGCAACATGGCCGATTCTAGCCGGCTACACACCTCATCCTGACATTGAAGAGATGTCAGACGAGGAATTACTTACTCAACTCACAGAGTTAATAAAAATCTACAGACAATTGGTCCAATATGTCATGCGGACTTTTACAGTCCAACCACCATTAACACTTCCAAATCAAACTCCTCACCAGGGGAATACACTAAAAATTACACCACAGACTCTATACGCAGTCATGGGTAAAATGCCCACAAAACGTGAGCAAATTCCATTTTGGATAGCTCAAAAAATTACTCAAATCGAAGCAGTATTTCCAAATACTAGCCCGTATGAGAAACACAGAATCCTAACAATCAGTTTACCAATGGGGATCACACCACAACTGGAGGACTGCACCACTTGGGGCTCAGTCTTTGCTGCCATCTACACAAAAACACATGGCATTCCGTCAATTGCGGTAATACCTGATGTCCTCAAACAAATTCAAAACGAATACGGGGCAGAGCCTGCTCTAAATTTAGGTATGAAATTACAGAAAAATTTCGACCAGGTCTCAACAATAATATTATCTAATATTAAAGGGGAGGCAGCAGCAGTTGCGATCCGCCAAACATTAAGGGAATTTGATGTTACAGAACATCAAACAGAGCTACCCAGAATTATAGAACAATCTTATGCAGAATTAGGCAGAGATAGTTTGGGTGGAAGACCACTGAAACCAAAACTATCTGAAAGTCCTGAGAAGGACTCAATTAAACAAACTCCTACATCTTCTAAAAAGAAGTGGGAGTCTACTAAACAAATTTCAAACGAGAAACGTTCTCAATCCCGAGGTAGGTCTCCTCAAAAGGAGCCCTCTGAAAGGAGGTATAACCTCAGGAATAGGGATAATTTGAGAAAACCTGACAGGTATCAAGATACTGATACACGTTCCTCTCGTCCCTTTCAGATCTCATCACAGACTTCGGAAAGAAGAGGACGGACGGAACACAGAGAAGAACGCGTGAAATCGAAAGACGACAAACACGCTCCAAAAACTAAAACAAAACCTTAATTCTCCAAAAAGAAAGTAGCAGGTCTAAAGATCAAACATGCCGAGAATACTGAGAACACAACTCAAGAACGGAGAATGGGCTCAGACAATGCTGGACAGTGCAGCAGAAGTCACAATAGTTCGCCAGAACCTGAAGGAACTTCTGGAGATAGTGGACTTGAATGAGTACATTAAAGTAGAGACTGTAGACACCAGGGTTAGTACTCCACAAAGGTTATATGAAATAGCACTCCGGATGGAGGGAGACATACCTAGACAGGTGAAAGCACTCTTTTGGGAGAAACTATCAAAGGGCTATGACATACTTCTAGCAGAAAAAGACTGGCCACCACAATTTGTCAGGGAGTGCCCACATGGCGAGGACATTATTATGCCTGCCTTCTCCAACCATATTCCAATAAACTTAAAATATACATATGCCAGGAAATGGGCAGTAGCCCAGGCCCCAGCATTATATAAAAATCATGTAGGATGGGATGAGGACTCACCTCACCATAAAATACATCTGAAACATGAACCTACTGCACAAAGGCAGTACCCAATAAAGCAAGAAGCTAAAAAACAGGTCAGGGAGATCTTAGATCAACTTGAATATCAAGGGGTGATTGAAACATGCACCTCCTCAATGAACAACCCTTTGTTTCCTGTCTCCAAACCAGACAATACATATCGTCTAGTTTTGGATTACAGACATCTAAACACTTGTTCTAAAACTTTTGCAGTGCAAAATGCACATAGCACAGCATTAATGAATAACATTGTGCGTAAAAAATATAAAACAACATTAGACATCTCAAATGGTTTCTTTTGTCAAAACATAGCACCTGAAAGCAGGTACTTAACAGCATTCTCCATAATGGGGACCCAGCGTCACTTTTGTCGACTCCCACAAGGGTTCAAGAATAGCCCAGGTTTATTCTCAGCGAGGGTAACGGAGTTACTACAAATTTATGACAATGAGGCATTGTCCTATGTCGATGACATTTATCTGACAGACGATGACCTGGACAAACACTTGAACAGGGTGAGCACCATTATATTGGGTTTCGCCTCTGAGGGCTACAAATTCAACTTTAAAAAGTCCAGAATTGCCCTTCTCAATGTCCTATTTCTAGGATATGAGCTTTCAAGTGAAGGCAAGAGCTTGGCAGCTAACTTTTTAGAAAAGTGTGCGCTGCTCCAACCTCCAAAAACGCAAAAAAATTTACAATCCATCCTGGGTTTCCTAAATTTTGGAAGGACATACATTCTAAATTATGCAGAAAGGGTTAAACCTCTCTACGCATTAATCAAACCTGATTTTTCGATCAGAAACTGGACACAAGAACACACAGAAATCTTGCGTTCACTTCAGGCTAACATGTTAGCAACAAATCACTTACAAACACGCGTAAGTCAACGCAATTTGGTGATCCGAATAATTTCGGGTCAATGCGGATTCACCTACTTAACTTTCAATGAGGGTGAGAAAATACCAATAGCGTACAAATCTCATTTGTACACACAAGCGGAAATGCGCTTCAGTTCAACTGAAAAAATTCTAACAGCAGTTCAAACCGCTGTAGCAAAAGAAAGAGCCTTAGCCCAAGGGAAACGCATTATTGTCGTCACCCCAGTACCAGCTTTAGAAGCGGTTACAAAAGCAAGCATTCCAAATGCTAAAGCATTACATCCGAGATGGATACAATGGGTTAATTCTCTTGCTGCAACTGATGTTGAATATGTTTTTGATCCAGATTTAAAAACACAAGCATTCCTGCAGTATGAACATGAATGTCCCCTCCCTACTGAAATTCTGCCTCTCGATCAGTACGAATTCATAATTTACACTGACGGATCCGCACAACCCGCAATAGGGAGTAAGCAAGCTTACAGTGCAGCGTGTGCAATCGTTAAAGGTCGCATGCGAAATGGCATCTTCAGACCTATGGTCACAAAAACTCAATCTCTAGGAGATTGTACAGCTCAGCGAGCTGAACTACAAGCATTCAAACTGGCACTTGAAAGTACAGATCGAGAATTCCCCACACTAATAGTGTGCGATTCCTTTTACTGTGTTCAGTCGTATAATGACTATATACAAAACTGGCTTGAAAATGGTTTCAAAGATGCGAAAGGTGGCACAATAAAGCACAAAATGCTTTGGGAACAAGTAGTTCAGTTGAAAAACGAACTACCAAAGGCTCACGTGATCCACATACTGAGTCATCAACGTGATGGCGTTCACGTTGCAGGGAATTCATTGGCTGACGAAGCCGCAAAGGGGGCTGTGCAGACGGCTTCCGTAGCTGCGATCACTCGTTCCAAAACAAAAATAGACGGTGAGATAATGTTGGCTGTCAATGCTTCAGGCAAAGGCAGCAGTGCAGCGTTACCAAAAAAGTTTCCACTCAAGTACTCTTATGTAATTGATGCGAACAACGTTCCTTTTGCTCGAATCCCTGGAGTGGGGGATAGGGTAATTCCAAACATGGAACGTTGAGCAGCCTTGATTTATGAAACACATTTGGGGGAAGGTCTGGCACATCAAGGGATCTCTAAAACAATTTCGACGTTAAAAGAGATGTACTGGTGGCCTGGAATGAATACAGAAATTCACATATTCATCAACAACTGCTTAGACTGTAAATTACAGCGAGAGAGCCACCAGACACCATGCTGCGAATGCGGCAACCCAGTACAGACACCATTGTTAGACAGCATTAGACTATCTACGCACCTGCGTCCTACTGGACAAAGGCATTCCCACAAATACTGAATCTAGGTTCCTATGGTTATGGCCTCAGCGCTCAGCTGACAGCTCGAACTGTTATAAAAGATTTGCGAGTCTTTATCGGCATATACGCAATAGGCACGCTACATTCTGACCAGGGTCCTGCGTTTAGCTCTCGGGCTTACAAAGAAGCCATGGCCAGTCTGGGCGTTGCATTGCGGTACTCCTCTCCATTCCATCCTGAGGAAATTCGGTTGTGGAAAGGAAAAACCGAGACATAAAGCAGTCTATAACAGCTAGAGTATTAGGTTCGGGTGATGGGTGGGTCAAACACCTTAGTGGGGTACAACGCTCTTTGAATAATCTGCCAAGAAGTTCTCTAGGGGGTCACTCCATATGAGGTCCTATTTGGGACAAGAATGTGGGTACCGGACCTTGAACACGTAGGCACAGTGGTGGAAAATAAACCTTTTGATATCAAAGATCGTTTGGCTGTTTTACAGGACTTAAACAAATTAAGAACGAAACAAAGCAACGTATTCCTACAGCCAACCACCACTGGGGAAAATCGGCGGTCCCAGCAAGACCTGTCTGGATTCCAAAAGTTGGGGATCTAGTCAGAGAAAAAATTGCGGACAAGAAGGAATTTGGACCTTCTTACAGACAACCAGTACCTGTCCTAGCAGTTCAAGGAACAAGAACAGTACTTCTGCCGCCCCTTGCTGGAAGAAAGGAGAAAAGATTTGTGTCCATCGACCTCATCAAACCACAGTATGTGGCCAATACTAAATAGTAGGCCTCGTGGACTCCGACCTAGTAGCAGACGCACTCCTCTCGCTACTATCCAAGAGGTTCAGACTGAAAGACTGATAACCATCGAGAATTCAGCAGTAACAGATGGAGGACTAAGCAACAACGCTATGGAACTCATCCCTCTTGAACACCAAGTAACAGTTCGTCCAAATACACCTGTATACACCAACGTAGCAAGTGATCGACTGGTTCCAGTGATTTCTACAAATCCTGATGCAATTCCAACAATTGATAGAACTGCTTCTGGCTATTTCATTGACTTTGATACGTTCTCAGAAGATCCGAGTGAACCTGAAACGACGCCAGCATCATTCAAATTCAAGCAGCAAGTACAAGACTTTCTTCACTTTCTGAAAATGACTTATTTGGTTTCTCCATGGATTGAACTCTGGATTATATCTGGACTTTTTGTTTTCCTGCTCTGGCTAGCTTTGGTTACAACTGTTAGCGTGCTTATAAGTGGCAGATACATCCATGTGAACACTGAAGGAAAAGGCGTGAACGTACTTTTGAAACCTCATAAATCCTCCCATCGTGAAGCAAGAAACTTGTCATCAGTGAACATCACAGCTGTTCCTATACAGGATGGTATAGTGTGGGACAAAACAGATTTTGATATATTCAGTCCGACGGAACAATTGAACATTCCACATTTGTTTAAAATTTCACTAAGTGATCTAATCTCGTCCAGTTCCTATTCTGATGATTGGGACTTTGAGACTGTAAATGACATAATGTTTGACCTAGAAAAATCTGCTGTATTTTCTAAAAATGAATATTTAGAGGGTTCATCAGACTATGAACAACTGTATTGTTATAACCACTATGGTCAACATTATTTGCATAAATCTGCATATCCAAGAAATGTGTTTATGTTTAACCAATGGGAACATTGTCCTACACCACCTAAAGATAGTTCAAAAACATTTGCCAGTAAATTTCCATATTTTTCAGGTCATAATACATCTGATCCAGAAATGTTTTACTATAAAAATTTAAACAAGACAGGACTGAAAATTATGTTAACAAATATAAAACAGATTTATTCTGCATTATTTAATGCCCAACTGTCTAGACAGGGTTTCGACTTTTGGAAAGACACAATAGACACAAAATCTGTCTGGGGTACTAAAGATTGGCAAGTGCAGGGGATAGAAGCTTTATTTAGAGCCTGTATCATCCCTGAACAAATAATGTTTTTGAATGAAACTGTCCAACAAACATCTTGTCTTGGATTAGCCAAGATCAAAGAGATGAACACACCTTCTGTACCAGCACCTGCAAGTGATAATTATACACAGGCAGTGGTGACAGTTGACAATATACTACAACTCAACAGATCTAATCCTGATTGGAAAAAATGGTTGATCTGGCCCACAGACACGAATAACTGTCAGGAAAGATTCCTGAATAAAACTCAGGGCTTTACTATTAATAGGCCAGACCCAAGATATGTCCAAAGACAACATCCGGGGGTAGTAACAACATACAGTGTAGGAAAATTATGCCTCGATTGGCTGCATAAGTCTACACTACAGGATGTGAAACAACACTTAACCTTACTTAAAAAGGACGCAGACCTTAGGGAATTCTTGCTTGGACCAAGAAAACCGCGTCAAAAACGTTTCATATATGCCGGCATTTATGCTGCGTACAATGAAGCATGGAAAGTGTCACAGATAGAGGCCGCAGAACGAATACGTGAACTTGATCGTATTAATTTAGAGAAAACACTCTCTGTGGTCGACAATGGGTTAACAACTTTATCCTCCAGAATATATTCACTGGACGGCATTGTATCCTCTGCTAACGACATACTAGAACAAGATTTGGCGATGTTACAACAAGGCCAATCTCAATTACGTTCTATTGTGTTATTAAGCTGGACGCTGCAATCTTTGCGAGCGGGCTATGTGCCTTGGCGTTTTATCAACACAACGGCTCTGTTTGCAGAATACAATCTCACTGATAAACAGATCGAACTGGCACAAAGAGGAGCAAAGTATACAGTGCTGAGCATTGAAAAACTGGAAAAGTTACCATTCACAGTGGCAGAAAAACCAGCTACAGAATGGCTTATTCATCGCAAAATCACACTACCTGTGACTACTTTTCAGTTTCAGTATTGCCTCAGACAAATGCAAGCAGGCAAATATGAAAGGTTGGGTAAGGAATACATTAAGACATCTTGGGATTTACCGTATACATTTAGATGTTGGAGTGGGGATCGTGAAGTGTTTTTGAGCGGTACAAACTGTAAACGTGCACTAAGCGGTTCACTTATATGTCAGGACATTTCCTTACACGGGGCTTGTAATGGTTCTGTGGCAAATTTGTCTTGCCATCAGCAGGGTACACCAGCTGCTGTGATTAATCCAACATTTGGACAACTTTCTAATGGGAGTTACCTCATGTTGAATGATCAGAGCTGCTGTGGCATGCTGCCAGGCATCCCATATCTAGTAACGGTCAACTCCAGGGTCACTTGCTGTATGCAAGTACTGTTTGCCCCAATAGACACAGTCAGGGAGTCGCCTCTATGGCCTTCGCTGAACGTCTCTTTTATAAGATTTGATACTTTAAGCAGAATGAAAGCCATGCTTTTACAGCAAACAGTGCCTTTGACCTCGGCCAAAGAAACCTATGATCTACAAATTGCAAGGACTTCGGCTGAGATACAAACTTTAATACGTACAAACTGCCCTATACATTTCGTAGAAATGATAGGACGAATCTTCAATATGTTAGCACCTTTCCAGGCAATACTCGGAATCATCCCGAACTTTGCACATTCGGTGTTTGGTGGCATACCATTAATTCTAGCACTTGTTGCCGGAATTCAATTTCTCTTCCTGCTATTGCGCTATGGCCAGCCTATTCGCAGACATCACTCCGAGCGAAATGGAGAAAGCTCTCCTTGAACGAAAGTGCCGTGAGCAAATAGTAGCACTTTTGGGCATAAATCGTCTACGGGACCTTAATAACACGTGGTTCCTGTCATTCAGACCAATCTGGCAAGATTGCATCTTACCTGTTCTACGATGCCTGCTATGCGGTGAAGAATGCGTGTTGGACACATGTCTAACATTTCCATCAGCAACGCCAACGGATGTCGATACTCTGCTGGACCCGATAACGGCCCATGCTCTGTGTTGTCCCCAGAGGCTTCCTATCCTGATGTCAGCATTCATTGAGATCTCACAGACGCTTCCGGCTGCTGCTGAGGTACGAGAAAGATCTACAGGCACACAGGTAACAACGGACGCGAACATCGCTGCTGCAACCTATGCTGAAAGCGATGCTTCACATCTCTGTGCGATTAACCTACTTCACGAGGTGTTCCAACTAACACCCACTACAGTGGATGATGTTTTGTCTATAGAAATAGATGATCTCATGTTTACACCAGACCCGTAAACTGACTCTGATTCAGCATACAGTGTTCCAGAGATGCAGTAACAATTTGGCCTTCATTCTACAAAAACTTGGAACTCTCCCAAAATTGAACTTTTTCCCATTTTTCGAACGAAAATGGCACTACAATCTGCTTAAAGTAGAACTAGCCTTATAGTACAGACTTGGCGGTCCTTCCACAGGCATTTAGTCATCTTATGTGTCTAAAAACAGTTCATTAATTTTCATGACATGAAATGACTTTGATTTTTGAAGAACTTATCGATCATTTTTTGTCACATGTAAATATTATTGCTTCTTTCATTCCAATTGCATTTATTTTTAAACTTTTATGCCTGAAATGATAAGCAATTGCTTCAAATGTACAGTACCTTTTGCATTTTATATTATGTTTTTTAATATTTTTAAGAAATATTTTTTAAATATGCGGTGCTCCATTTTATGTTTAGCATTTTAAATGTTTAGCATTTATGTATTATCGTACACACGAAAGTGGAGTGGGTGTTGTATTCCTCTTAGGGTGTCCATAAACGGGCTTTCCAGTATTATGTCCTTATATAGGCACAATTCGCCCTGCCCTTATATAGGCATAAAATCCCAGGCCTTATTTAGGCATTATACCGTGCACTCCAAATACAGGCATGGTCTCTGACATCCGTCCACCCTAACGTCACAACGAGTTCATGAAGAACAGACCCTTAGGCTGCGGTAGTTTCCCAAGCCCAGGACTATTGATTTAATCAAGGCCTCATATATTATGCATGAACCATTATTCCTTAGGGGTTCATTCATGATGTCTTTCGCTGTCCGACTCACGTCAATACTAACATTCCTAAGGTACTCTCAGGTATAAATATACCTTCCCTAGCCCTTGTAAACTAGAGGAGACCTCGACTTCAGAGGAGCCCGTTTCCCGGCCTGACGCACTGAGAAGACGCTGTCATCCCTGCACGCAGAGAGTCCAGCTTCCAGTGATCTAACTTCCCTTGCGGGGTGTTGGAGTTCGAGTCTGGCAAAGAGATTCCTACCTCTCTCATTCTTCAGGTATGGAGCTGATAAGAACCTAGAGGGACTCTTGGCATACTAGGCATATTAGGCTTAACATACTCTTAGTATACCATAGTAAGGAATACTTCACCTACTTCATACCTCTCCCTACACCTAGGTTAGGTTAGGAACATTGGGGTAGAACTAGATTAGAAACGCATCGTATGAGTACTCGCATTTTTAGTCTGTGTTATTTATGTAACAGCATATGTACTAAAAGATAATGCTAACGCAGTATTATTTATTTCTACTGCTCACACTGTACATTATTTATCTCGCATACTGTCTTGTGATCGTAACAGCACATTTTACTTACACCAGAAATAAGACTGTTCAATAAATCTTTTATTGAAAACGCCCATCTATTTCTTTCTGTGTAACTTGGAGAAAACTAAGCATGCACGATTGAGCTGAGTGAAATAGTTATCTATTGTTTCCACGACTCTGGGACACGTTCTGATTCTAAAGGGAAACATAGTGGTCATGTTTTGCGGCTGCCAGAAACTACTCCCTTCTTGTTGTCAAGGAGTTTCTAGTGGCCTCTGAGCTAGCTGGCACAAGTAATTAAGTTTAATATACTCGATAGGGACATACTGACCTTAGTCCTATGTCAAACCTATAGGATATATTATTCCAATGCGCAGAGCCTATTAGGGAAATAGGAGCTACACTACAGCCTGAAACCTATGGTTTTTTCAGTGAATATATATATATATATATGTGTATATATATATACACATATATATATATTCACTGAAAAAACCATAGGTTTCAGGGACGTTATAGTTAGAAATTAGCATTTAAAAAACCTTAGAAATTCACTGAAAAAACCACAGGTTTCAGGGACGTTATAGTTAGTTGGACATTTCACTCGTACAAAACCAGAGAAATTCGGCCGTTATAGTTAGTTCAGCTAACTATAACTCGCGCCCCGCATTGCACTGCTGATGACGTCACATATTACATCATTCATGACATGGTCAGTGACATCACTGATGACATCTCAAATGACATCACTGATGACATCATCCAGTGACTGTGTGTTTCTGTAAAGTTTAAATATGTTTTATATATATATATAGGCCAAGGTGTATTGAAGAATGAGTGGGTGTATAAGTGTCTGAATGGATGATTTAGTAGGTGCGTGACTGACTGTATAAGTGAGTGATTAAATGTGTCTTACTGAATGTATGGGTTAGTGACTGATACAGACATTCACACAGTTTAGTTTGTCAGTTGGTGTGTAAGCGGTTGCATGTGTTGGTGAGTAGCTAAATGAGGGTCTATATGGGTTATTGATTGGTTGTCTGAGTATCTGTATGGGTGCCTGAGTGTCTGTTGGTGGGTGGGGGGGTGTGACTCTGTGCATAGATGTGTGAGTGGGTGATTCACTGGGTGTATGGGTTCAAGAGTGCATCTGTGAAGGGCTGTATGGGTGGGTGAGTGTGTGTATGGGTGTGTTGGTGAGTGAATGGATGCCTCAGTGGTACATCTGTGAGTAACTGCATATGTGAAAGGCAGTATATGTGAGTGTTGGAGTATATACATGACTATATGTGAGAGTGAGTGATTGTGAGAGTGGCTGTATGGATGAGTGTGTGCTTGTATTAGTTATTGTATAAGAGTGTAAGTATGTGTTAGTATATGTTTGAATAAGTGAGGTGGTGTGTGTATAACTGTATAGGTGAGTAAATGGGAGTGTGATTGATTCTTTGCATGACTGACTAGGTGTGTGAGTAACTCTATGGATGAGTGGCGGTGTGTGAGTGTCTGTATAGATATGTGAGTGCATATGATAGTGCCGTTTTGATGGTTGACTGCATGTATGAGTGACTGTATGGGTGAATGAGTGGATGTGTGTGTAGACCTAGGAATTAGTGAGTGGGTTTGTACTAACTGGTATTGGTGTGTCTATGGTTTCGAAAATGGTAGTCTGTATTTTAGAGTGGTTGTATCAAAGGTTATATTAGGGTATGAGGAGGTGCATCAGATTATCACGTGGATGATGTCATCAGTGATGTCATCAGTGATGTCATTTGAGATGTCATCAGTGATGTCATCAGTGATGTCACTGACCATGTCATGAATGATGTAATATGTGACGTCATCAGCAGTGCATTGCGGGGGCGCGAGTTATAGTTAGCTCAACTAACTATAACGGCCGAATTTCTCTGGTTTTGTACGAGTGAAATGTCCAACTAACTATAACGTCCCTGAAACCTGTGTTTTTTTCAGTGAATATATATATATATAAAATTTATTTTGGTCACCAAACCCTCCTTTCGTGGTGTTTGTGTGCCTGAGGGGAACCTCAGTAAACCTCCTATTTGTAAATCCCCTTCCTTCCCTTTACCTCTACCTGCCCCAACAAATCCTTTTCTCTCTTTACCTATGCCCAACCCTTAACACTAAATTCACACTTACATTCCTTTTTCTGTACCCATCTCTTAACCCTAAAATCCCCTCTTATCACCCTATACATCTACCTACCCATTAAATCTAAAATCATCCTTACCCCTTTTTACTTCTTCCCACCCCTGATCCCTAAAATCATTCTTACCCCATTACCTGTACACACCCCTAAACCCTAAAATCACCTCCCTTTACCTCTAGCCACCCTATAACCCTAAAATAACCTTTACCTCGCCTTACCTCTACCCACACCATAACTCTAAAATCACCCTTACCCCTATTATCGCTACCCGCCCTTAAACCCTAAAATCATCCCTTCCCAACCTTTACTTCTAACTACCCTGTAACTAAAAATTCACCCTTATCCACTTTTCCTCTACCCAGTCCTTAACCCTGAAGTCACCCTTTCTCCCCTTTACCTTCATACACACCGTAACCATTTAAAAAAAAAAACATTTAAAAAAATGTAATTTAAAAAAAAAAATAAGACTTACCTGTGGAGTAAAGTACCCTGCGGTAAAAGGTGTGGGTTAACGGTAAAACCCATTAAAGTCACTTACCTATATGGTACTTACCTGGGTGGTAAAGACTGCGGGGTAAAGGCCATTTGGGGTAAAGACTTCGGGGCAAACGTTACATGCCACTTTGGGTAGAGGAAGGGAACAAGATGGACTGCTTGGAAGAAGGTGTAGGCCTGGGTCAAGTGGAAGGCTCAAGGGGACTGGCAGATGGCTTCAAGTGAGATTGCTGGTGAGAAGGACAAGTGGTGGACACTCCCACAGTACGGTGCGTTTGTCATCCATCAAGTGAGGACTCTTACATTTCCCGGTGGTGGGTGAGGCTCCAATAAGCTTACATATCCTGCTGAGGGATTCTTATTTCTGTTCTTTTTTCCCTCTGCTAGAAAGGCTAATTGGGGATCTTTTTAATGTTTTACATTTTGCTTTGCAAGTGAAGGTTTCTTCCACGTGCATAGTAACAATGTGGGTGATGTCTTTTTGGGAAAACAACCACAAAAGATTTGCCTCAAGGAGAAACCGAAAAAAAGAGCATAAATATGTGTGCCTATGTACTACGTATCAAACTTAGGTGGCCAAGCTGGAGAAGGCAAGAGGGGGACACTCGCATGGCACAGAGTAGGAATAAGGGAGCCATTGAATCTGCTCACCACCCCCACCTTCAAACGCAAAAAACACGGTGGCCTCGGATTCTCTTTTCTGGCCCCTCAATTCTGGAACTCTCTTCCCACTGGACTGAGGTTAGCAACCTCTTACGCCCAATTCAGAACACTTCTTAAGACCCTTCTGTTCTCTCAGGCATATGAATAAAGCTTCTGTCATCATACCACTGTTGCCCTCCCGCTCTTAGCGCCATGAAACCGCCTGGTGTAAGTGCGCTCTACAAATATTTTTAACATAACATTGTGTGTTCTTGGGAGGCTCATGAGCGGGGGTGGGGGGAACATTGAGTGGTCGTTTGCACTGTCGAGTTGGCTGGCTCATATTTTCTGGAGATGTGTGAGGCTCTCGTATAGCTTCCATATCCAGTAGAGGGATTCTTGTTCTTTGTTTTGTTTTATTTTGCTAGAAGGACTAAGAGGAAGAAATCTTTTTTTACCCTTAGTTATGACAGTGGAAGACTTGCATAACAATGGAGTTAAAGATCTCCTTTTGGAAAAACTTCCACTATAGGTTTGCCTCATGGTGGCGCCATTGAAGCGTGTGCCCTGGGTATGATAAAGGATGCTGCAAAGTGGCATCCCACTTTCCCGCAGGCAAGGCTTAAAATCCGGATTTTGCCTGAAGTAAATGTGCTACCCTAGGAGTGCATATTAGTAATGGCTCTGGCTGCACAACGATTGCAGGTGGAAGGGATTCTCTTGGTTTGGAGGGTTCAGCCAGTGGTGAGTGTCTAAAGCACTCTGAAACAACGACACAGAGAGGCAGTTTACAGAGGGTACTTTAGAGCTTAATGTGAGGAACTCAGGGCTAGTAGAAGTGCTTTGAGGATGTCTGAGTGTCAGCAGAGAGGGTCTCAAAGCACTGGGGATGACTTTCATAGCTTTGTGCTAGCTTCTAAGAGCCAGCATGCCTCAGGGACTCTGAGGACTGGCAGGGTGAAACTGAGTATATGAGGGCTGGTTGAGGGAATGTGGGTGCTAGTCAAGAGCTTCAGAGAGTTAAGTATCATTTGGGGTGTCTAGGGCCTCTTGGGTCCTCTGAGTATTAGTAGTGTGTGATGTATTGTGGGATGTAGGCAGGTGACTTCCCTAGGAAGGGTGGGCGACGAGCACCAGCAGAGTATTTGAGTACTATTTGAGGGTCAATTGAGGGTACCCGAGGACCAGTGGTGGTTCCGAGTATCAACCGAGGGTTTCTGGTGTCGAATGTTAAACTCTGAACACTGCCTAATGGTGGATTGGAGTGTCAGAGGACTGGCAGGGGGTCTCTAAGGATGGCTAATGTCTACCTTATGATTGGCTTAGTTGGGTTGGATTAGAGTCTATATGGGCCCGATTAAGGTCTGTGAGACCTGCTTGACCTTTTAATATTCAGGTGAAGGACTCCTGGTGGCCAGTAGATGGGCTCTTAAAGCAGGGGCATGGCTAGCAATAGTACAGCAGTTTCAGTGGCCCCAGGGTGCAGACGTGTGAGGCGTCCAATGCAACCCAAGTGTGGCTTTCTGTTTAAACTTATCTGAGTGACAGAGGGGCCCATTTAGGGTGCCTGGATTAGTCGCCATGGTTCCTTTGCTAAGCCAATGATCTAGGCACCGACCGAAGAGGTCTAAAGGGCTATGGGGCTCTACAGGGTGGCACTGAGGTTCCTGGGAATCACTGAAGCCCTAGCAAGAGGCCTGTGTCCCACCATCTTAAACAACAGCATGCCCCACCCTTCTTACTTGATAAACCTTTGAGGACAGGGTGACTCTGGGGTGCCTCCGTTCTCCCACCCTCTGCCTGAAATGCTCTACTAGGGGGTTAAGGACACCATTGCTGGGCCTCGCACCCTACACCTGGTTGCATACACTGTTGGGGTTAGGAGGTCCTTGTAGTAGGCTTCTATCACCGCATGTGGCTTTCTGCTGCTCATGCTATGCCTTTTTGCCTACTGGAGTAAGCTTGCATCACTGCTGCCTGTGATGTACCAATGTTGGGTGCGAGGGAAGCCTGCTCTTCTGCTACGTGGCTGTACCTGTTCTGTTTTTGATGCAGTCTCCTCTGCCGCTAGTTGGGATGTGCTTTTCCTTTGTGTTAGAGAAACCTGCGCAGCTCCTCGCTGTACTGTATCCGTTCAGTACACGTGAGGGAAGCCTGCACTGCTGCTAAGGCCTGTACTATACTGACTTCTTTGCAGAATTTACATTTAAAGCAGGTGGGGGCAATCAACGCTGTATGTTTGTTCTGCTGTGCTTAGTTCAGCCACAAACACACCTGAACGTTTTTAACATACTATGCCATCAGTACTAAGCATACATTTTAGAAGATCTCAGGGGTGGCCGCACAATTTTAATGTTACTCAAAGGGGGATTCGGCATCAAAAGGTTTGAAGATCATTGTTTTAGTGGAATAAACACCAAGTTGTTTGAGTAATTTTGACACCCAACGTGGCACACTGTTTGTCACTAAAGCACTTCAACTTTGAATATTATTGGAGATGGTGAAGAAAAAGCTCACCACAACTGCACGTGAAAAATCCGCCATCAAAACTCGAAGTCAGGCCTTGAATCCCTGTTGCGTTCAACAGGCCTGCTGCCTTGTTAATCTGTAATTTAACCAGGTCTCAAAACTTTAGATAGTGTTTTGTTTTCTGTCCACCACAAATATGTGCCTGTATTACTGGATTTAATAGAGTGCATGGTGTATGAGGGTGCCCGCCTCATGCGACCACGGTTGGCAGTGACAAATCACAGTGTTTTTCCCTGTAGTAAAATACTCAGGGTATTTTCAACTGAAGCGGCTCCTACTCTACGTTTTATCTCCAACAGCCCTTCTCCCTCAACCTCGGGAGGCGACCCATTTACATCAAAAAACGAATAATCCCAAACCCTAAATTAATTTTGCCAAAGTGTTATTAACAGCTTTCAGTGTGCCCTGCCCAGAGCCCCACTGCAAATTTCTAATTCTGGAGAAAAAAAAACGAAATTGATAATATAGCACTACCCAACAAAGACATACAGAAAAGCTTCCACATTTCAACACCGTTTCCCTTTTTGACGGATTTGTAAGTATATTGACGCTGCACGAATAAATGCTGTCCTGCAACAGTCGTTGGCATAACAGTGAGAAAGGAAGGGATGTGCATGTGTGTTTCTCAAAATGCCGCTCCCCAGCATCAGGCATCGTCATAGCATTTGGTATCCCCAGGCTGGAAGCCTCAATGTTTTCTGCTCGTAGGAGCCAAGTCAGGATTTTATATTGTTTGTTGACATTTCAGTCTTCATTCATTACAATCCCACTCAAATTCCAGCTGTAGGCATGTGATTTGGTCTTTTGTGGGCACAGAAAGCAGCTCTGCCTGCCCAGAGTTGATGCTCACAATATGTTCATTTGCATGCTCAGCCAAAGCGTGCTTGTGCACCCGCTCAGAGCACTGGCCACTGGGAATGCTTAATCAGATTAAATGAAGGCATGATGATCACCGATAAAATAGAACAACTACAAAACTAAAAAAGAAGGTGTATTTTTTTTCTGATTTTGCACTAAAACTTGGAGGTATCCTCCGTGGTATGGGCAAGTTGATTTCGCCCAAGGTGCAATCATCCCAGAGTGACAAAACGTTTTATGAACTTTAGTGGCAATTAGGTATGCAAACATTAAAATGTCAATCAGAAAAGTAATTAACAGAATCAATATTTATGGATTTTTCTAACCGCAAATTCCACTTGCTCTAAGACTGGAGAAAATCTGCAGATGTGGCATATTGTCTGCAGTCTTACTTTTGGGGGTTGGTGTGATAGTGTCCTTGCGCCAGTGCGTTACCGTTGGGAAAGTGCTGACATCTGTTCCAGTGTATGTGTTTACGTCTCACTTAACAGCCTATTTAACGCTAGACCTTATGTGATCAACAAATAAGATCTTTATTTAGTTTAACAAGAGCGTCCATCAAGAATAAAGGAGATTTGGGGGCTCTTAGCTAATTTTAATCATACACCCCGGTCCAATCAACTACTATAAGCTGCCCCGGGACAAAGAACGGCAACCGCTGGTGGCAATGTCTGACTACCAATAAAGAGCCTCTTCAAGGGGCCCCCTGGGCATTGCAGTGCAAGCCCAACGAGGAGCTCACCCAATGATGAAGCATGCCACTCAGGTGGATGAGAGTCAACATATCCTATTGGGGATGTCTCCTTTGACCTCAAACTGGTCCTAAAACCAGTATTTGGAACAGAGGACCTAGACAACGGAACTGCACACTTGTTTGTGCAGGATTATAGTATCCAAGATCCTTATACACAGAATCCGCCTCTGTGTTGATTTATGGTCACACATAAAACTTCCAACTGAAGAAACTCAGCTCGTCTGTGGATTTGCCACAGTTGGAACTTTAGTCTCAGGGGAGGGAAGGGGGCATATCCCCAGGGTGGCGACTGTTGGCACATTCACAGACATGTTGCCTAGCCATCACCTTTGAAGCACATAAATCTACTCCAAAAAGATAGGAGTAAATGTTTTTGTAGGGTAGGAATAGCAATAGGAACCCCAGAATGACATTTCTTTCCAGTTGGAGGAAATAAAGTTAAATGTCCTAACGCACACGTTCCAAAGTTTCTGCTGTGCATTGTTCACATGAAGTAAGTTTAGTGAAAGATGATTACTTATGGAAATGTAATGTTATGTCTATAATTGCAAAGGTTTCCAAGCCGACTCTCATGAATTTTTGAGAATGTGCAAAATATAATATTTTCCCTTCATCTGTAATTATGTTGTTCCGTTTTAAAGAATAATTTTATACTATGATCCCTAGGACAGTTTGGTATATCACGCGGAATCTGACTGCTGGTCAATGACCATGTTCAGAATGGGTCTCAGCTCTCTTTAAGTGCATTTTATGCAGTTCTTCATGTATGAAATAAATTCAGTGGACCAGTTAATAGAATATGCATGTGCTCTTCTTCATCATTGTCACCAAGTTATACTAGACATGCTTCACTTCAGAGACGTAGAAACAGGCCTTTCTTCACCACTGAATCCAGAACCTCCCCAATAATAGCAGCAACAGTGTCACCCTCTCACCAACCCCAAGATGGGCTAAGGAAATCCAACTTAGTCAAATGTTATGACCTGCCTGCGAACACCAATTCTAATGTTGCCATTGAAACTAACATTCTATCTACAAAACTTTACTCACTACAGAAGGAAGTACAGCTAATCCTGAATGCCCCGAATTTCACAAACACCAACTGGAATGACAAATTCAGCACCATCATTAATCAACTTACCCAGCCACCAACTAAACTCATAACTAAAATGAAGTCTTAGAGGAACACAGAGCAAAGCCCTAAAAGAATCAAACAGCATTTCTGTAACAGTGAATATGAAAATCTAATTAAAGAACACGAATCCAGCTCAACAACAAATACTGCACAGGTTACTTACTACATTCCAGTCATCGTAAGCAGTGAGAAAACAAACTGCACCCAAAGGCAAAGGTACCCATCATATTAACTGATCTTAATAAAGTCTCTCACTACCTTATTCCGCAATTCCTTACAAGTTACTCTCAAGTGCCTTCTCCTTAATTGCTGGTCAGCAGTAAAGCACAACGATGAGATAGCAGACGTTATTTCCTCTAACAAACTTTACCTGACCAGGACTTGGCGTGATCATTTCAAGCAGTGATGCACATCTTGTACCCATGGAACACTCTAACATCCACCTCGAAAGACAAAACAAAATAGGTGAGTAGGTGGCAATCAGCCACAAAAAGAGCATTACCTGTGAAAGCCGACAAACGAATGACCAAGTCGCTTTCTTCCAATGCCTCTCTATTATAATTAAAACAATTGACCCGGACCCAATTAAGCTCCATATCATTTATCAGCCACCAGGAGACAATAAGCTAATTGTATTGCAACCGTTCGAGCTCTCACCACAGCTCCAAACACAAAATCTCCATCCACTCCAACAACAAAATCTTCCTTGGAGATTTCAACCTCCTCTTGGTCAATGAAAAAGAGTGCACCACTTCTCTTTTGACTTCTTTTTTAGTGGTTATAAACCTCAACCAGCTTTGTCCATTCCCCATTCGTATAAAAGGAGCAACTCTGGACTTCCTGATTACAAAGAAAGGGAGAATTAAAACTGGCACCCCAATTCAGGTCCACTGGTTTAACTACTTCCTCATACATTTCCCAGTTTAGTTCTCTAAAATTACTATTGTCAGACAACCGAGATAACCCAAACAATTGATCACAACCTAGACACTGACAGGATGGCTTTATTCGTAGAACTAGTACTATTTCACATTCCTGTTAGGATCCTGCAGAAAAAGAGAATCAATGGCTATAGAGTACATCACAGGAAATATGTAAAGCAGCTCAGAAAGAGTGGTACAGTTGTTATGGGTAAGTTTGGAATACCATTCTATGGTGGCTGGGACGGAATAAGAGGAGGGCCGACCTAGCAAAATAAGAGATAGGCCGATCAGAGACTCAGTAATGGAACCATTTGATTTGCCACTATATTTGTTGTATGTTTCCCGCTGGGGTTTAGTTCATTCACTCTATTTCCACCCTGTTTGTGTATTTCTTCTCTTCAGTACCTCAAATCTTTTCACCACTCAAGAACCTCCTGCTTGTCTCCTGTGAAGGTCTGCCTTGCTATGAAGTGCATGATTTAATTGCTGCAACCCCCCATGGCTTCCAGTATGGAGACTTGGGGCTGCTGAGCTTGGGGCAAGCATTTACTGAACGGGAAGGGAGCTTTGGAAAATATACCTGTCTGTATACCTTATTTCTCAGACTACTGTAGGTCATATATCTGCTAACGGAATATCTTCTTACTGAACACCAACCGAGACTACATTCACATAACATTAGAAATGGCAGGACCTGAGCCCCCCTGCCCACTCCTTCCCACTTTGTCTCTCAGCTGGGAGCAGGCTCCTCCTGCTGCATGGGAGAAACAGATACATTACTTAAATTGTTGCGGGCTTTAGCGGCTCTTGTGGAAAGGAGAGCATATCGTTCAATTCTGCTTGCTTGATGACCTGATCTTTCTCACAAAAACTGGGACATTTATTTGAAATTAACAAAATCGTCTGGACACCGGAACAGTCCCCTGAAAACCGAGACAGTCCATGGAAATCTGGGACTTCTGGTCACCCTATCCTTTGGTGGATTTTTCGTTTTAGAATCCTGAAATCTTTTGTCACTCTCTCGGTGAAACACATCTATGTTGTCATGGCATTGATGGTAAAAATCGAGATTTCAGTTTGAAATCACTTCCATACTCAATTTAGTTGTTATATCAAATAATTGAGGATCCAAATGTTTTTCTCTCTCATTTTTCCCAGACTTTAGGGCTCCGAAGGATTTCAACACATCAATTTCCCCCATGGTTAAATTTCTTAAATACAGTCTTGTGACATTGTTGTGAGGTTAATAGGACTCGTGCACAAACGCTCCCATTTTTTCACGTTCACGTTTTAAGTTACCATCTTTTTAGACAATGACTTTTAGCACATTTTGCTTGCATGCAATAGTGTACTCAGAAAGTTTTTTGTTTACAAATACATTTCTTTGTAGGCACCATATCATACCCGCGTACATTTTGTCTAAGGACCAAGTACACTGCGCAAACTACCCTTGCATCTTATTGTCTGTTGAGAGACAGCTCAATTTGTAGAATCAACAATGACAGCCCGATCTGAACCCAAGCACAGTGCAAATGGGTCCAGTTTTTATTATATAAACTGCCCCAAGCCTTTGTTCGACAGAGGTGGTCTCTTATGGGGGAGTGATTCAATTTAGGACTCGAGGGTTGGAATCATAAATACGTTGCAACATAAGGGTACATCTCCAACCATAGATCATTGATTATTTCGTCAATGGAGTACTACAGAAGTTGTCTCCACATATGCACACTTAATGAGCTGCGGTTATTTATGGAATCTTAAAGAAAAAATGATTAGTGTTTTCCCTTTCAAGCATTAATGTGTCAAGCTCATGGAATCAATTACTCAAAACAACAGATGAGTTGCCTGTCAGATGGCATACTTCGGAAAAACTACACAAGCCATCAAAAAGCGAATTACCCAACATCGATCAAGGATAAATTGCAAGGTACCAAATGCACCCATGGTACCACACTGTGTAGAAAAGGGACATGGCCCACACAACATTAAATGGACAGTCCTAAAACATGTCACTGGAAGGAATGTTGATACCCTCTTCTCCAGATTTGAAGCCAGAACTATACTGCGCCTAGGAACCACCGTTAATGGACTCAATGAAATGAGTGAGATCTTGCACTGCCTTTGAAATAACTCTATGATTGTTCACCACCATGTCAACTAACACCATCCGCAGATCCCCAGAGACCCGCCACCATAGACTAGAACCCCGATCTTAAACCATGTGAAGTTTTCTCTAATGCTCCGCATCCAAACAGCTCCACCAGTCACAGTGACAAGCATGAAGAGCAAAAATTATAAAATGAAAGTTCACTTAAATAATATTACACCCGGTTTCGTGGACGGCTAAACGACGTAATTTTTTTCTCGCATTGAGAGTCTTGAATCCCCATGGCAACCCTGGCCGTGATACAGGAAATCAGGCACCAGCAAGACGATCTGCGCTGAAGCCAGACGCACGCCCCAGAGCACGGCGTCTGACGATAACGTTGGGCTCACGTCACCTTGCACGTATTCCATATCAGGAAGTACTGAAAATCCGAGTCATTTTACCTGTGCAAATCGCCCATCCACTCACAGGAACTGCCGGCCCTGCCCGAACTGAAGACGGAACAAGAAAAGGAGACTACGGAAAAACACGCTCAAGGTACTTACGAGCCCACGATCATATTTGCCCTTTCGCGTCCACACGAAGGCAGCACCACTGTCACTGTTTTGCACGGACCGTTAAGCGCTTTACGCGCAATACACGATGGTAGATTCACACTTTGAATCCCTCAACTGAACAGAGCTAGAGCATGCTCCTCCATAATGGTGTAGGTCTCGTCACAAGGGGGTGAACCATAAAACGGAACTTCTTTACTTTTGGATTGAGCACAGACCCCGTTAAAGTTCTCTATCAAACGCCCACCCCAAGCGCCCCACGTTGATCTATCTTCACACACAATTGAAGTCACGTTAAGCATGTCCTAATAGACTCCTCCTCCCGATTTTTAACTTTCAGATACACCTTCTCCCTCTTTGTTCCCAATAAAAAGGACAAAGACACCAACGATTTCTCATAAGGGAAGCCACCTGATTCCCGATCCCCTCCACGGACCCAGCTCCGTCTAAGATGCGGTTCCAAGACACATGATCAGGAACCCTAAGGTACATTATCAGTATGTGGTAAAAAACAGGAACATTAACTCCAACAAATAATTGCATTAACCAACACATGTATGTACCATATTGTATAATTGCAGTGTCCTTCACAAGCCCCCAGCCTTGAGGAAGACCTTCATTTGAAACACTGTCCCCGGTCCAACAACGAAGGTCGAAACGCGTCGGCACACATCTCTTGAGGCCAAGAGTCACCATGCTGAAATTCACTGCGTAAAAGCACTGAACATACAAGCTTAATTCACATGGCTGAGTCAAGAACATTTACACCCTTCCTCTGACCTCACCCAGGACCCCTCAGTAGTACAAAATCGAGAACATCAACAATAGGTCCCGATTCCAAGTAAAATTTGGACACTTATGATTTAGTATAGCAAATAAGTGGCACAGCAGGCCAATAGGGTACATCTATTGTATAGCATGTCCCCCTTTTCTGTGATGTTTTTCTGTATATAAAGTTAGGAACGTCCCTTTTTTTGTAGTATGTATATATGATTTGTTTTGTCAGTATTTCATTGGTGTTTTGCCTTGATTAATGTATTGTCTTTGGTTTAATATAATGTTGTATGTTTCTGTTCCATGTAAATGTCTTTTTCATAAGATAAATGAACGACACAGGCAACTCATCTGTTGGTTTGAGTAATTGATTCCATGAGCTTGACACATTAATGCTAGAAAGGGAAAACACTAATCATTTTTTCTTTAAGATTCCATAAATAACCACAGCTCATTAAGTGTGCATATGTGGAGACAATTTCTGTAGTACTCCATTGACGAAATAATCAATGATCTATGGTTCGAGAGGTACCCTTATGTTGCAACTTTGTACGACAGAGGAGCATTTCCATGAATTGTTGTGGTCGCCCTGTGCTTGAATTCTAGCCCAGCTGAATCGCATCACTATCCTGCGAGGGACGGCGGCCTGTTCTACACTAGACTGGCTTTCCAGATGAAACACGCACACAGGTAAATGGGGAATTAGACCACTCCAAGGTATCTGGCAGGACCTTATGCTCTCTAGGATAGATAGTGTTAAGTAAGAGTACAAATATATGTATTCATATAATCAATGCACTAATTATAATAGCTTAATTATTTATCTTTTTCACCATTCTTGTAATGCTGGTTACAATGCTCTATTTTCTTCTATCTAATCATTGCAGTGCACATATTTTACACAAGAATCCAATTGCTTCAATAAATGTTTGAAATGCCAATTTGTGTATTTTTTTGTGCCTATATTTGGGCATGCCTGAGATCACAACGAAAAAGATCTGTTTCCATAATTTCTTTATGGGAATTAGGGTTATGTTTTGAGATTGAATACACAATCAGTTACCTTGTGAGGTTTAGGGGTCCAGAAGGGGCACTGTGATCTAGCCAGGAACCAGGTCAACATATTCTAATGGTATGAGTGGACGTAGTCCCTATAGATTATATGCTTATGTTGCCCAAAGTCATAGTCTTACTGAATTAGTAGGAACCGAACAACATCTCTGCTTGATGAGGCTTCATGTTTCTTATTTTACATAGCAAAGTACTTTTTGAGTGTAAGTTTGCATATGAAATGAAAAACATGTATCCTAGTTTTTGTACAGTTAAAGGTACATTTGCGGCAAAAAGAGAAACTCAGTTCCAAAGCTTGTTTTCTGCTGTGGATAGGGATCAGTGACAGAATATCGGAAACACAAATATCAAGGAGAAGAATATCAAGAAGGTAAGTGCAAATAGGTAAGTATACATTTGCTATTCTTAACTCCTAATCTACATACCTTGAAGATATATATATATATATATTCACTGAAAAAACCATAGGTTTCAGACACGTTATAGTTAGAAATTAGCATTTAAAAAACCTTTGAAATTCACTGAAAAAACCATAGGTTTTAGGGACAGTTATAGTTAGTTGGACATTTCACTCGTACAAAACCCGTGAAATTCCCCCATTATAGTTAGTTCAGCTAACTATAACTCGCGCCCGCAATGCACTGCTGATGACGTCACATATTACATCACTCATGACATGGTCAGTGACATCACTGATGACATCACTGATGACATCTCAAATGACATCACTGATGACATCATCCAGTGACTGTGTGTTTCTGTAAAGTTTAAATATTTTTAATATATATAGGGAAAGGCGTATTGAAGAATGAGTGGGTGTATAAGTGTCTGTATGGATGATTTAGTAGGTGCGTGACTAACTCTATAAGTGAGTGATTAAACGTATCTTACTGAATGCATGGGTTAGTGACTAAACTGGGTGAATGTCTGTATCCGTCTGTCTGTTGCTGTGTAAGTGGCTGCATGGGTTTGTGAATAGCTACATGAGTGTCTATATGAGTTATTGATTGGTTGTCTGAGTATCTGTATGGGTGCCTGAGTGTTTGTGTGGGTGGGGTGTGTGCGACTCTGTGCATAGATGTGTGAGTGGGTGATTCACTGGGTGGATGGTTTCAAGAGTGCATCTGTGATAGTCTGTATGGGTGGGTAAGTGTGTGTAAGAGTGTGTTAGTGAGTGAATGTATGTCCCAGTGGTACATGTGTGAGTAACTACATATGTGAAAGGCAGTATATATGTGTGTTGGAGTATATAAATAGCTATAAGCGAGAGTGTGTGATTGTGAGAGTGACTGTATGGATGAGTGTGTGCTTGTATCAGTGATTGTATAAGAGCGTAAGAATGTGCTAGTATTTGTATGAGTAAGTGAGCTGGTGTGTGTATAACTGTATAGGTGAGTAAATGGCAGTGTGTTTAATTATTTGCATGACTGACTAGGTGTGTGAGTACCTCTATGGATGAGTGGCGGTGTTTGAGTGTCTATTTAGGAGTATGAGTGCATATGATAGTCCTGTACTGAGTGACCGTAAGTATGAGTGACTGTACGGGTGAGTGAGTGGATGTGTGTGTAGACCTAAGAATCAGTGAGTGGGTATGTAGTTATTGGTGTTGGAGTGTCTATGGTTTTGCGAATGGCAGTCTGTAATTTAGAGTGGGTGTATCAAAGGTTATATTAGGGTGTGAGGAGGTGCATCAGATTATCATGTGGATGATGTCATCAGTGATGTCATCAGTGATGTCATTTGAGATGTCATCAGTGATGTCATCAGTGATGTCACTGACCATGTCATGAGTGATGTAATATGTGACGTCATCAGCAGTGCATTGCGGGGCGCGAGTTATAGTTAGCTGAACTAACTATAACGGGGAATTTCACGGGTTTTGTACGAGTGAAATGTCCAACTAACTATAACTGTCCCTAAAACCTATGGTTTTTTCAGTGAATTTCAAAGGTTTTTTAAATGCTAATTTCTAACTATAACGTGTCTGAAACCTATGGTTTTTTCAGTGAATTTCAAAGGTTTTTAAATGCTAATTTCTAACTATAACGTGTCTGAAACCTATGGTTTTTTCAGTGAATTTCAAAGGTTTTTTAAATGCTAATTTCTAACTATAACGCCCCTAAAACCTATGGTTTTTTCAGTGAATTTCAAAGGTTTTGTAAATGACAATTTTTAAATGTATTAATTGTTATATTTATTTTTTTGATACTGATTTACTACATTTTTTTAAACTATTTATTTTTAGATATTTTATTTTTTAAATTACATTGTAATTACATTATACATTACATTACAAAATATACTTTCTCAGAATGAATTACTTTAGTTTAAATACTTTGCAAATAGGCAATAGAGTTTTAAGTACAGTAGTTACAGTTGTTGCAATGGGCAACACAATTTCAAACACAATGCAACATTGAGCTCAATGTGAATTTCTAGTTAAATGCAATTAGTTACTTTATGGATTACTTTTCTAACCACAGGACTGGATCCTAGATTCAGTCCTGGGACATCTCCTATAAACAGTTGAGTTAAAGCGTTTTGGTTACAGTAGTGATTTTTAAGGAATATTATTGTATTTTAAAACTTGACACTTCGAAACTTTTTCACATAGAATCACCAATGTTATCCTATGGGAGGAAATTCACTTAGCAGGTAAGTAGTGTTATCGTTACTTTTTCTTACTCAGTGGTGGATCCTGGATCCAGCACTGGTGCATCTCCTGTAAACAGTTGAAAGAATGCGTCTAAGTCATACAGGCGATTTTTAAGGAATATTTGTAGTTTGTGAAAAACGACACTTTGATACTTTTCTGCGGAAAACCAGACAATGGATTCCAATGGAAGGAAATACAAGTTACTGGTAAGTACGGTTAAAATTACTTTTCAGGATCAGTACTGGGCTCAATGATGCAGCACTGAGGTCTCTCCTGATAACAGGTGAGTAAATCGGAATTCGTAGTTTGGCTGATTTTAGAGGAATATTATAAAGTTTCAAAACTCCACACTTAGAAGAATTTTCAAGTGAAACCAGACAATGTTAGCCTATTGAAGGAAATACAAGTTACTGGTAAGTACGGTTAAAATTACTTTTCAGGATCAGTACTGGGCTCAAAGATGCAGCACTGAGGTCTCTCCTGATAACAGGTGAGTAAATCGGAATTCGTAGTTCTGCTGATTTTAGAGGAATATTTGTATGTTTCAAAAATCGACACAAACCTTTTCAGCAAAAAGCAGGCAATGATATCCTATGGAAGGAAATTCAAGTTACTGGTAAGTACGGTTAAAATTACTTTTCAGGATCAGTACTGGGCTCAAAGATGCAGCACTGAGGTCTCTCCTGATAACAGGTGAGTAAATCGGAATTCGTAGTTCGGCTGATTTTAGAGGAATATTTGCACAATGGTGAAGGTAGGGGTGGGGCCTGAGGTGACATGTCTGCAAACACGCCTGTGGCGCGTTTTAAGTTGGAGAATTAATTCCTCCTCAATCCCGAGGGTCCCTAGGGGCCAACTGGCCCACCAGATACCTCCAGTATGCGCCAGAGAGCTGCGTTGCATAGAGGTGTTCAGAGGCCACGCCCCTTTTACAACACTCTGCAACGCAGCTCCGTGGCGCTTACTGGAGGTACCTGGTGGGCTAGTTGGCCCCCAGGGACCCTCAGGATTGAAGGGGATTTAATTCCCCATCTTAAAACGCGCCATGGGGCCTGTTTGCACACATGTCACCTGAAGCCCCGCCCCTCTCTTCACCACTGTGCAAACGCGCCCGTGGCGCGTTTTAAGTTGGGGGATTAAGTCCCTTGAATCCTGAGGGTCCTCGGGTCCAACTATCCCACCAGGTACCTCCAGTAAGCGCCACAGAGCTGCGTTGCAGAGAGGTGAAAAAAGGGGCGTGGCCTCTGTACACCTCTCTGCAACGCAGCCCCTGGCGCATACTGGAGGTTCCTGGTGGGCTAGTTGGCCCCCAGTGACCCCAGTATTCAAGGGGAATTCGTTCCCTTCTGCAAACGCGCCAGGGGGCGCGTTTGCAGAGTGGTAAAGGAAGGGGACGGGGCCTTCGGCACAATCGTTTTTTTTGTTTTTTTTTCCTCGAATGGGGGCTGTGTGGCCCCCCTTCCTTTTTCCTTTTTTTGGGCCCTGGGGACCCCATCCCCCAGGGCCTTACCCCTTTTTTTTTTTTTTTTTTTTAAACGGGAAGGGGGCCGCGTGGCTTCCCTCCCGTGGCCGATTCTGGCCCCGGGGACCCCATCCCCGGGGCATGGCCACTCTTTTATTATTTTTTAAGGAGGGGGCTGCGTGGCCCCCCTCCTCAGGCCTCCTTTGCCCCAGGGACCCCATCCCCGGGGCAGGCCTTTATTTTTCTTTTCTTTTTAATTCTTTTTTTTGGGGGGAGGGGGCCGCGTGGCCCCCTCCCGGGCCACTACTTGCCCCGGGGACCCCATCCCCCGGGGCTGGCCCTCTCCGTTGGGGACCGTGGGGGTCCCCAATCCCCCACGGTCCCAGCCGGCTCCCCGCGTCCCTCGGGAGCCGGCATTGCTTTCCACATGGGGAGCTGCTGACATGCAGCTCCCCATGTGGAAAGCACCTGCTTTGCTTCATTGGAAGCGAGAGCAGGTTTCCCTGCCTCGCTTCAATGAAGCAAGCAGTTTGTAATGGCAGGACGGGAGCCGCGAGGCTCCCGTCCTGTCATTGCAAACTACAGTGTCCCGGGGTAGGCACCCGGGACACTGCAGGATCCGGCCCTGGGGGTGGCGGTCCCCAGGGCCATCAATGGCTCCAGGAGGGGGCCGCGCGGCCCCCTCCCATCCAAATGCACAGCCCCGGGGAGGTGGTGGTCCTCGGGGCTCGGGGTCCTTAACGGACCCCCTAATTTACATGTTAATGCCCCGGGGAGGTGGCGGTCCCCGGGGCATGCGGGGGGCTCGAGCCCCCCACACAGGTTATTTCAATTTTTAAAAAAAGAAGCCCCGGGGGGTGGCGGTCCCCGGGGCTGCGGGAGGGCGGAGAACCCTCCCACACCATTTTTTTTTAAAGCCCCAGGGCGGCCCCCCACATAAAACATAAACCCACACCCGCAAGCCCCCGGGATTTGGCCTACCCGGGGGCAAAATAGCATCGAAGCGTAGGAGACCGCGCTTTGATTTTTTTTTTTATCGGCTGGATCCGCGCACCCAGCGCGTTTTTGCCGATTTTTAAAAAAAATATATATTTTTTTTTTTGGCCTTGGGGGTCTTTGTGGGACCCCCTGAGCAGGCCTAGGGGGTCAGGGTGTTTCTACCCGGCCCCCTTTTCGCATTTTTCGTGTTTTTCTTACTGCTTTCTTGTGCCTCGGTTCTACCGAGGGACAAGATGGCTGCCAACACTTCCTGGTTTGGAGTGTTGACAGCCAATTAGCATGCAGCTCGTGATCGGGAGGGTGCGCGGATCCAGGATGCTTGTTTCCGGTCCAGGGAAGACATGGCTTGGCAGTTCGGGCTGGACTGTTCCCATGAGGCACAGGGTCAGACTGATTTGCATATGGCCATGTCTGAACTGGGGGGGTGGAGTGAGCTAAAGAATGATGATGGATTAAACCCAGATCAGTTGACTGGGGGTGAGTGTTTGATTTGCTCTAACGCTCCGTCCATCATCCCCTTTGGTATCGCTTTGTTCGCCCTAAGTTGGCAGTGTATGCCCAGCTGTGGGTCCCTTGCTCACTTTGCCACTGGATTCAAGATAGCCTGGCTGATGAGGGTTTTGAACCCGAAACCGGTCCCAGGATGCTTGTTTCCGGTCCAGGGAAGACATGGCTTGGCAGTTCGGGCTGGACTGTTCCCATGAGGCACAGGGTCAGACTGATTTGCATATGGCCATGTCTGAACTGGGGGGGTGGAGTGAGCTAAAGAATGATGATGGATTAAACCCAGATCAGTTGACTGGGGGTGAGTGTTTGATTTGCTCTAACGCTCCGTCCATCATCCCCTTTGGTATCGCTTTGTTCGCCCTAAGTTGGCAGGGTATGCCCAGACGTAGGTCCCTTGCTCACTTTGCCACTGGATTCAAGATAGCCTGGCTGATGAGGGTTTTGAACCTGAAACCGGTCCCAGGATGCTTGTTTCCGGTCCAGGGAAGACATGGCTTGGCAGTTCGGGCTGGACTGTTTCCATGAGGCACAGGGTCAGACTGATTTGCATATGGCCATGTCTGAACTGGGGTGGTGGAGTGAGCTAAAGAATGATGATGGATTAAACCCAGATCAGTTGACTGGGGGTGAGTGTTTGATTTGCTCTAACGCTCCGTCCATCATCCCCTTTGGTATCGCTTTGTTCGCCCTAAGTTGGCAGTGTATGCCCAGCTGTGGGTCCCTTGCTCACTTTGCCACTGGATTCAAGATAGCCTGGCTGATGAGGGTTTTGAACCCGAAACCAGTCCCAGGATGCTTGTTTCCGGTCCAGGGAAGACATGGCTTGGCAGTTCGGGCTGGACTGTTCCCATGAGGCACAGAGTCAGACTGATTTGCATATGGCCATGTCTGAACTGGGGTGGTGGAGTGAGCTAAAGAATGATGATGGATTAAACCCAGATCAGTTGACTGGGGGTGAGTGTTTAATTTGCTCTAACGCTCCGTCCATCATCCCCTTTGGTATCGCTTTGTTCGCCCTAAGTTGGCAGGGTATGCCCAGACGTGGGTCCCTTGCTCACTTTGCCACTGGATTCAAGATAGCCTGGCTGATGAGGGTTTTGAACCCGAAACCGGTCCCAGGATGCTTGTTTCCGGTCCAGGGAAGACATGGCTTGGCAGTTCGGGCTGGAATGTTCCCATGAGGCACAGGGTCAGACTGATTTGCATATGGCCATGTCTGAACTGGGGTGGTGGAGTGAGCTAAAGAATGATGATGGATTAAACCCAGATCAGTTGACTGGGGGTGAGTGTTTGATTTGCTCTAACGCTCCGTCCATCATCCCCTTTGGTATCGCTTAAGTTTCTTCTGGCATTGACACCTCTTGGTCATCCTGGTTGTACTTCTTCTTTGCATGTTGCTTGCTCAGTCTCTTTAGATTAAATTCAACAAAAAAGTCACTGTTTTATTTAGATCAGAGGTTGATGCCCTATACATAACATCAGAGTCCAGATGTGAGTTAAGATCTGATACAGCGTCCACAGATCTTCTTGTTTTGTATGAACCAAATCATAACGATTTTAAAAACTATATATTTTGCCCGCGAGTTCGTCATTCCTTTCCAGTTTACATTTCTGTGATTTTTTTAACCTTTATATTGTCCTCATATTTTTTCAGTCTTTTCTCTATCCCAAACTTAAAATCCCCGACACTCTGGTTTTCATATTTTGCTAAATCACTTTCCAAGAGGTGTATTTCTTCCAACAATGCTTTCTTCTCAATATTTTTATAAATTACAAGATTACCAACATTTAAGCTGCTGTTAAGCTAAAAACAGCTGAAACACTTGGACTTGTGCAGTTTAAACTGAGGATACATGACAGGGAGCAAGAGGATATCCTTGACAGCTTTTAGGAAATTGTCAGTGGCATTTAGCCTCTTAGGGGCAACAATGTCACACTGGAAATTGACAAATCGGTGCAGCCCATAGCCTTAAGACACAGGAGAGTATTGTTCGACCTGAGACCCAAGGTGGAGGTGGAACTCAGAAATCTTGAATAACCGGACATTATTGTGAAAGTAGCAAGCCCTACTTCAGGGTTGTTGCCGATAGTTGCCCATAGTAGTCACACAGAAGCCCAAACAAGGGCAAATAAGTGGACATGTAACTCCAAAATGTGACTGTCAAGAAGACAGGAGCGCGCATGAACTGAGATGGCTGCTGCCCTATAAGCTCTGTCACCTACCTGCTGAACGACGACCTTTCTACGAAGTGAGGTACATTTTTCACCTCTTCCTTTGGTGGCAACTTGGTCCTTGTCTCACCTGGACCATTCTGTGCTGTTTATCGGGCCATTTATTTGATGAGGCGGTGAATTCCCAGTCTCTGCTAGCGCACACCTCTGTATTCCCTCACGAAACATCTCATCCGAAGGAGGTGACTTGAGGAGGCGGTTTCAGCTACGCATGTTCTATTAAGGTCAACTCCCTCTTAAAGGAATTGTTGGGGATACAGATCTTTTTCTCTTGTTCCCTCACTGCCTGCCTGACTTCCATTTCTAAAAGGGATTGCTTACTTTCTTAAAATTACTGCTTTAAACTATTCTTGGCATTAATAATGAAATAATGACTATTTATGTTGGAGTTTTTAATACTTTTCTGACAGAAAGTCGGGCAGGGATTAAAAGGCACATACTCCATCCATATTTTTTTGATAAACACATTTTATTTGGTTTTGACAAAGGGAATACAAATAAATCAAAACATCATGAACAAAAATGAAGCTCTTCATATTCAGTCTCAGTTCCTCCCATCTCCTCCCCCTTACCCCCCACCAAATCAAACCACATTTGAAGACAAAGAATCCAACATTAAGGACAACCCATAGTACTCCCACCACTTCCCCAAATTTTTGAGAATTACCTCAGACATCCCTGGGCAATATAGATTGGTTCTTCCTGCTAGGCACACCAGTTCGCCACTGCTTCAACTTCAGCAGGTTGGGTTGTTTCCAAGACTGAGCTTTGTCTCTTTTGGCCACCAGGGCCGCAAGTCCCACCAGAGTCCTATCACCAGGGATTCCCCACTGTCATCCATTATACCCAACAGTGCTACCTTCGGGTCAGTTGGATTGAGTGGGTCTCTTGCAGTAGAGCTACCACTGGCTGGTGGCGATGAAGAGATTTAAGAACTATGATGCGTTTGATACGGTCTAGAAGACCATTTACATTCCAGGAGATGAAGCAAAACTCCGTTGTAGAATTGGTTTGGGGTAGAAGGATGTACATAGTGGCAGCAACAGTGGCAGAGTCTCAGAGAAGATAGGACATCAAGAGGAGCATGCAACACAAAGAAAAACATGACAAAAAGAAAAAGGAACAAACTCAATATCCCCAGCAACTTTTCCCAACCCCACACTTCTATCCCAGAAGCATCTTTCACCCAATAACACCCTTCAACAACAGAAAACATAACTGGGCATTCAAAGAGGACCTCCTCATATGCAAGAATGAAAGTGAAAGGATACATTTAATGCTAGGCACCCTGGGTCAAGGGCAAGTCTTTGGTGGTCTGCGAAGCTGTCCAGAGTTACTGTGATCCCATCAAAGAATATATGTCATTGGAGGCAATGAATCCTTCAACCTCTGACAAGGTGTGGGGTGGCGAAGTCACAGTAGCCCCGTCAGTCTCTGGTTGGGATCCGATAAGGTCAGCCTCCAAGGATGTTGGGGATCGTCCATGTACCCCCCTGCCTACCTCTGGACTTAGGGCGATGACGGGATGGGAGCGAGTACTAGCCGGCCTCGAAGGATCAGGGGCCACCTGCGAACCATCGCCTGGAGGATCATTTCTACGGAGAGATCTCTGTTCGGTTGGTCATCCCCAGGCCACCTCTGGGGTATCGAAGAGCTGGGAGCGCGAGTCATGGACGATCCGCAGCCTTGAGGGAAGTGCAACATATAAGGAATGGACATCGCTCTGTGTATCTACTTTACAGCATCAAAGGATTTACGTTACAATTGTGTTGCTCTTGTAAAGTCCGGGAAAACCATAAAATGAGACGATCTGTAAAGGAGCTTACCATGGGTGAGGGCCTCGAGAAGTATTTTGTCTCAGATTTTCAGGATTTTGATCATTAACGGTTGTGGAGGGGCCCTGGGTGGTGCCCGTTGCACCGATGAGTGATGCGCCTGCTTCACCACGAACCATGGCGATAAGGATCCCTCGGGCATCCAGGGACAAAACCAAGTCTCCACAAAAGTAGTTGGGTGGGGAGCCTTAACCCCCCTGGGCAGCCCACCATACGGAGACTGCTACTATGGGAGTGGTTTGGGGTATCCTACGCTCTAGTCTCCAGGGTACGAACAGTTGCAAGCAATGTATTTACTTTGGACTTGAGGTCAGGAAAGTCATCCTTAAGGGTGGAAACTCTCCCCTCCACCTCCGTCACTCGTCCCGTCATGTTAAGGAGGTCTTGCCGCAATAGGGCCACATCAATACCGACTTCCCCAATTTTAGATTCTAGGGCTTCCTGGGATGATTGGATGGCCTGGAGGATGTAATGCACGTTAGGGGATGCAGAGGACACCGGAGTGGGATCTTCGCCCGTAAGTCTTTTGTTAGCCTCAGGAGCACTTGTGGTGGATTCATTAACCTTTGATTGAGACCCCGACACCGGGGGTTTATCCTTTATCATAGTCACCGTGCAGGGAGTCGACCAAGGGAAGTCTTCCCGCAAACCGCCGTCGCCATAACACCTCGGGTGTACCAAAAATAAGATGAAGGGGAGAGAGACAGGGCCTCCGCTCTAGTACAATTCAGCCCAGACACCAGACTGTTCAGGGCAGGCAACTGTATCCCCCTCGACACTCTTGCCCCTGGCCAGGGGTAGCACGAGCATGGCAACAGCCGCGGACAGAGGTTCAGTGTCCCCAACTCTCCAAACCTGCGACTCCCGGGTCTCCTCCGCTATTCAGCTGTGGATGATATTGTGGCTGTCAGGAGGACCTGGCTCATGTCCCATACAGGGCGCCACCATCGTAGTTTAGAAATCTCTCTGGCCCGCAGCCCATAAAGAAAAACAAGTGATAGGGGAGGGGGGATGGGCAGCAGCTCCACTCCCCAAAGGATCGGCCTCTATTGTAGTGAATAATGTATATTGAGGACAGCCTTGCTCCTGCCAGCAAGGTCAGAGAGATAGGAGCATGGGGAGGTCACCCCCATATATAGTTGCAGGGAGGGCCAAGGTACTCACCGGAAGCCATGCAGGCCACAGGCATGAAGACAAGCATGGGTAGGTTAGCGTCTTTTGAAAGGTGGTGCTCCAATCCCAAGCCCAGGTGAATGGAGGGAGAGGTTGAGTCACGTAGAGCAGTTCATTTGTATAGCCAAGGTCCGCGGCTGCTCCAGTGCCACCGGGCTCCAGCCACGGGGTTGGAACAGCGCAGGGCTGCGTTAAGAGGCAAGCGGCCCTGTGCAGCGACGGTCCCCCACTCAAGCGTGACCACCAGCCACCTTCAGGTGCACCATCAGCTGCAGGTAGCTAGAGTGGCAGGCCTAATGTGAAAAGCCAGGTCGTGGGCCATCAGAATGTTTGCTATGTTACGTTAATAACACTTAAATAGCGCACAAATGCCACTGGTCTCTTGGCGCTTACCTGAGGGCTGTATAATATGTTACTGTCAAGCTTGTTTAAAGAGAAGAGTTTTCAAACTTTTCGAAAGGGAAGGAGGGCAGTCTTTTTCCTCAGAATCTCTGGCAATCCATTCCAAATCAGGTATCAGGACTAAAAAAGCCTGGCAGCCCAAGGTTGCTTTACTAAACAGGTCAGCAAATTCACCTTGGAGGAACGTAGGCAGCTCCCAGGCATATAGTGCCTCAGAGGTTCCTTAATGTGAACTGGCACAGTACCATACAGTGTCTTGCGCGCAATAAACAAGCCCTTGAACACAGCCCTCTGTTTGACTGGCAACCAGTGAAGTTGTTCCAACAGCAGCGTGGCATGCGTCCATCTCGGTATTTTAAGCAGCAGTCTTGCTGCTTTATTCATTGTCACCTGGAGCTTGCCCAACAGCTTGCTTATTGGGAAGGCCAATATACAAGGCATTCCTATAATCCAGCTGTGACAATATCATTGCCGCCACCACGGTCCACATAGTTGAAAATGAAAGAATTTGAACCAGTTTCCGGAGCTGTCTCAAGAGACCTGTGCAACTCCCACATACTGCCGCCACATGCTTAGACATTTACAGACTACTGTCCAGCTTAATGTCAAAGCTTTTAACTACTGGTACGGTGCACGTGGGGGAACCTAACTCCAGTGGCCAAAAACTGTCCATCCAGGGGCTCCCCTTCATGGTGATTGCCAGCACTTCAGTCTTGTCTGGATTGATCTTCAGAGAGTTGGCTGTCATCCAGTTTACAGTAAACTGCAAAATATTCTGCACGTTCAACTATGACTGCTTAGAGCTCTCAATCTGCAAAACCAGCTGAGTATCATCCCCATAGTTTTTTTTTAAAAAAAAGGTTTATTTTTGTTTTTTTAACAAACAATGCAGCAGTCGTTGATATGCAAGCATCCAGTGCCCTGAGGCCAACATTCTCCCAGATACAAAATTTCAAGTGACAATGAGGAAAGGTGAAACATTACAATCGTTACATGTAAGCGCGGGGGACGCACCACTTCTCTGTACATATTTGCTTCTCTCCTGGTCCATTATTATCTCCATCTGTTCCACCCTCGTGCATCCCAGTGTCGTTTTGGTCGTTCTAAGGAGTGTCAGAGTTGAGGGCAGAATTGCTGCCACTCAGTTAGGTCTGCCTGCAGCTTATCATCTCTTAAGTAATTATGCAATAAATTAATTCATTCATTCATTCATCTCTACAATGTAATTTGATATGGACTTCTTCTGGTAAAGCCCATTCTCTCACATCTCTAAGCCATGCTGTTATGTCTGGACTTCTCTGTCCCATCCAGGTAATGGCAATTCTACGCTAGGACCATCATCAGCTGCAGCAGATTATACGCCATTTTCCGCTTCTTGGGCTTTCGTATATGACTCAACAGGTATTGTAGTGGCTCCTCTAGTAAGTGGAGACCTGTGCTTGTGCGCACCTTTGCCACAACTCGGGGCCAAAACTGCTGCAGCCCAGGACATGCCCAAGCCAAATGTAGGAAGTCTGCCCTCTCCGCTCCACATCTGGGGCACGTGTCAGTGTGGCTCTGCGAGATTCGCCGTAGTTTCAGTGGTGTAAGGTAGGTGCGGTGTAAAAAGTTGTAGTGGATCAGCTTGAACCTCGCGTTACAAGAAACTGTATGTGTAAGTGTGCATATGGCTGTCCAAGTCTTGTCACCTATTTGTTCATTTAAATCCCCATCCCATGCTGCTTTTGCCTGCGGGGCCAGGCCAGTTGAATCGAGCCTCATGGCTTTGTATAGGAGAGATATCAACCTGCACCAGGATCCACATGTGAGCAGCATGTCCAGTGTGTGAGACGGTTGTGGAATATTAGTGTACTCGGGCCAGGTTATTCTAGCAATCTCCAAAATCCCCATATAGTGTAGGTAGTGACCCTGTCCTAGTGAGAAGTCGTCGCAGGCTTGTTTGTATGATATAAACATTTCGTTCGGGTAGAGGTCCGCCAGGACGTCGCAACCCCCATCCTTTCACGCCTAAAAGGACATATGTGCACTCATGTCTCTTATGGGGCTAATATCCATATGGGGAGCTCCCTGTGAAACGGTGCGTGTCTCAGTACCTTTTCCACGTATTGTTGCCATATATTCGCAGTATGGCGTACTATATTTGGCAGGTCAACACTGACCCTCTTGCCCTGCATCAGCGCAACCGGGAGCATATCCGAATGCACTTGCTCTGCAAGGAGTCGTTTTTCCCATTTGTCTCTTCCTTCTAACCAGCGGGACGCATGTTGAAGCTGTGCAGCGAAGTAGTATAGGTCAAAGCGTGGGGCCTCAAGACACCCCTCTTCATATCTGCGGGTCAGTGTACTCAGCGCTACTCTACTACATCGTCCTGCGCATAGTAAGGAGACAAGAACAGCGTTCAGTTGTTTAAAGATCTGAGCGGGGATCGGGCAAAGTGAATTCTGGAGCGCATAGAGGCAGCGAGGCAGCATCACCATTTTAGACACTGCAAGTCTGCCCATTAATGAGAGTGGCAACGTATTCCAGAAGGTCACGGAGCATCGCAGGGTGTCTATGACCCTGGCCACATTCAGAGCTATTAACTGGCCATTGTCTAGTGCTACCTAGATGCCAAGGTACTGCAAATGTGCCAGTTCCCATCTAATTCCCAGGTTTGGGACACTTTCTAGGGGCAGTGTGGTCATGCACGCCAGGGGGAAAATCAGGGATTTATGTTGGTTAAGTCGCAGTCCAGAGACCTCGCCAAATTGTTCCAAATGGTGCAGGAGCCTGGGTAGGGCCACCCGGGGGGACTCTACATAAAAGAGGGCATCGTCCGCGTACATGGAGATCACGAGTCGTGTCTCCCACCTGAATACCCCACTACCTCATCTCCTTTCGTATTCGCGCCGCCAAGTGCTAAATGGCCAGGGCAAAGAGGAGGGGCGACAGCGGGCATCCATGGCGCATGCCCTGCCCCAAGACTCACTCCTTCGAATGGACTTTTACCACCCGCACTCGCGCACGTGGCTCTGTGTTCAGTATTTTAACCAAGCAGCGGAAATGGGGCCCAAACCCCACTGTCTTAAGGACCTCAAGTAAGTAATCCCAGTCAACTGTATCGAAGGCCTTTGCCAGGTCAATTGACACAATAGCGAGTTCTTCGCCTCGATGTTTCACTTCCTGCATAATGTGGGTTAGCCGACGCAGGTTAATGCCAGTGTGGCATCCAGGAATGAAGCCACATTGGTCTTCGTGTATGAGGTGTGGCATATGTGGGGCGAGGCGAGAAGCAAGGAGTTTGCACAGTATTTTCGCATCTCTATTGATCATGGTAAGTGGACGATAGGAGGAAGGGTCGCAGCTGTCCCCGCCCGGTTTTAGCACCATACAGATTTCGCCTTGTCTCATGGTGGGGTGTAGGATTCCTCAATCGAAGGCCTCCTCATAGACCTGCAGCAGTGCCTAAGTCACAGTGTCTGAATATGCGCGGTAGAATTCAGGCGGGAACCCATCTCCCCCTGGGGCCTTAGCCCCTGGGAGCATTAATAATGCTCCTTGTATTTCCTCGAGGGTCACCTGAGCTTCAAGCTACTCAGAGGCCTGCGTGGGGAGGCGCGTCGGGTTCAAGGCCCGCAAGTATGAGACGTACCGATCCGCTCTCACTGCCGGGTCCGCAGCATACACTGCCTGCAGATGTCACCACACCACCTGCAGAATTCCGGCCCTGGTGTGTACCACCTCGCCTGTCAGAGTGTGGAGAGCAATAATCTGCACAGGGGTCTGCTTTCTGCGAATGATCCAAGCCAGGAGTCATCCTGACTTGTCCCCCTCTCTATGCAAGAGCTGTCGGCTACTGACTAAGTGTATACTTGTCTAGTCTGTTCCATATATCGCTTATGTGAGCACGTATATCCCATTCTCGGACAGCGACAGTCGGGTCAGCTTGGTCTAAGGCCTGAGCCTCCGCCAATGCCGATTACTCCACCTCGAGGTCGCAATGCAGTTGCCTGCGGACTCCACACGTCAGTCCTATACAGGCCCCACGTATCACGACTTTCAGTGCTTCCCATTCCGTAGCTCTAGAGGTGTTCGCCCCCACCCAGTTAATTGTCATATAGTCAGTCAAGACACAAGATATGTTCTCCCTTCCAACCGGGTCTTCTAGGATGCTTGATGGCATCCGCCACAGTCTAGGGAGGTGGGAGGGGGGGCCCCAGCGGACCACGCAGCTAATTGGGGAGTGGTCAGAGAGAAAACGGGCCAGGTGGGTCACCTCAACACTCAGGTCAGTTTCCGCTGAAGAGAACAAAACCCTGTCCAGCTGCTGTGTGTGTTATGGGTAGAAGAATAGCAAGTGTACAACTTCTGACTCGGGTGTCTATCCCTCCATATATCTTGTATTTCTAAGTTTCCCATTATCTCTCGGAGCCTCTCAGTCATTCGTGGATTGGTGCCTTGTCGAGGGGGATGCCTGTCTGGGTCAGGGTTTAGTACACAGTTGAAGTCCCCCACCCAGAGAATCGGGGCATCTAGGTCCTAGGTTAGCACATCTTGTATGGACTGGTAAAAGTCCGGGTCATATACATTCGGAGCATAGATGTTCAGGATAACCATATCTCATCCGTCTAGTTTAGCCCTAAGCAGGATGTATCGACCATATATGTAAGCTTCCATGCGCTGCAATGCAAATGGCGTGCTCGGGGCCACCCATATCAGTACGCCCCGTGCCTAAGTAGAGTAGGATGAATGAAGGATGCTGTCTCTGGAGAAACAAGAGTACCCTGTAGCATTTTGTACATGTGCCCAGGCCCCTTACATTCCAGCTGATGAACTTAGTCCCATTGTCCCAGTAATGCCTCATGTACTTGCTCCCAGGTCCCTTGTCGTGCAATCCACCCATACTCAACATATGCTGCTTACAACAACTGATAACGAATAGTAAAAACTGTCCCAAATACCCCCCTCCCACGGACAAATGACGTGCATATGACTAGGCCCTCCCCATGCTTGTGCCAGGACGTGCATAGCCTACCCTGCAGCCCAACAGGGGCCACTAAACTTCCCAGAGAAACCGGCCTCTCGGCCTAGCCCAACCATTGCAACAATCTAAGGTAGTCCAGCAAGATGCCGTGTCTGAGGGCCATACTCAACAGGAAAACAAGGCTCTCAGTTTCACTTCTTAGTTCAATGAATCCCCATTTCTCTAGTCGGTCGCCTCAGGCATAACCCCCCAGCCCGTGGACGCCCCCATCCACCCCCTCCGTCCCCAAGCACCTCCACGACAACCATATTTCTCATTAGTGCTGTGGTCTGTAGTTATTATGTACAAGAAGGTACCTAATAGTGAATCAGTGTCTGCACATGCTTCTTGTTTTATTCGGCATCCTCTGTGAGTAGGGCTGAGTCCAGGATGGTTTCAGGGACCACATCGCTCGTCAGATTGAGCATTTCAGGATCATTCTCCGGGTCAGTCCTAGGTTCCGCCTTCGGAGGGGAGGGGGCACCCAGGTCGACGGGTTCCATTTGCATGGTACCGTCCTCAACCACCATGATCCTCTGTTGACTCAGTGGGTCTCAATCAGTGAGCCGGTCCCAGTGTCTTTTGTTTCGAGTTCCTTGGTCTGGTCGGGATCCACAACCCCTCAGTTTACCGCGCTGCTCCGGGGGTGGGGGGTTAGGGTGTCACCTTGGATTTCCAACCACTTCCAGGCCTCCTCCGGTGTTTCAAAGAAGTGGGCCCTCCCTTGTGCGATTACCTTCAGCTTGCCAGGGTAAAGCAACATGTACTGCAGGTGCATGTCGCAGAGCTTCTGTTTCACCCCCAAAAAGGTTTTTCTTTCCTCCTGAACCAGACTGGTGTAGTCAGGGTATATAGCGATTTTATTATGCTGGTAGCATAGATTCAGGGTCTCTCTTGCTGCCCGCAGGATACAGTCCCTGTCTAGGTCATTTAAGATTTTGGTGATTATTGCATGGGGGGGGGGGGCCTGGGGGCAGAGGGGGGACCAAGGCTCTGTGCGCTCTTCCCACTGCAAATATTTCAGAGAGGCCCTTTGGACATAGCTTGGTGCGTATCCAACGCTCCAGGAAGATTTCGGCCCTGCCCTCCTCGGCATGCTCAGGGATCCCCAGGACTCTAATGTTGCAGCGTCGAGCACGGCCCTCCGCGTCCTCAGCCCGACACTCAAGGGCCCTCGTGGCTGTGGATATCTGGGCCACCTGTTGCTTGAGTGAGGCCATCTCTCTTTTTAGACTCAGTATGTCCCCCTCGGCTGTGGTCACTTTGTCCGCCACTTTACGTAGGTAGGCTCTCAGTAAGTTAACATCTATAGACACAGTCTTGATTTGCTTCTCCAGGGCATTCCTGGATCCCTGGATGGCCGCAAGGATCTCTGCACAGGTCGGTTCGCAGCTTCCGCCATTGTCGCTCCCCCCACCAGCGCCAGTTTGTCTCGTGATGCACTGCGGGTGAGCTGTGGGGTGGTATATTGTTTTATTGTGTTGGATCCGGTGGAGCAGCTTGGCTTGTCCTTGCCCATCTCTGGGCTGTTAGGTGTCCCTTCACGGAGTAGTCACGGGATGCGCCGGGTAGCTCAGGTCCGCGACCCCAGTAGGTGCCTCCCCCCCACTGCAGTGAGTCTGTCAATACCACCAATAGCTGGGGCCAGGAGGAAGGCCATCTGTGCCCAATGTGTCCGCCTGAGCAGTTCCAACTATCCACATCAAAGGGGGTACAGTTCACGCACAGAGTGGCCGCACCTATGGGTCCTCCAGTGCAATGCAGACATGTGAGCCAGCCTGGGCCCTAGCTCCTCATATGTGGCCCCCCCAGGGGCCAATCCATCATAGCTCCAGAGGCCAGACCTGCTGCCCACAAGTTAATAGGGTGAAACAGGCTCAGGGAAGCGTAATCACTTGAGTTCACAGGCTGCACTCTCACAGGCCTGCATGGGCGTCTCTCCTAGCTGCAAATTCCCAGGCTGAGGGGAGGGGGGGGGAGCCCAATGTAGCCAGAAGAAGACAGTCTACTCTGCTTTATCCACCCTCACCCCAGCCCCCTCACCTCAACTACGCCGCCGCAGGTGTGTCCTCATTTCAGCCCCAAGGGCCTCAGCGCGGGTCCATGGGCTCCCCTGTAGGCATACCGGATCCACTTTTGCCGGGCACACAACGGCAGCCGCAGAGGCAATGCAGCGCCACCACGGTAAGATCACCAGGTGCAGTGCGCAGCAGGGAGGGCCAGCTGCTCCTCCGCCCTGCCGGCGCCCCAGCAGCAGCCGCATCGATGTTTGAAGGTCTGGGCTGGCCGGGGGGGCTCTTGCGGTGCCTCGGAGCAGCTCATCCCAAGAGGCGCCAAGAATCAAGGATCCATCACTGATCGGGGCAGAACAGGGCCCGCAGTCATGGGTAGGGGCCTCCGGTCTCGATCACCCTCACGGACGGAGGACACGGGGCCTCCTCTGCAAGGAATAGTCCGTCCGCTCGACCATGGTCTCGAAAGGCAGTAGGCGCAGTCAGGCCGCCTCTCCTTCAGCCGGACCCAGAGCAGGACCAAGCAGAGTGGACGAGGAGCGCTAGGGGCTCAGTTTCCCCAGCAGGCAGCCCGGGCAGCAGGGTTCGGGGCAAGGCCCTTGTTCTCTTGGTGGGCCACCACTCATGTACCAGGCCTCGTCACAGCGGCAGATCATCGCGGGGCATCTTCTTCATATTTCAGACCCCAATCCGAAGGCTCTGGCCCGAAGGCACCACGGAGGTGGGCTGAGAGGCATTAAAGAGTGCTGTCAGACAGGATTATGCAGGATTACTTGGCAGACCAGCCGGTAGCTTAGAGAGCTCACGTCCTGTCGGCCATGTTGCTTGGCCACTCCCCCATCATCTGCATAGTTGAACAATTGATAGTCCAACTGTGCCAGTGCTGTAATCAACGGCTGTATATAGATGTTAAACAGCAATAGGGATAACGTTGATACCTGAGGGACCTTGCAGATTAAAGCCCTTGCCCTGGAGACATGACCACCCATCTACATGCTATGTGATTGGTCATTCAAGAACGACGAAATTCACAAAAGGGCAGACTTTGTAATCCCCCAAGCCAGTAACCGGTGCAATAGCAATTGATGATCAACTAGATCAAACACTGCTGTAAGGTCTAACAAAATCAGTGCAGAAGATCTATTCTTATCTGCCGCCAACCTAAGTTCGTCCATTACAGAGAGCATCACCAACTCTATACTATGATGGGCCTGAAAGCCTGATTGGTGAGGTTGAAGCAGTTGCTGATCATCCACAAATTTTGTAAGGATCTGTTAGACCTGGCATCCTTGGCGTGGGTCTCCCTTCCATTTTTTATGATGCCTCCTATGTTACTGATCTGTTTTTGCTGGTGTTAGATGCTTTGGGCACTGTGCCACTGCTATTCAGTGCCACAGTGCAAGTGCTCCCTATGATAAATTGTGTTATGTATTAGTGACTCCATGATTGGATGATTGGTTTACTTGTCAGTCCCTAGTACAGTGCACTGAGTGTGCCCAGGGCTTGTAAATCCAATGCCGCTGGTGGGCTTGCAGCACTGGTTGTGCCACCCACAGAAGCGGCTTGTAAAATGTGTCTCAGGCCTGCCATCACACAGCCTGTGTGCAGCCTAGGGCTGCCATGTCGACTTGGTGAGTGCACCCACTTACCAGTCCCTAAACCTTCCCTTTACTACATGTTGGTCACCCCTAAAGTAGGCCCTAGGGCAGGGTGCATTGTAAGTATAAGGTAGGACATGCCCTGGTGTGTGTGGCATGTCCTAATAGTGAATTACAGCCATTTTCGTTTTTCACTATTGCAAGGCTACCTGCTCCCCATAGGCCAGAATGGGCAGACTGACTATTACACCTTATAGTCAGAACGGACCCAGGGAACATGGTAGAAAAACGAATTTAGTATGCCTGAACTCAGAATGATAAAATACATCTTTTAGTGAAGTTGGTTTTAACATTCTGTGTTTGAAAATACCACTTTTAGAAAGTGGGTATTTTCTTGCCTAAACTTCCAAGCCTGCCTCTGCTAGGTTGTGTATTCCTTGTCTGGAGATTGAGTGACAGGGGCTTGGGGTGGCTACAGGAGACAGGGTGAGTCAGCACAGGGCTGAATAGAAAGATCTGCATCCAGAGTGGAGGGAGGAGTTGCACCTGGGTCTGAATAGGGCTGTGCCTGCCTTCCACAATGCTGGCTCCACCTCCTGCCGGGCGGCTGAGCACTCTGCCCCACATTCTGAAAGGAAAGAAGGAGTCAGAAAAACAAAGTGCTCCAGGACTGACCAGAACTGGTTTTGTACTAGGCAGAGGCCTCTCTGCCTTCAGAGAACAAAGAGAAACTGTGTATAAAAAGGGGACCCAGACCCCTAGGAAATTAGATCACTTTGGGAAAACAAGAAGAAACCTTTGCTGAGGAGCGGAACCAAGAAGAAACTGAGGAGAAGACTATCCCTAAGCTAGAGGGATCTGCCTGCAGTGGTTGCCTGACTGCCAAAGGAAGGAGAAAGGACTTTGTGTGCACTTTTATTTCAACTTGTGAAGGATCTCCAAGGGCTTGAGAAAAGAGCTTGCCTCCTGCTGAAGTCTCAGGGACAACAGACTTCAACCACCAGCTCCCCAAGAATCCTTTGGAAGTGCCTGCTGCTGTTTTGGGCCTTCTGAAGGGACTGCGTGTCGCAAGGAGCTGGAAGCGCGACTCAAGAGGGAGAAGCGTGTCGCCGTCGCAGCCGCTGCCGTCGCATCACGGAGATGACGCCGCTGTAGCTGTCGCATTGCACCGCATCTCGAGAAATGTCCCGCAACACCGAAGAAGCGTGTCGCCGTCGCAGCCGTTGCTGTCGCATCGTAGATGTCGCCGCTGTAGCTGTCGCATTGCACCGCATCAAGAGAAGAGTCTCGCATTGAGGAAGAAGTGTGTCGCCGTCACAGCCGCTGCCATCGCATCGTAGATGTCGCCGCTGTAGCTGTCGCATTGCACCGCATCGAGAGAAGCGCCTCGCATCCACGGAGAAGCGTGCCGCCGTCGGAGCTGCTGCCGTCGCATCACGAAACAAGGGTGTCGCCGCTGCAGTTGTCGCATCGAGCGGAAGCGTCTCGCAACGTCGGAGAAGAGTGTCGCCGCCAAAGCCGCTGTCGTCGCATCACGGAACAAGGGTGTCGCCGCTGCAGCTGACGCATCGAGTCGAGACTTCTCGCAACATCGGAGAAGCGTGCCGCATCACGAAGAACTTGACGTCTTTATTTCTTTGCACCAGAACTTTGTCGCATCTCCATCTCTGCAACACTTCCGTTGTAGAAACGTGACGCATCGTAAGGTACATTGACTCAAAGTGTCGCATTTTTAAGATCTGAAAAGAACTAAGCTAAACCTACCATTTTAAGTACAGTATTGTGGATTTTTGTCGTTTATGGTCTTGTGTTAAAACTATATAAAGAATACTTATTTTTGATATAAACCTTGTGTGGTGTCCATCTGTAGTGTTGTCACTAGATTACTGTATGTGTTCACAAATGCTTTACACACTGCCTCTGAGATAAGCCTGTCTGCTCGTGCCAAGCTACCAAGGGGGTGAGCAGGGGTTATTTTAGGAGTGTACCCCCTACCCTGACTAGAGGCGAGGGTCCCTATTTGTCACAAGTACCTACCTGTGCCAACTAGAGACCCCCAATTCTAACATTGGTGGTCAGCGGTGAGGATTCTGGACTTGCATTTGTGACTCATGTACAGTGATTGGTGAACACTACTAGTGAGTGCAGACCAAAACGCGACCACATACTTTTGGTAGATTTTTTTTCTAGGACTTTCCATTTTTAGCCAAGTTCAGCCATCATGAAACCAGCATCCATAGCATCTGCTGATTTTGATTGGGAAGAGGAGAAACTAGAATGCTACAATGCAAGGCAGCTGAAGCACTTCTGCAAAAGATTTAATGTTGCAATTACCGGGCTCACCAAGAAGGAGGAGTTCTATAAGGCGCTGAGGGCCTGGGTAGAAGCAAGGAAAACCCCTGAGAATGAGGAAGGGGATAATGATGCAGATGTGCAGCTGGAAGGGCCATTGGGTCCAGGGGAAAGGAAGGCACCTTCCCCAGCAGGTAGCAGTGTTTCTGCCAAAGGTCTGTCCACAGAAGAGCTGGAGGACAGGGAGAGAAATAGGATGCATGAGTTGGAGCTGGCCAAAATGAATGGGCAATTGGAAATTAGGAAACTGGCCCTGGAAGAAAAGAGGATACAGCTTGAGCATGATAGAAGTTTGAGGGAGTTGGATTTGAAAGCTAGGAGCTTAGAAATTACTCCCTCTGGTGGCAGCACACCGTCAATGCCTGTGGAATCTAGAGTGTATATTCCTAAGGATGTGGTCAGAGAGTTTTTAAAAATGATGACATTGGGCAGTGGTTCAAGGCCTATGAGGTAGCCATGTCTTCCCACCGGGTCCCTGAGAAGGATTGGGGAGCGGGGTTGTGGGGACGGTTCCTTAGTGAGGGGCGGGACACACTGCTAGATTTGCATTCTGATGTCCATAATTCATATCACCACATGAAGGATGCTTTAATGTCTAGGTATGGTTTAACTCCTGAATTGTATAGGCAGAGGTTCAGGGGTTGCAAGAAGATAGAGAACAGTACCTGGGTTGAATATGTCACTTTTTTCTGCAGAGCATTGGATGGTTGGGTGAAGGGTAGCAAAGTTGATGATTTTCAGGGGCTCCTTGATTTGATTGCATGGGAGCACTTGTCAAGTAACTGTTTTCCAGAGCTACGCCAGCACCTGATAGATAGCAAGCTGACTATCCCTAGGAAGCTTGCTGAGGAGGCGGACCGCTGGGTCAGTACCAGGGTCCACAAGGGTCACGTGGGAGACTCAGCCAAGGGTGGGCAGGGTCCCCAGCAGAAGAGTGGGGGGACAAGGGTAAACAGAGGAGTTCCAAAGAAGGCCCCAAAGTAGTCCCCAAGGGAACCAAGGGAAAGGTTCCCAGCCTCCCCCAGAAACCCTCAGGGGCGCCGACAGGTCCACCTGTTCAAAGGGGACCCCTGAGATGCTACAAATGTGGGGACCTGGGTCATATAGCGAGTGATCCCAGGTGCCGCCAGTTTGGAAAGACCGCACCCCTGGTGCAGCCCCCCGGCAGATGGCTAGTGTAGCCCTGGGGGAGGAGATGGATGCCCAAGAGGGGTGGGGTCCCGCACAGATGTCCCTTGTCTCATTCGGAGACTGTGAGGTGGTACCCAGGACCCCGCTGCCTGACAACACTAAGAACTACAGGCAGTGGGTGACCATCAATGGCCATAGGGTGGAGGCTCTTAGAGATACAGGAGCCAGTGTGACAGCTGTCAAGTGTCACCTGGTGTCTCAAGAGCAGGTTGTCCCCCATGCATTCTATCCAGTTGTTGCCGCTGACAACACAGAGAGTCACTGCAAAGAGGCTCAGGTTCCCTTTGAGTGGGGGGGGGGGTCTCTGGTACTCTTCAGGTAGCTGTGAGGCCCGCCATGCCTGTTGACTGTTTGCTAGGGAACGACTTGGAGAGCTCACCTTGGGCGAAGGTGGAGCGAAGTGCTCATGTAGGGATGTTGGGTTTGCCTGACTGGGCGTGTGTGACCACCCGGTCCATGGCAGCAAGTAAAGGTGCTCAAGAGGACCTGGAGCCTGAGAGGGAGGCCCAGGTACCTGCCGTCACGAGAAGAGGCAGGGGGCGCGGGAAACTGGCCCCCGAAGTTCCCACGGTCCAGGAGGAGGCAGACCTTGAGGGGGATGCCCTGGAGCCTACAGGGGAACAAGTAGCTGAACTGGGGGATGTGGTCAGAGAGTTTTTTAAAAATGATGACATTGGGCAGTGGTTCAAGGCCTATGAGGTAGCCATGTCTTCCCACCGGGTCCCTGAGAAGGATTGGGGAGCGGGGTTGTGGGGACGGTTCCTTAGTGAGGGGCGGGACACACTGCTAGATTTGCCTTCTGATGTCCATAATTCATATCACCACATGAAGGATGCTTTAATGTCTAGGTATGGTTTAACTCCTGAATTGTATAGGCAGAGGTTCAGGGGTTGCAAGAAGATAGAGAACAGTACCTGGGTTGAATATGTCACTTTTTTCTGCAGAGCATTGGATGGTTGGGTGAAGGGTAGCAAAGTTGATGATTTTCAGGGGCTCCTTGATTTGATTGCATGGGAGCACTTGTCAAGTAACTGTTTTCCAGAGCTACGCCAGCACCTGATAGATAGCAAGCTGACTATCCCTAGGAAGCTTGCTGAGGAGGCGGACCGCTGGGTCAGTACCAGGGTCCACAAGGGTCACGTGGGAGACTCAGCCAAGGGTGGGCAGGGTCCCCAGCAGAAGAGTGGGGGGACAAGGGTAAACAGAGGGAGTTCCAGAGAAGGCCCCAAAGTAGTCCCCAAGGGAACCAAGGGAAAGGTTCCCAGCCTCCCCCAGAAACCCTCAGGGGCCCCGACAGGTCCACCTGTTCAAAGGGGACCCCTGAGATGCTACAAATGTGGGGACCTGGGTCATATAGCGAGTGATCCCAGGTGCCGCCAGTTTGGAAAGACTGCACCCCTGGTGCAGCCCCCGGCAGATGGCTAGTGTAGCCCTGGGGAGGAGATGGATGCCCAAGAGGGGTGGGGTCCCGCACAGATGTCCCTTGTCTCATTAGGAGACTGTGAGGTGGTCCCCAGGACCCCGCTGCCTGACAACACTAAGAAATACAGGCAGTGGGTGACCATCAATGGCCATAGGGTGGAGGCTCTTAGAGATACAGGAGCCAGTGTGACAGCTGTCAAGTGTCACCTGGTGTCTCAAGAGCAGGTTGTTCCCCATGCATTCTATCCAGTTGTTGCCGCTGACAACACAGAGAGTCACTGCAAAGTGGCTCAGGTTCCCTTTGAGTGGGGGGGTCTCTGGTACTCTTCAGGTAGCTGTGAGGCCCGCCATGCCTGTTGACTGTTTGTTAGGGAACGACTTGGAGAGCTCCCCTTGGGTGAAGGTGGAGCGAAGTGCTCATTTGGAGATGTTGTGTTTGCCTGACTGGGCGTGTGTGACCACCCGGTCCATGGCAGCAAGTAAAGGTGCTCAAGAGGACCTGGAGCCTGAGAGGGAGGCCCAGGTACCTGCCGTCACGAGAAGAAGCAGGGGGCGCGGGAAACCGGCCCCCGAAGTTCCCACGGTCCAGGAGGAGGCAGACCTTGAGGGGGATGCCCTGGAGCCTACAGGGGAACAGGTAGCTGAACTGGGGGACCTGCCTGAGCTAACCCATTGGCAGCAAGAAAGAGGACCCTCCAGGGAAGAATTCTGCAAGGAGCAGAAAGAATGCCCTTCTCTGGTGGGTCTGCGGCAACAGGCTGCAGACCATGCAGCAGGTGATCAGTCTGGGTCACATTGGGTCTATTGGGAGAATGATCTCCTGTATACTGAGCCTAAGGTTGCTGAGCCTGGGTCAGCCTGTGTGCTGGTGGTACCCCAGTGCCTCAGAGCCTTCCTACTGGGGCTGGCTCATGATGTTCCATTGGCAGGACATTTGGGGCAGGACAAGACCTTTGAGAGGCTTGTCACCCACTTTTATTGGCCCCAAATGCGCAGTAGTTCAGACACTCACTGCAGGACATGTCAGACTTGCCAGGCAAGTTGAAAGAGTGGGAGGAAGCGCAAGGCTCCTCTCCAGCCATTCCCTGTAGTCAGCACCCCCTTTGAACGGGTGGGTATTGACATTGTGGGGCCACTGGACCCCAAGACAGCCATGGGCAACAGGTTCATCCTGGTCTTGGTGGACCATGCCACCCGGTATCCGGAAGCCATACCTCTGAGGACAGTGACGGCCCCCGTGGTGGGACGAGCACTGATGGGAATTTTCTCCTGAGTGGGATTCCCTAGAGAGGTAGTGTCTGACCGGTGGACCAACTTCATTTCCAAGTATATGAAGTCCCTGTGGCAGGAGTGTGGGGTAACCTACAAGTTTACCACTCCTTACCACCCCCAAGGAAATGGATTGGTTGAAAGGTTCAACCGAACCCTCAAAGGCATGATTATGGGTCTTGAGGAACCTATGAGGCGTAAGTGGGACGTCCTCTTACCATGCCTGCTCTTTGCTTACCGTGAGGTGCCACAGAAATCTCTAGGGTTCAGTCCCTTTGAGCTTCTCTATGGACACCCAGTAAGAGGACCTCTAAGTTTGGTCAAAGAAGGCTGGGAGCAATCTCCCAGGAAACCTCCCCAGGATGTATACAGTTACATGCTGGCCTTTAGGAACCAAACTAGGCGTTTCAGGCAACTCGCTGAGGCGAATCTGGAAGCCAGCCAGGAGGAGATGAAGCGGTGGTACGACCAGAATGCCACTCTGGTAGAGCTTCAGCCTGGTCAGAAAGTGTGGGTCATGGCCCCAGTGGAGCCCTGCGCGCTCCAGGATAAGTGGACCGGACCGTTTGAGGTTGTAGAGCGCAAAAGTCCGGTTACCTACTTGGTGGACTTGCGGTCTCCCAGGAACCCCTTGAGGGTCCTGCATGTCAACCGCCTGAAGCCCCACTTGGAGAGGTCCCAAGTGGGCATGCTCTTAGCGACAGATGCTGGGATGGAGGAGGAGACCGAGGCCTCTTCCTGACCTCCTGTCAGCAACAGAGCAAGATGGGTCAGTGGATGGTGTCAACCTCTCTTCCACCCTGACCCCTGAGCAACAGAATGACTGCCGCCAGTTGCTGGGACAGTTTTCTGATCTGTTCTCCCTGGTTCCCGGTGTCACAGATTGGTGCATCCATGATGTGGACACTGGGGACAGTACACCTGTGAAGCACAAATCTTACAGGGTGACTGACAGGGTGAGAGCTTGCATCAAGGAGGAGGTCTCCAAAATGCTTGCGTTAGGGGTGATTGAGTCCTCTAACAGTCCTTGGGCCAGCCCAGTGGTCTTGGTCCCAAAGGCTGCCGCACCGGGTGCCACACCAGAACTCCGGTTCTGTGTGGACTACCGAGGGCTCAATTCAGTCACCAGGACTGACGCGCACCCCATCCCCAGAGCTGATGAGCTCATAGATCGGCTAGGGGCTGCCCGGTACCTCAGCACGTTTGACTTGACGTCTGGGTACTGGCAGATCGCCTTGACTGATGGGGCAAGAGAGAGGTCAGCATTCTCCACATCAGATGGGCACTACCACTTCCGGGTGATGCCCTTTGGGATGAAGAATGCCCCTGCCACCTTCCAGAGGTTGGTCAACCAGGTGTTGGCTGGACTGGACTCGTTCAGTGCCGCCTACCTGGATGACATCGCAGTGTTCAGCGCCAGTTGGGAAGAACATCTGCGCCACCTCTGGGAAGTGTTGATGGCGCTGTGGAGAGCAGGCCTCACGATCAAGGCGAGTAAGTGCCAGATCGGGCAGGGTTCCGTGGTGTACTTCGGACACCAAGTGGGGAGCGGCCAGGTGGCGCCCCTACAACCCAAAATTGAAACCATCCTGAATTGGGAACCCCCCAAAACCCAGACAGAGGTGAGAGCCTTTTTAGGACTCACGGGTTACTACAGGAGGTTTGTCAAGGGGTATGGCAGCATCGTTGCACCCCTGACAGAGCTGACTTCCAAGAAGCAGCCCAGGAAAGTGATTTGGACTGACACCTGTCAGAAAGCTTTTGAGGCCCTGAAAACTGCCATGTGCACGGCGCCCGTGCTCCTGGCACCCAACTTCTCCAAAGAGTTCATAGTACAAACAGACGCTTCAGAGCATGGTGTGGGGGCTGTTCTGTCACAGATGAATGAGGAGGGCCTAGATCAACCCGTAGCCTTCCTCAGTAGGAGGTTACTACCACGGGAACAGAGGTGGAGTGCTATTGAGCGTGAGGCATTTGCTGTGGTCTGGGCACTGAAGAAGCTGAGACCATACCTGTTTGGGACTCACTTCTGGCTTCAGACAGACCACAGGCCCCTCAGATGGTTGATGCAGATGAGGGGTGAGAATCCAAAGCTGTTGAGGTGGTCCATTTCCCTACAGGGGATGGATTTCACGGTGGAACACCGCCCTGGTACAGAACACGCCAATGCTGATGGTCTGTCCAGATTTTTCCGCCTTAGTGAAGAGAACTCCCCTGAGGTAGGGTAGTTCTCCCCACATTTCAGCTGGAGGGGACACGTGTTAGACCTGGCATCCTTGGCGTGGGTCTCCCTTCCATTTGTTATGATGCCTCCAATGTTACTGATCTGTTTTTGCTGGTGTTAGATGCTTTGGGCACTGTGCCACTGCTATTCAGTGCCACAGTGCAAGTGCTCCCTATGATAAATTGTGTTATGTATTAGTGACTCCATGATTGGATGATTGGTTTACTTGTCAGTCCCTAGTACAGTGCACTGAGTGTGCCCAGGGCTTGTAAATCCAATGCCGCTGGTGGGCTTGCAGCACTGGTTGTGCCACCCACAGAAGCGGCTTGTAAAATGTGTCTCAGGCCTGCCATCGCAGAGCCTGTGTGCAGCCTAGGGCTGCCAGGTCGACTTGGTGAGTGCACCCACTTACCAGTCCCTAAACCTTCCCTTTACTACATGTTGGTCACCCCTAAAGTAGGCCCTAGGGCAGGGTGCATTGTAAGTATAAGGTAGGACATGCCCTGGTGTGTGTGGCATGTCCTAATAGTGAATTACAGCCATTTTCGTTTTTCACTATTGCAAGGCTACCTGCTCCCCATAGGCCAGAATGGGCAGACTGACTATTACACCTTATAGTCAGAACTGACCCAGGGAACATGGTAGAAAAACGAATTTAGTATGCCTGAACTCAGAATGATAAAATACATCTTTTAGTGAAGTTGGTTTTAACATTCTGTGTTTGAAAATACCACTTTTAGAAAGTGGGTATTTTCTTGCCTAAACTTCCAAGCCTGCCTCTGCTAGGTTGTGTATTCCTTGTCTGGAGATTGAGTGACAGGGGCTGGGGGTGGCTACAGGAGACAGGGTGAGTCAGCACAGGGCTGAATAGAAAGATCTGCATCCAGAGTGGAGGGAGGAGTTGCACCTGGGTCTGAATAGGGCTGTGCCTGCCTTCCACAATGCTGGCTCCACCTCCTGCCGGGCGGCTGAGCACTCTGCCCCACATTCTGAAAGGAAAGAAGGAGTCAGAAAAACAAAGTGCTCCAGGACTGACCAGAACTGGTTTTGGACTAGGCAGAGGCCTCTCTGCCTTCAGAGAACAAAGAGAAACTGTGTATAAAAAGGGGACCCAGACCCCTAGGAAATTAGATCACTTTGGGAAAACAAGAAGAAACCTTTGCTGAGGAGCGGAACCAAGAAGAAACTGAGGAGAAGACTATCCCTAAGCTAGAGGGATCTGCCTGCAGTGGTTGCCTGTCTGCCAAAGGAAGGAGAAAGGACTTTGTGTGCACTTTTATTTCAACTTGTGAAGGATCTCCAAGGGCTTGAGAAAAGAGCTTGCCTCATGCTGAAGTCTCAGGGACAACAGACTTCAACCACCAGCTCCCCAAGAATCCTTTGGAAGTGCCTGCTGCTGTTTTGGGCCTTCTGAAGGGACTGCGTGTCGCAAGGAGCTGGAAGCGCGACTCAAGAGGGAGAAGTGTGTCGCCGTCGCAGCCGCTGCCGTCGCATCACGGAGATGACGCTGCTGTAGCTGTCGCATTGCACCGCATCTCGAGAAACGTCCCGCAACACCGAAGAAGCGTGTCGCCGTCGCAGCCGCTGCCGTCGCATCGTAGATGTCGCCGCTGTAGCTGTCGCACTGCACCGCATCAAGAGAAGAGTCTCGCATCGAGGAAGAAGCATGTCGCCGTCGCAGCCGCTGCCGTCGCATCGTAGATGTCGCCGCTGTAGCTGTCGCATTGCACCGCATCAAGAGAAGCGCCTCGCATCCACGGAGAAGCGTGCCGCCGTCGGAGCTGCTGCCGTCGCATCACGAAACAAGGGTGTCGTCGCTGCAGTTGTCACATCGAGCGGAAGCGTCTCGCAACGTCGGAGAAGAGTGTCGCCGTCAAAGCCGCTGTCGTCGCATCACGGAACAAGGGTGTCGCCGCTGCAGCTGACGCATCGAGTCGAGACTTCTCGCAACATCAGAGAAGCGTGCCGCATCAGGAAGAACTTGACGTCTTTATTTCTTTGCACCAGAACTTTGTCGCATCTCCATCTCTGCAGCACTTCCGTTGTAGAAACGTGACGCATCGTAAGGTACATTGACTCAAAGTGTCGCATTTTAAGATCTGAAAAGAACTAAGCTAAACCTACCATTTTAAGTACAGTATTGTGGATTTTTGTCGTTTATGGTCTTGTGTTAAAACTATTTAAAGAATACTTATTTTTGATATAAACCTTGTGTGGTGTCCATCTGTAGTGTTGTCACTAGATTACTGTATGTGTTCACAAATGCTTTACACACTGCCTCTGAGATAAGCCTGTCTGCTCGTGCCAAGCTACCAAGGGGGTGAGCAGGGGTTATTTTAGGGGTGTACCCCCCTACCCTGACTAGAGGCGAGGGTCCCTATTTGTCACAAGTACCAACCTGTGCCAACTAGAGACCCCCAATTCTAACAGGATCTTAGTTACATGCCGCTCCAGAACCTTAGTCGGAATGGCAGCAGGGATTTCGTTTTTTTTGGGTCTGCCTCTCGCCTTCTTCAACAGAGGGCTTACCATAGCCCTCTTAAACCTCGCTGGAACTTTAGCAGTTGCCAAAGAGGTGTTTGGAGGATGCATTGAAGACCGTAGGGAATTCACCAGATGAAAAGGTTCAATTTTAGACCAGCTGGGTATTGTATACCAAACTGGCAGACAGCATGTGTACTGAGTTGGCAGGAAGATAGCAAAATTAATCCGGTAATGATCTGACCAGCCGCAGCGTTCAATCACTGCTAACCTGGCCGTCGACTGAGTGGACCATAACAGGTCCAGGGTATGACCCTTATTGTGAGTCTGTAGCTCAACCAGCTGCTCTAAGCCCAACATTTCCATCCCTTTGCTGAACACAGCAGTGGGGGGATCCCTCTGGACAATGTCCCACCAATAGTTAAAATCCCCCACCACTACTACCTGGTTATATCTAGAGCTCACATCACTCATCAATTCCCAAAATAATTGATTAAATAGAGGTGTCGTCTGGGGGGGCGGTAAACTACCACAATAACCAAACTCCTGGATTTCAGTTCCACTTTTACCTCCTGGACCTCGGCCCCATCCATGGTTTCAGCATCCACTATTTCTGTAGTGAATCACCTCCGGGCGCCCAGTGCCACCCCTCCCCCTCTCTTCCCACCCTGCAGATTATGCACAAGATGGTGATAGTCCAGGGGAAGAGCTGCTACTATGTCAGGCTCTGACCCTGCCTCCAACCATGTTTTAGTCAGTGCCAGTAGATCCAACTCCTCCTCCTCCTGCAGGAGAGAGAAGACTTCAAATTATGTCTGTGTAAAAAGTGTGTGTTTAGCAGCATCGCCATTAGCTTCCCACCAGGAACCTTATTCTTAATCATATCATCCTGCTTCTCTTGCCCCGGTCCCCCTACCACCAGACTGTACTACTGCTGGACTGTTCCACCTCCCTGCTTCTCCTCACTGGTATAAACCTGGCCTAACTCTCTAGCAGGAATTATTAATCCCTCTGCTCTTAACCTCTCCGCCACCCAGCTAGATAGAGAATGGACAACCCCCACCTCCCTCATCTTCCTCAACTCCTCAGTGGTACAGCTTCCCCAGCGCCACCCGTTCTCAGCTGCAGGGTCAGAGCACTGTAAGGCCACCAGGGAGGTAAGCAGCCTCGTTCAGAGTCGGCCGCCTCCCTATGCTGAGATCAGCGGTTGATGTCCGGTCCCCAAAGCAGCTCCAGGCCGCTGCGGCAATGTGGGTGCGGCACTAGGGTCTACGGGCAGCCATCATTTTAAGTGTCGGGGAAGCAGCGTGGCCCGGACCCAGTTCGGCAGTTTCCAGGACCATCAGGCAGCCGCCAGTCACCAGCCGCCAGTCACTTTGCAGCCGCCCCCAGCAATCAGAGGGGTTATCATGGTGAGAGCCGGCAGTTTAAGGGCCCTAGGGTGCCGGGATTAGCAGGGTTATCAGAGAGGTCCTGGGAGCGTCTTTAGGACGCGTCCTCCATCTTGATTGGGTCGACCACACCCACCATCCATATTTTATGAGGTGTTCAATTACAGTGATATAAAGCGGTGGGTTATTCTGTCCTCATTCTATTACTGGCAATACTTCTTCACAGTCATGGGCTAGCAAATAGGGAGGCGAAATCAAATAGAAGAAAACAAACTGCCTCCCCCACCTACCAAACCTAAAATGGTGGGCTCACAAGAATCATCACTATCTAAGATCCTAATGGAAATACAAGCGATACATTCAAATACTGACTCCATATGCTCGTATATAAAACAGTTTCAACTAGACATTGCTTTTTTATCAATGAAAGTGTCAGATAATGGGAGAAAAATATGAGGCATTATGAAAGCAGTCTCAGCTATTACTCCTCTAGTCCATCGATCTCTCCTATGCAGACAGCCTTACTGGACATAGAGAACTATTGTCCCAGAAAATATAACTAAATTCCCAGAACGGTTTGAAATTGACAAGGCTCATCATATCCCATCCCACCACAAACCTCATCAGTCGAAAGCTAGGCATATTATATTCAAAGTTTAACGACATAATCTCCTCCTCCTCAGGAAAACAACAATTCTTCTAAAGGGCAACAGAGAGTTTATTCACCAGGATTTTGCTAAAGAAACTGTAAAAATGTGTCCCCAATTCTCAGGGTTAAGGCTCGACTGAAGGATGCAGGTTATAAATACGGTCTTTTTGACCTATCGATGATACATATATGGAAAAACAACATTTCTAAATCTTTTTCTTCTCCTTTAGATCTGATAAACTATCTGAACCAACATCATCCTATTTCAATGGACTAACAATCTTCAGGTACTGCAGGTTGATACTGATTTCCCCACAGCATAGTATATATCTAAATCAACTATAGCAGGTTCATGCAATGTGTACTGTCTTGCCTTGTTACTGTCTTTCTCTCTCTAGTTCATATTTGGGCTTGCAATATTACTTTTTTTAATGTTTTGTTTGTCTTGTCTGTTTTTTATGGGCTACTCTTTTATTTCTATTCTCTGTTTCTCTTCTCTCTGTCTTTTTCACCCACATATTCCTATGTCTGCTCAACATAAGGTAAATATTATAACTCCTAATGTCAAAGGTTTACACCACCCAGTCAAGAGGAGTAAGATTTCGAAATATTTTAAAAAAACTGAATGCTGATATTTGCCTTATTCAAGAAACCCTTGTTAGTGATAAAATGTTAAATTCCATGTCTAAAAGATGAATTATAAATATTTCTTCATGCTCTTCTCACATAAGACTGTTGTCTCACCGACATGACTCAAACTGTAGATTTGTATATGCTCGAATTAAAATTGATAAACGTATCCTTAATCTAGTTAACATTTATGCTTGCACAATAGATGACCCTCTCTTCTGGAAAACTATTACAACAGAAATAATAAATCTAGGTAATTCAGCTCTTATTAGGAGAGGCGATTTCAGTGTTACTCGTTATTCACTTCTATACTGATCATCTACTTTTCAGTTATTGAAATCTTTTTTTCTACTACCGAGCTGGTTGATTTTTGGAGATTAGCTAATGCTACAGATAAGGAATTTACTTCTGTCTCTAATGTGTATTTTACTTATTCTTGATTTGAATATCTACTTGTCTCAAGGCACTTATATAGTATGATTGCAAAGCCTACCATTGAACAAATTACAATTTCCAACTATACTCTAATTTTCTTCTCTCTCATTTTACATGAGACAGGGTCACCTAAGAACAGATGGAGAATGAATACTGATATAGTTTTGAATCCACTGAACTCCGCCAAAATCTTGCTGCCATTACTGACTATTTTATGACCAATAATCTGAATGACATCTCTTAAATTTTTATTTGGGATGCTTTTAAGGCATATATTTGAGGTGTCACTATTTCTGTTGTGGCTTATGACAATGAAACCTTCTATGCTCATCTCTCTTCACTAGAAAAGCAAACTGCTGAATTAGAGAGACTTTTCATCTCTTCACACTATAATAAATACAAATCCCAACTTCAAAAAATAAGATATGAATAGAACAACCTTTTAAGTAAACAGGCAGATTTACTTGTCTCTAAAGAAGAATCAAATTACTACTTAAACTCTGATAAATCTGGACGACTTTTGGCCAAATACTTGTGTATTAAAAAAAGACAACAATCAAATACAAGCAATTTGGAAATCAGATGGTACCCTACTTCTTCACACAGAAGAGATTTTTCACCATTTTACTCCACTCCTTATGACAAACCTACAGTCCTCCCAAGCGATATCATTGACACTTTTTTAAAACATTGAATGTCAAACAGAGATTCTACACCTGCATGAGGGAGATTGCCATCTGGATATCTCTCAACTGTCTTCAACTCAATGGGAGAAAAACAGAAATTCTATTGTTTTGCAAAGCTCAGAGTCTCTGGAAAGAAGATTGGTGGCCGGCAGAACTGGGCCCCACCCCTTTGCCCAGCAGAACTGCAAGAAACCTAGGAATACTCATAGACGATCAACTATCAATGCGAGACAAAATATCCTCCACATGTGGCACCTGCTTTGGCACCATGCGTCTTCTCAAAAAAATCTTTAGATGTCTTCTATTGCTCTCGCGCAAAACACTTACCCAGGCTCTAGTCATCAGCCGCCTAGATTATGGCAATGCCCTGTTCCTTGCCTCCAATAAATCCCTCTGATCGCAACTACAAGTCGTTCAAAACACTGCTGCGTTTATGGTAAACAATTTGCCTCCAAGGACCCCATCCGCCCCCACACTTGGAGCCCTACGCTGGCTCCCCATTCGCAAGAGAGCACTGTTTAAACTGCTCTGCATAACATACAAATCATTGTCAGGCTCAGCCCCAAAATACCTACAAAATAGGCTCATCCCTTATGTTCCAAGCAGGAACCTGCGATCAAGCAACCAATCTTTTCTATGCCTCTAACAGATTTGCACTGCTAAATATGGAGGTCGTGCCTTTTTCCATCTGGGCCCGCTTCACTGGAACAAAATTCCTCTGTTCATTCGCATGTGCCCAAGTTTAGCTGAATTCAAAAAAACATGTTAAGACCTGGTTTTTCTAATGCTGCTTCTATTACAGCTACCTGCCGATATGCGCTGAGATGTCCATGCGGGGATGAGTTGTGCGTTATATTAAGCTCCAAATGACATAACATTACCAATTACCCCAGATATATATACAAGATTAACTGAAATTAGAAAATCCAATTGCTATTCAAGACATTCATTCTGCAATCAAGGCACTGCACTCTAAGAAATCTCCTGGGCCCGATGGTATCCCAGCAGAATAAAAAAAAACATTTCAAACGGAACTCTCCCCCACTCTATTATCGTTATTTACTGACTTCAGGAACTTTTCTGCTGTTAGCGGCTGTTATAAAGAAGCCATTATTATTGTAGTTCTGAAACCAAAAAAGGACCACACTTTAATTTCTAATTACCAACCAATGTCCCTCATTAACCAGGACAGTAAGATTTATGCCAAAATCTTAGCTAACAGCCTAGCATCTCTCCTCAATTCTCTTGTGCAATCAGACCCAACAGGTTTTATGAAAGGAAGACTCTGTGCACATAATACACGTCTTTTATGCCATGTTTTATCTTTTACCGATAAACTCGAAAGTCCTGCTGGTCTGTTAGCTTTGGATGCGGAAAAAGCTTTCGATAAAGTGAATTTGCAGTTTTTATTTCTCAAACATCTGTTTATTAAGTTTTATCCAACATAAAGTACAAAGCCACAGGTATTGTCGCCGCTCGCAGGGGGTGGCGCGGAATTCACCAAGTCTAAGTAATTTGTTAACGATACATCGTGGTCAATGATAGCCTGGTCTCGTTCCCAAGAGGTTGTATAAAGGAAGGGTACAGTGTGCTTATTCTCAGAGACCAGGACAAAGCATAAAACTCGAGACTCAGTTCGATAGTGAACCGGCATGCTTCCCATCTTTCTTTTGTGACGGTTAGCATCCCCCTCACCCCCTGGCAAAAAGGTCTGTGATAAACTAGGAAGCAGTGCATAGAGGCAACCCCCAACCAGGGGGTCACAAACCGAGAAAACAAAAAGTAATTCCCTCCCCCCCTCCCCTACCATGGTGGTGGCATTAGCTGTACCTTGTACAATACTGGCAGCAGGGACATTAGCTCAAAATTGAAAGAGATGCAAAGCTCTGATGGACGGTGGGCAAACCGCGGAAGGTAGGCCTCTGGAGAGGTAGGTAACCAACGGACCCCATTGGAATTCAAAATTCTTAAAATCCTCCTTAAATATCTCTGACATGCGTTCTAAACTTAAAAGCCTCCAAAGCCTAGAGTGCCAGAGTGAGATTGCCGGGGCCATCCTGCGCTTCCAGGCAGCCGCTAGAGTGATCTTTGCTGCTCCTATGCAGAGCCACATGATTTTCTTGTCAGCCCGTGTTTGGTGCTCTAGGGAAGGATCGCGCAGCCCCAGAAGGACTTCAGCCATGGTAGTCGGGACAGGGTACCCAAGTATGTCCTTTATATGCGCAAGGATCTCTTCCCAGTAAGGGCGAATAGTCGGGCAGTCCCACCAGATATGCTGGAAGTCCCCCAGTAGCCAACATCCCCTCCAGCATCTGTCAGAAGTCGTCGGGAAAATTTGTTTAAGCCGGGAGGGGTGGAGGTACCAGTCCATCATTGTTTTAAGATGTGCTTCCCTAAGTGCAGAGGAATGATTGAATCTGGCTATATCGGTCCACAGGTGGCCCCACTCCTCCTCAGTGATATCACGATGTATCATACCCTCCCACATAGACATGTAGCGCGGACGCGGGGAGATGGTGGTGGTGAGAAGTAATTTATATAAAAAGGAGATCGTCCCCCTCATGACCGGGGTTTTAGTGAGGAAGGACTCAAACTTCGTAAGGGGGCGGGTGGCAGCGTCGCGCACTTGTGGTGACAAGGCCCAATGCATTAACTGAGTATAATGATAACGCTCTAAGGTCCCTACGCCGTAGTCGCGCTGGCAGTTGTCGAAGGAGAGGGGATCGAAGTTGTGAAAAAGATGGGTCAAGGCAAGGCACCCACCCTCCCTCCAAGCATCAAAGGGACCCTCCTGCATTCCCGGTGGGAAAGCTGGATTAAAATGGAGTGGTGTGAAGGGAGAGGGAAAGGAGGTCCATCGATCATCCCCCGACACTGTATCCCAAACTTTAAGGGTGGAGCGGGTGGGAGTGGCAAGATAAGCATTCCTGGGTCTGTCTTGTTTGGGGCGCCATATCAGGTCCCATATAGTCCTCCCCGTTACACTACGGTCCATGTGGAGCCAGTGTTTATCGGATTCCCCTTTAGACCATTCAACTAGGACTCTTAGCTGTGCGGCTTTATTTTTTATTTATTTATTTTTATTTTTAAAGTTTTATATAGCGCAAACCAGATCCCGAAGGATATCAGAGCGCTTTACATGAGGATCAAATGAGTCAACAAGTTACAAAATACAACCATTACCAGAGCATAGTAAAACACAGACAAAGAAACAATGTTATGGGAATTCGTCAGGAATATCAAGAGTAACAGTGATCATGGAGACATAAAAACAGGGAGACGAGGAAAACAATGTCAGATGTCCAGCTGGGTAGGTGACGGCCAGGGGCCAGACTCCTCTATAGCTGCATGGGACAGCTCCACTGGGCATCGGCCAATGTTGCTCGGGCTCCGCAGTTGGGGAAAACAGTTTTGGTGTCTACATCAGTTGAATCAGCGAGTTGCAGGATACATGGTTACAAAGTATGAATCAAGAAACCCAGGGGAGGGAAGGAGACACAAGGAGAACATTGTCAGATGACCGGCTGGGTAGGTGACGGCCAGGGGGGCAGACTCCTCTATAGCTGCAAAGGACTGCTCCACCGGGCATCGGCCAAGGTTGCTCGGGCTCCGCGGAAGGTACAAGAAGTTTTGACATCTACATCATTAGAGTCAGCGAATTACAGGTTACATAGTAAAATCAGTATGAATCAGGGAGTCACAGAGGGAGGAGGAGGGGGAGGGAAGGGGATGCGAACGGGGAGACCCGTTTCGGTAGGTGATGGCCAAGGGGCCAGACTCCTCTATAGCTGCATAGGGCAGCTCCACCGGGCATCTGCCAAGGTTGCTCAGGCTCTTGGGAAAGAAACACAAAAGGGAAACTGCATAGGGCAGCTCCACCGGGCATCTGCCCAGGTTGCTCAGGCTCTTGGGGAAGAAACACAAAAGGGAAACGAGGAAAACAATGTCAGATGACCGGCTGGGTAGGTGACGGCCGAGGGGGTGAGACCAGGGCCAGACTCCCCTCTAGCTGCATGAGACAGCTCCACCGGGCATCGGCCAATGTTGCTCGTACTAGCGAAAAGCACAAAGGGATGCAGCCTAATGATAAACTAATACCATAGTATGTAGTACTAGGGCAAGGTGTAGTAGAGGCAGCATGAGGGTAAGGAGGGAACGGGGAAAAATAAGAAAAGGAGAAAAGGAGAGCAGATCAGGACAGATAAGTGACCGGCTAGTGACCGGCAAGGATCAATAGTCACAACATCCCAAGAAATAGGTGTTAGGGATGAAAGTGAGAGGGGTGTAGTGTAGTGTAGGGATTGGGACCGGTAGTTTCAACAACCCGGTACGCTGCGACAGAGAAAGGTGGGAGGAGGGAAAGAGACCTGGGGGGGAGGGGGGTGTTGGGGGTGAAGGTCAGACCGTCGAACAGACATGGAGCAGTCCATCGGTAGAGACAACGTTCGGGTCGCTCCTATGGGATCCGGCGGAGAAGAGGAAGTCCAGAGGATTCCAAAATGGTGGATCCGGGTCCTGGGCACCGAAAGAAAATAAACCCAAAAAGCGGGATACATACTAAAAACCAAGTCCTAGTTGTTACTCACGAGTCGTTTCCAGAGTTCCCTCGTGTGAATGGCACAAGCGCAACCACAGGATTAATGGCACAAGCGCAACCGCAGCGTCAATAGAAAAGGCTGGAAAAAGTTACAAAAGACGCTGGCACTCAGATACAAAGAATGCTCTGGCCAGGACGACTCCCAGGCATCAGGTTCGCAGCGGCGAGTGGAGGCTGCGGACTCAGGGATCACGGGATCAGTCACAGCCGGCAAAAACTGCCAGGCAGCCGAGCTCCAGGCCAGATAGACGGCAGCAAGGCAAAGCTGCAAAATGGCGCCGGAGGCCAAATGGTGCCGGTGAACACAATCCAAATCAAGGAGAATGCTCTGGCCAGGGCGACTCACAAGGGCATCCAGAACCATAGCAGCGAGAGGAAGCGGCAGAAACGGGAACCACCCGATCAGTAGGCGCCGGCAGCCACAGTTGGGCAGCCTCGCACCGGGCCGGATAGAAGGGCAGCAAGCAAGGCTGCAAAATGGTGCAACAAGTTCAAAACCAGGAGCAGGCTCAGGCTAGGACGATCAACAAGGGCACTCGGCCCCGTGGCAGCGAAGTGGGAGCCGCAGACCCAGGGCTCCCAGGATCAGTCCGTGCCGGCAATCCCTGTCGGGCACCGAGTTCCGGCCCAAACAGAGGACAGCAGAGCAGGCTGCAGAGAGGCGCCGGAGACCAAATGGTGCCGGTGGTCGCAGCCCCTCTGTCGGAAGAGGGCGAGCACGACGATAGACCGGGGAGCCGATGAAAAAGATCCCCCGACCAGGTGCTGCCCTCAGGGCTCCGGTCAGGTCCTCCGGGGCAAGGACGACGATAGCAGGCAGGGGCTCGAGGCTGAACCTCTCAGTTCCGCGGGGAAGTCCTGGCGGATGGCGCCTGCACAGCGGGCAACCCCCCAGCGCCCGGAGATCTCAATCTACAGTAGGCAGGCACGGGAATCAGGAGAGCCGACAAAGTCAACCAATGGCTCGCCGCCGAGGGCATCTGCCTTCCGGCAGCAGACTAGCCACGGAGCAGGAGATCAGCTGAGCAGTACCGGGATCGGGCAGCGTAGGCACGGACCGGTGCAGCAGCGGCAGTCGATCCGGGTAAGATGGCAGTTGAGATCTGCTTCCGTGGTATGATTCCGAAGGGTGCGCGGTCCGGTTCAGGGGGCAGGCGGGTGGACGGCCAGTGAGGTGGTTTTTACGGGGATAACTAACAAATTGTTAATCCCCAAACCGGGAGCTCCTCGGGAGGCTCCTACCCCGCGGCCATCTCGATCCTACCTAACCTCGATCCCAATTGTGTAATGACAATTGAATATCTGGGAGTCCCACTCCCCCCCTCGCCCTGGGACGGCGAAGAAGAGAAAAAGAGAAGCGCGCACGACCACCCTGCCAAATAAAGTGCAGAATCATTGTTTTAATGCGACGGAAGAAGTCTCCAGTCATGTCAATGGGTAGGGCTTGAAACAGGTAGAGGAGCTTTGGGAGCAGGGTCATCTTCACCGCATGAATACGACCGAGCCAGGACAAGAAGAGAGGTTTCCACTTGGTTAAGTTTGACTGGATGCGTGTGAGGGCAGGCGGGAAATTGGCTGCATATAATCCGGCTATTGAGGGGGTGAGGTGCACCCCCAGGTATTGGATAGAGGTGTGAGCCCATGAAAGCGGGGTAACAGATTGGAGTCTACCAACCTCCGTTGGTGGTAAGGTAAGGTTGAGAATGTATGATTTGTTGTAGTTTACTTTAAAACCGGCCACCCTCTCAAATCGTTCGAGTTCGGCTTGTAAAGGCGGAAGAGATGCTGACGGGTCGAAGAGGGACAGGAGAACATCGTCTGCGAAAAGGGAAATTTTGTGATTATCACCCGTAAAAGGAATCCCCTGAATCGCGGGATTATTTCTAATTGCCATTGCCAATGGTTCAATGCTGAGGGCAAAGAGGAGGGGAGACAGCGGGCAACCCTGTCTGGTTCCTCGAGAGTGGACAAAGGAGGAGGATTGTAGCCCGTTGACCATTACCTTAGTACGGGGTTGCTGGTAGTTGGCTTGTATCATGGTTAAAAACTTAGAGGAAAAGCCAAACGCCGTGAGGGTATGGAAAAGGAATGCCCAATCCACCCTATCGAACGCTTTCTCAGCGTCAAGACCCACCAGAACGGCAGGGAGTTGTCGCCTTTCGGCCTTTTCAATAAGGTGGATAATCCTCCGGGTATTATCGTGGGTCTGACGACCCTTAATAAACCCCGATTGGTCAGGGTGTATAAGATCAGGCAGTAAGTCGATCATTCTCTTGGCAATGATGGAAGAGTAGAGTTTAGCGTCTAAATTTAAGAGCGCGATGGGTCGGTATGAGGCGCAATGGTGGGGGTCCTTCCCAGGTTTAGGTATCACTGAAATTGTAGCCTCTGTCATAGAGACAGCAGGATCCCCATCTGCCGCCATCTTATTGAACAGATGCGTAAGGTAAGGGCTGGTATCGGGAGCAAAAGTTTTGTAAAAAAGGGCAGTGTACCCATCGGGGCCCGGGGCTTTATGGGGTTTGAGGGCGTTAATGGCTAGGGTGACTTCCTCGTGCGTGATCGGGGCGGTGAGTGTTGCATTCCACTCATCAGACACCTGGGGGAAGGTCAGAGTCCGAAGGAAGTCCTGCTGGGCTTCCGTATCTAACGTTTCCCTCGAGTAAAGATTTTCGTAGAAAGCACCGAATATTTCAGCTTTATCCGCATCGCTGTGCATGACCTCGCCCAATGGTCCCCGAATTCCTCCGATGTATTCCCCCTCTCTTTTATCGCGTAACTGCCTCGCGAGATGTTTCCCAATCTTGTTACCCTGAGTGTAGGAAAGCTGACGCAGTTTAAGGAGTGTATACTCCGCTCTGTTGTCATAGATGGCTCGTAGCTTACCGCGGAGGGCTGTAAGGTTACGGAGAGTTTGTCGGGAGGGATTAAGTTTGTGATCACGTTCGACAACTGCCAGTTCTTGCTTTAAGCGCTCCCTGTCCTTGGCGTGTTGCACATTAAGTGCCGAATTGAGGGCGATGCATTGCCCCCTAAAGACTGCTTTAAATGCGTCCCAATTGTTGAGTTCAGACGTGTCCCCAGGAAGATTAGTGTCAAAAAACTCCGCAATGCCCCTTCTAAGCTGAGTGCAGGATTCCTTATCGCGTGTCAGCGCCGCGGGGAAGTACCATCTATGGGTCGCCGGTACATTGGCCTCCCAGGAAAGGTTAATGGCGAGGAGGCTGTGATCTGAAACTGAGAGCGGGAAGATTTTGGACTCCCGAAGTGAACCTAACAACGATTGGCTAATAAAGATATAGTCCAACCGGGAATACGAATGGTGGACGTGGGAGTAAAAAGTGTAATCCCGGGTATGTGGATAGAGAGTACGCCAAGCATCCAGGAGGCCCATATCGTGAATGCGCTGCTAGGTATCAGAGGAAAACGAGCCTACATCTGAGCGGGATAAGTGTGAGCTGTCCAGGTCCCTTTGCCACGTCAGGTTAAAATCCCCTATAAGGATCAATGGCCCTTCTACAAAATCTAGTAACCTACCCAAAAGAGTGTGTATAAAGGAAGTCTGACCAGAATTAGGGGCGTAAACCACTACAAAGGTGCAAGTTTTCCCTCGCAGGCGACCCTTAACCATTAACCATCTGCCATCCTTATCACGAAAGACCTCTATGGGCTGGAATTGGAGAGCTGATCGGAACATCAACGCCACCCCTCTATGCTTTGTGAGTGCTGAAGACCTATAGATTAAGGGGTACTGCTTATGTTTAAGGCGAGTGTCCTCAGCCCTAGCTAGATGAGTCTCCTGCAAGGCTATAACATCTAGATGGTGGTCAATGATATATTTCCACACCTTTTGGTGTTTTTGAGGGGAATTAAGGCCTTTGACGTTCCAGGTCGCAATAGTGATTGTCATGGCAGTAGGAGTAGGAACCTCGTCCCTCCGATAGGATCTCCTCGTCTCCCCGTACCCCCTGTTTCATCCCACGTGTTACGCTTCAAACGTCGCTGCCTCGCAAGACTAGTACAAGTCGAGTTGGTCATATTGCCGTCAGGGCTAGATAATAAAAAGCCGCCACCATGTGCCACCCACCCCCCCCCCCCAATACCCACAACAACAAAAAAAACACCCAAACATAAAAAGACACATTCAAAAAACATTACGTAGTTCCCCGCAGGAGGGATTAATACCCCCTCCGGGGCTAGGGGGGACTACGGGTCCGAGGACCCCGTCCACGCCCGCTCCGGCAACATGCACTAAATGGAATATCAAATAAACTATCACCAGAATGTGACTGAAGGTTATCAAGCGGTGTAGTCCCGCAGCTAGCACGTGAGTAGTTCATGGGACCCTAGCTGTAGATGTAAGCCCCAACGTGTCGAGCCCTCGTCTTTAAAAACCCCTTCTGATACCTTGCATAACAGCCAAGACCAGTCTACAACAAAAGTTCAAAGGCAATGCTGCTCTTACATTGGATAAGGGAAGAGTGCGTATCTCCGCCACGTAGCGACTGGAAATCCGAAGTACCAGTGTCAATGGGGCCCCAGGGCTAGAGATGAGGTGGAGAATCGGGGATCCTACTCTGCCGTGGACGTACTCCCCAGGCTCCGTCGCCAGGAAAGGGTAAGGGTAAGTCGTGGTCCCCCACCCCCACTGCTGCAACAGGTAGCAACCCCTTCAAGGGGTCTCTGGGGAATTCCTCAATAGTTCATCCGTAGTTCATCAACGGCCCCCACGGGAGACCACAGCCCACGCTGAAGGCTTCAAAGATCCGCGGGGGGATCCCCCGGTCGTGACCCGTGAAGGACCGGGCTCCTTGACCGGTAGGCCCAGTAGTTCCAGACCCTCCTTTAGGTCAGTAATGAGGCGACGTTTGTTTTTTAACTCAAAGCTAAGACCGAAGGGGTAGGTCCATCTGTATCGTATGTGTTCGTCTTGGAGCTTGGATGTGAGGGGTCGAAACGTTTGTCTTCGCACCAGAGTGGACGGCGCCAGGTCCTGATAGACATCACAGGAGAAGCCCTGGAAAGAGATGGCTCCTTTTGTTCTGGCTGCTTTAAGGACCGCCTCCTTGACCGTGAAGGAGTGAAACTTCACCAAGACGTCCCGTGGTCTCCTCCTCTCGCCCGCCTGCAGGGCTCCCACCCGGTGGACCCTGTCCAATTTGATTTTGGGAGTCTGGGGAGCTAGGATCTCCGCAAACAAGCCTTCCACAAAAGCCACCAGGTCCAGGCCCTCTGCATTCTCCTTAAGATTCCGAATTCGAATGTTCTCCCTTCGGGTTCTGTTTTCAAGGTCCTCTGTCTTGAGCTGCGCTTGGTGTAGTTGGTCCCGCAGAGTTTGTACTTCCCCTCTCATTTCAGTAGAGAGCTGTTCCTGCTCTTGGTGTTGCGTCTCTAAATCCAAAACTCTGGTACCTATCGAATCCATGTCCTGCTGGAGAGAGGTCAGGCGCCCCGTTAAATCTGACCGCAGTTGGTCGATAGATGATTGGATGTCTTGTCCCAGTTCTTTGCACAGTTCGCCTTTGAAATCCTGCAGTAGGTCCGACTTCGTTAGGGCCATGGCTGTGACTGCTGTATCGCTTTGCTGCGCCGGGGCGTTGTCGGAAGGCGCGAAGAAATCTGAGACTGTACTCGTCGTCCTTCTCGGCACCTTCTTTGGCGGCATAGAGAGCCCCTCAGCCCGTACCCGGGGACCCAGGTGGTGTGGCAATTCCGGGTAAAGATCGTGGTAGCAGGCCCGGGAAGGACAGAATGGGCGAGGGCAGGCAGAGACCACAGCAGACTCAGCGGAGGTAGGGGATGGCCCGGGTCCACAACAGTCTCAGTGATGGTAAGGGATGGTCCGGGCCACACTCAGGCTAGGTATGGGCTTCCTCTGTTTACGGTGCCGGCTTCATCGCGTGGGACCACGGCCACCCGAGGTTAGTAGGTTGTGGTAGGTGGGAGTTAGACTCAGTGCACAGTCCAGGGCTGGCGCCGGTACGGGGTTGGAGGCAGCGGGCGCTGGTATAGCCCCGGGAAGCCCAAAGGTCACGAACAGATGATCTGCAGATTGTGCAATAAAGTCAACGCTGGCGGGTGGGGTATCTCATGGTAGAGTGCCGTCCGGGATCCACTGGGCAACACAAGGCAATCTGGGACCCCTGTCTATGGAGACAGTGTGCACCTCAGAGGCTGGATGGCGATAGAGTCAGGGGCCCTCCAGCTGCACACCCCCTCACTCGTAGCCGGTAGCTGCCGATCTTCAATAACCTCCCCCCCCCGGAGAGGAGGGACGACCTCGGCCGCCCTGTTGGGGTCAGGCAAGCGCAAAGGAGTCAGCTGTAGCGGGCTCGTCTGTAGATGCAGCACCGTCAATGGCAGGGGTCTCTTCAGTGGCGGTCGCAGATCCCAAGCATCAACAGGGAGCAATCTCCCCCCAGCCGCCCACGCGGGAGTAAAGGCGTTCTTCTACGCCATTGCAGGGTCAGGCCAACGCCGCAAGACCATCGCGCGGGGGCCCTGCTCTGCGCGGCGTCGCTGGGGGAGCTGGGTCGCGCTAACGTAGTCCGCTCGACTGTCCGCGGCAGCTCCTCACCCGTACCTCTATTGCTGCGGGCCCGGCCCAGTCGCCATCCCCGGGGCAGCTCCGTCCGCCATTTTGTGGAGCCCAGCAATACCTCGCGGTGCCCACAGGTCCCTGTCGATTCCGCGATCCCCGAAGGGATCAAGGCTGCTCCGCTGACTCCCCAGGATCTCCGCTGCAGGTGAGGGTCATTCAGACCGGCGCAGGAGTCCTCCAGTCGCTAGGTGCAAGGCCAGAGCAGCGCGCGGACCGGGAGCCGAGGCGGTCTACGTCCGGTCGGCCATCTTGCCCGGCCACGCCCCCGAATTTGCAGTTTTTGTTTTCATTCAAGTTAGGTTTGGATGTGGTCGATGGCTGCGATCAGGGTGGTTTTGGTGCTGTGATTGCTGTGGAAGCCAGATTGGGAGGCGTTGAGTAGCCGGTTCTGCTCTAGGTGTGTCATGAGTTGCTTTTTGATGATCTTTCCAGTACCTTCGCTTGAAATGGGAGCAGGGAGATTGGCTGGTAGTTTTTGAGTTCTGGGTCTACAGAGGATTTTTTGAGTAGTGGTCTGACTTCGGTGAGTTTCCAGGCGTTTGCAAATGTTGCGGTGGTGAAAGAGGTGTTGAGCAGGGGGGTGAATTCCTGGCTGATCCTTTAGTTTCTGAGGTTGAAGATGTGGTGCGGGCCTGGGTCTGTGGGAGCTACCGAGTGGATGGATTCCATTGTGGAGGTGGCGCCTAGACACCCAAGGGTAGTAGAGCGCTTTACAAATTACAATTTCATTTCATTTCCATTGAGGGCGTTCGTCCAGCTGGTCTCTCAGATTTTGTTCCACCTCCAATGGGGGGCGCTGGTCGTCTTGAGGGTCGTGGTGCGGGGGCTGGAGATGCTGAAGTAGACGATGGAGTGATCATTCCATGTGAGTTCTGTGACGTGGCTCTATTTGATGCGGTTGCTGGATTTGAAATTGGGGTCCAGCGTGTGTCATGCGGTGTGTGGAGGGTAGTGGATGATCTGGGTCAAGCCGAGGCTGCTCATACTGTCGAGGAGGCATGTGGTGTTGTTGTCATTGGAGTTGTCGATGTGGAAATGTAGGTCACCAAGGAAGATGTAGTTCTTGGAGTCTAAGGCTAAGGGTGCAATGAAGTCTGTGATGGTGATGCGGAAGCTGGAGCGGAAGTCGGTTGCCTCTGTTGGTTGTCTTGTCGTCCGTGTGGAGCTTGAAGTTGAGATGTTCCCTAGGGGTGGTGGTGTTGTCAGTGTGGTAGTGCACTGTAAAGTCTCTTTGTGAATGATGGCTGTTCCTCCTCCAGGCTTGTTGGCGCAGTCCTGGTGAGTGATTTTATATTCGCCAGGGATCGCTGTGGCAATGTCTGGGGTGGATGAGGGTTTAAGCCAGGTCTTGGTGAGGAAGACGATGTCAGTGTTTGTTGCGGCATCCGGGTTTGAGGGTATAGAGCTCGGCGATGGTGTATCTTCGGAGGGCCAGGGTTCGGGGCTTTGGGCACGGTCCAGGCACAGACGGTCGCATACGGGCTTGCCTTTGGCGCACCAGTGGCGTGGTTGCGCTGCGGCCTGCATTAAGTAGATCCTGGAGTTAAATTGTTCAAAGCAAAATTAATTGACACACCAACCTGCTGGCATTGCAAAAATAGTTTGGGTTCTTTAAAATATATGCTTTATGATTGTTCTATTATTTTACATTTTTGGATTGAAATATGGAAAATGATTGAAAAGCTTTTTAGTTTTCAACATCGTTTATTATTCCATATCATTATTTGTAAATCTAATGCTCTCGAACACCTACTTTCTAATTATGACTGTAAGCTTTTTGATTTTCTTCTCTCCACAGCAGTTAAATCAATCACTTCAAATTGGAACAATGCTAGTTTATTATATGTTAATGCTTGGTGGGAATGGATATTTTTTTCTTAGGTGTGGACACTATTCACTTTTAAATCCACATAAGGACTTTCCTCATTTCTAATATATGGCATAATATTGGCCCCTATATTATCAACTGTATTGCACTATAATACTCACAATGTATTGCTCTCTCTCTATTACAGATGTAGCCCTTTTCATTTTTTTGAATATTTTAATTAGGATATTAACCATGTTACTATTCCAATATGTTTATGCAAGTTATTATTAAATTTATATTACAATTTCATGGATTTATTCTTTAGAGTTGCTGTACTGTTTTTGTATGTGTCAAATTATATGCTCTGCTTATACTTAATAAAATATTCTGAACTATCAAATGTGATTGCCAAAAGACAGCCACCTCACTATCATCGTTGGCAACATCGTCAATTAACTCAGTTGTGTGGGGTGGTTCTCGAAAATGGATCTGAGATCAGTTTACCACCAAAAAAGGCTAGACCACAAGTCATTTTATGCTGAACTTGGTCCTCTCTGCAGGGTCATCCCCAAACTTTTTGCCTTAGCCCACTTGTTTTCTGAACCCATTTTTGTTGCCCTTTGGGACTCTGGGCACTTTACCACTGCTATCCAGTGCTAAAGTGCTTGAGCTCTCTCCTTTAGACATGGTGAAATTGGCTTGCATCCAATTGCCACATTAAATTTACGTGTAAGTCACTTCTGATACACAGGGCAGGTAAATTAAACCCTACTAGTAGTCCTGCTGCCGTGATTTTGCCACTCACTTAAGTTGCCTTTTAAAACATGTCCCAGGCCTGCCACTGCAGCCAGCGAGTCCAGTTTTAAACTGCCATTTCGACCTCCCAAAATAAAACTTTTGCTAGGACTAAACCTTCCTTTTTAATACATATGTCACTCCTAGGTTAGGCCCTAAACAGCCCTTAGGGTACGGTGCAGCATATTTAAAAGGTTGGACGTGTACTTTAAAGTTTTACATGTCCCGGTAGTGAAAAATTCCTAAATTTGTTTTTCACTATTGCAAGGTCTACCTCTCACATAGGATAACATTGGGATTCCTTATTACACTTAATAAGTGATACCTTTTGATTGGGAGCAGGTAGGAAAGTCATGTTTGGTGCCTAGGGAATTGTAATTAAAACCCCTCTTTTAAGGTGAAGTCGGATCTTAAGTCATAATTCTGAAAATGCCACTTTAAGAAAGTTCTAAACAACAATCAAATGCCAATACTGATGCTCATTCAGTCTATCATTCAAACTTGCTGACCACACACCTCAGTTGTTGTGATCATCGCCTGATTTATTTAAAAAGTTTTTTTGTTTTTTTCTTTGTTATAGTTTACAAAACCTTTCTTCGAAAAAAATAGTTTACATTTTCACCAATTCTTTAAATAACAACATTCCGTACCACAGGGACACAAGACTTACAATGTATATAACATAGAACAAAACACACAGACTCTACACATTACATATAAGACATCGTAGTGCAAAACAAATCATAGCTCCGGTTCTGTACAATCAAAAGAACTTTGAAATGTAATAATCGCCCATGCTATTTACAATAGAAACAATTTATACTTGTATTCTGCAAGGGCAGTGACCAAACAGTGGTCCTACTGAGCTGTAACGGAAGTTATTTTAGATCTGTAAATTAGTTTATCAGATGAGCTACACTTGAGTTGCATAGTAGAACACTTGTTTGGTTTTGATCAAAACACAGTTGATGTGTTTCGAACCCTTTCCAGCGTTTTTGAGGGTTCTCCTCAGGACTCAGAACACAAATAGAGCTGGAAAAAAATAATAAAAAAATCATGCTCATATTAGCAATTCATGCTAATTTCAACATACACTCACACTCATCTCTCATAGATCACACTTCATTTTACCTCTTTTCCTTCGCAGAACATCACTTTGCCATTTTAATCTTCCTTAGTCTTGCTGCAATCTGAGGGATCAACACAAAGGCTTATGATACTCTATTCCTTTCTATGATATTACACAGACAAACTGTTAATTTCTGAGAACGCGACTACGGGACTTACTGTTACTGCGGATGTTCGGGGCTGGCATTCCGCCAAACTTATCAATCTTTAAGAAAGTTGGCATTTTCTTGCGCTAACCATTTGGTGCCCGCAGCTTGTTTCTGTGTCACATGACATGGTGTAGTTGACCTTTGTTTATTCCTCCCATACAGCATCACAATAGAGAGTCTGGGTGCTGGCAGGATGGACCATCTCTGGCAGAATGGGAGGCAGAGCTGTCACCTACCACACTTGCATTTCAAAGACACTGGCCCAACTCACATGCAATAAACTTCACACTAGCCTGTTGTTGCCCCAGACAGACTGGGCCAGGGCAGGGGGCAGGAAATTCCAGACACCGCTGTAGGGGAACACCCCCACTTCAAAGTGGGCACCAGATATAAAAAAGAGGCTCCTCAGACCCACTTTTCAGTACCCTCCTGGACCTTTGTATACTACATAAGAAGGATACCCTGCTCCCCTGCTGCTTGAGGCCTGCCTTGCTTGCTGAGAAGGAAGTCTGGACATGCTCCCCTCATCCCACGGTGAGTGAATCCAAGGGTCAGCTGGCTGACCTCTTGGTCTGAGCTACAGGGACAGAACAAACTCAAGAGGTCTTCCTGCAACTGCCCAGCTGGCCTGCTGTACTCACCCTGCCTGGACCTGAAACTGGACCTGCCTGAGCCCTGCTGGCCTCTGCTGGAGTGAGTTCCTGATCCCCAAGAGATGCCCCTCAGGTCCTGGACCCTTGGTGTGGCATCGGTTGAGTGCCTCCTTAAAGAAAAGGAGAAATCCTGAAGTTTTGTGCTGTTCCCGATCGCGAACAGGTTTGTTCACACCAAGATCTTGCTGCCCGCGCCGACTGCCACAGCAAAGCCCCGGTGAACCTGGTTCTTTGCTACAGCTCTTTGCTACAGCGACCATCAGCGACAACCGGCAATGCAAGCTCTGCTTTTCGGGCCACAGCATCAACAGCCCACGGTGACCGCCAAAGCGAATCTCCAGCAACGACCGTCCACGACACCCGACAATATCTTCGTGCTACACTGCAGGCTGGCCGCAATGCCCGGTGTGCTCTTGGTGCTACAGCGATGACCATCAATGATGCTTTCCCTGCTCCTCGCTGCCTTTGCCACTGAGAACGGAACTCTTTGCACTGGACTTTAGAAGGTAACTTTTTCAGGGGAACTAACCTGTTCCCTGTATCCGGCCCGCACTTCATCGTGGTCGACTTGAGCTTGTGACTTTCACCTGGTCTTGCATGACCAGATAACCATGAGTGGTGCTTTGTGCTTTTAGGCGCTATACTTACCTGAAACCTTTACAATTACATATCTCTGGTTCTACTGAATTGGATTTTTGTTGTTTTGTTGTTAAATAATGTTTTACATTTTACTCTATTTTTTTAAATAGGTGTGGGGGTTTTCTTGTTTTGTGTTCTCATGTTATTACTATTTAAGTACATTACACATTGCCTCTAAGTTCATCCTGACTGCGTTTGTGCCAAGCTACCAAAGGGTTAAGCACTGGTTAATTTAGTGACATTTGTGATTCACACTGACAAAGATTGTGGCCGTTGCTTGAGGATTTCTTACACCCCCTCAACCAACAACCCAATTTCTCACGTTACATTACGACTTTCTCTACACTCATGGGCATTCACAGGCTCAACTTCAAAATATCCAGTGCAGCTGAAGTGTTTTACAATGGCATTGAGAGCAACTACTGATTTGACATCTTTTAAGAAACAGCTGAAAACCTGGCTCTTTAAGAGCTAAGTCGGCCCCTTGTGCAGTCATGCGCGAACCTCTAGCGCCGGGACACTCCTGATGGAGTAGCTGTGCGCTTTATAAGCTCCGCTCATTGATTCATTCATCCAGGAAGTACTGTCTGGATTGCCAGGCATCCTTAAAGTAAGTGATGATATTCTAGCGTAGTCTTATCAGTGGAGGAAGACCATGACCCTCTACATAGTGTGCTCCAGAGAATTAAGAGACTGTAACCTCACACTCCATAAAGACAAATGCAAATTCATGAAGACAAGGATCAGCTTCTTTGGATACCAACTTTCTTCAGATGGTGTGCCCCCGGACCGGGAGAAAGTAAAAGACATCAAAGAAGCACCACCACCATCCAATGTATAAAGGTGCAGAGTTTCCTTGGGATGGTAAATATTTTTGCTGGTTTATAAAGGACCTACGGTCCCTTACTCAGCTCCTAAGGAAACTCACTGAGTCTGTCTGTCTGTGGGCCTGGAATGAAGCTCAGGAGAGTGCATTTCAACACACCAAAGAAGTTCTGTTTGCTGACAACACCCTTGCCTACTTCAACCCTGCGAAGGGCACCGAACTGTCAGTGGACACTAGTCCTACAGAGCTAGGCACCTTGTTAACACAATGGCAGGGATGCAGAGAGTGGCTTCCTGTAGCCTAAGCCAGCAGGGCTGTCACACCCACCGGGCAGTTGTACTTCTAAATAGAGGTAGAAGCAATAGCAATTTGCTAGGGATGTCACTATTTCCATTTATATGTGTATGGGCACCCATTGTTGTTTATACTGACCATAAACTTCTAATTCTGCTGTTCTAAGGTTCGTCCACCAAGCCTCCTCCTCGTATTAAGAAGTGGATACTGCAGTTGCAGGAGTAATCATTCTGGGTGGAGTACAAGCCCCGCTCTCAGAATCCAGCAGACTATTTGTCGCAACAGCAAAGGAAAATCTCGGGAAGAGCCAGACACCCAGGAAACTGGGGAATATGCATGGTATGTAGTCGAACATTCTTGGCTGCTACCCCTATCACTGGACAATCCAAGAAGCTACCAGGAACTACAACTGCCAGCACCAGCCCTACAGACTGTTGAGTCAGGGCAGTGGGAGACTCTCAAATCATATTGGTCGGAATGGATTCTGGAGGCTCTGAGGATTTTGGACTCACTCCACCATGACAGACATGAGCTGACAGACAACCCAGGGTGCTGTCTGCTCCGAGACCACTTTGTCATGATCCCCAGCAGTATGACGACCCAAGTCCTCCAGCTGGCCCATGTAGGTCACCGGGGAGTAGTGAAGACAAAATAATTGGATATGTAGTAAGGTATGGTTCCTCTAGCTAGACAAGCTGGTGGAGATGACTGTAAGAGCATGGGTATGGTGTCAAGCTGCAGGGAACCCCCAATCATCCTCACCAGTCATCGCAAAAAAAGGGCTGTGACAACTGTGGGTGTATGCCAGTCTAGACTTTTGTAGCCAGTTAGATGGACGCGGGCACACATGATGATCGTCATTGATGATTATTCCAAGTATCAAGAGGTAGAGCTGAAATCTACACAGGCTGCCAGTGAGGTGCTACCTAAGTTGTAGAAGATCATGGCAACACATGGTTTGAGACGAGTATTGGGAACAGATAATTGACCTCTGTTGCAAAGCCAGAAATTGGTGAAGCATCTCAAGTCATGGAATATCGCACACAAGAAGATGATGTTGCGGTGGCCCCAGGCTAATGGGGTGGTTCAGAGGTTTAGGTGGACATTGAACAAAGTAATTTGCATTTCCTAAGCCAACTCTCAACACTTGGACAAGGCTATTTATTCGTTCCTCAGGGAGTATCGTCAAACTCTGCATGCCACCATGGGCAGAGCTCTAGGGCACACATGCATAGGGAGGGTGATCAATCAAGGGATAACCCCATCACCCCAGCTGGAAGCTGGCTGCTATTGATGACCAGGAATTGCAGCAGTATCTGGAGCAAAATGCTCAGGCCAGCAACAAGCGTGGAGCCGGGGAATCGAGCATAGAGGGAGGTGACCTAGTACTCGTCAAAAACTGACATCCTGGGGGCAAGTTTAGGCTGCCGTCTGAAGTGGAGCCCTGGAAAGTGATTTATCAGCAAGGCACCATGATAACGTCCTGGAGGGGTGAAGAAGTCACCAGAAATTCCTTATTCTTCAAATGATTCAGGAGGGCCAAGGAGTCCCAACCAAGGGTATTTCCAAAACTTTGATGGGGATGCTGACTTTCTGAGCTCTGTTCTCAGTTTCCCAACCAGTGGGGGGTCTCAGAGTGGAAACCGGGTCCGAGGGACGACAGAGGGTGAGGGTATCCCTGTTGTTGAACCCGCTACTCAGGAAACATGTGGGTCCTCTGACTCAGATGGTCAGGGTGGACGTACAAGATATCATTTGAGAAGTAATCCACCCTATCTAGCAGACTCTGAGACATTATGGTATAAGTAGCGCTGATGTCTTGTGGGAATTCAGAGTCTAGAGATGGGAAGGTCGAGGTGTGTGCACTGTTCTGAATTTGTTGTATTTTGGGAAGCAAAGTGTTAGACTTGGCCCTTTTTGCAGGGTCATCCCAGAACTTTTTGCCTTCCTCCTGGTATTTTTCTGACCTGTTGTTGGTGGTTTTAGGACTCTGGGCACTTTATCACTGCTGTTCAGTGTTAAAGTGCATGTGCCCTCTATGGTAAACTTGGTAAGATTGGTCTACACCTGTTTGGCGTATTTAATTTACCTATCAGTCCCTTGTAAAGTGGTATCTCATATACCCAGGGCCAGTAAATTAAATGCTACTGGTGGGCTTGTAGCGCTGCTTGCGCCACTCACCAAAGTAGCCTTTCAAACCTGTCTCAGGCCTCTGCCATTGCAGGGCCTGCGCGTGCAGTTTACTGCAGCTGTGACGTGGTACATAAAGTGGTTGCCACGTCTGTGACTCCCCTTTTACTACATATCAGTCACCCCTAAGGTAGGCCCTAGTTAGCCCTATGGGCAGGGTGCGGTGTAGGTAAAAGGTAGGACATGTGCCTTAACTGTGTGGCATGTCCTGGTAGTGACAAACAGCCTATTTAGTTTCTCACTACTGTGAGGCTGCCCTCTCATAGGAATGCATTGGGGATTCCCCGATATGTGTTTCAGTGGTAATTCCTGATATGAGAGGGGTGACGTGATCAAGTTTGGTATGTTTGGAATAGTGGTAATAAATGCTGCGTAGTGGTGTTCGCAGATTTATGATCACTATTTTAGAAATGCCACTTTTAGAAGTGGGCATTTCTGTGTGCTATGTGTCTTTGTGCCTGCCTGTTGTGTATTGCATGTCTGGCTCTGGATGGCAGGGGCTGGAGAGGTGCAGTGGCTCCAGAGGGCCTGGGTGAGTCAGCGCTTGGCTGAATAGGCCTGATCTGCATTTGGAGTAGTGGAAGGATTAGCTCCTGGACCTGAATAGGACTGTGCCTGCCTTCCACAATGCTAGCTCCACCCCCCTGTGGTGTGTCTGGGGCCAGAGCCTACACTAACAATGGGGACTGTTGTGCACTTGATAAGTGCCCCCCAGAACTGGTTTGGACTAAGTCCAGGGCCCTGTGCCAGGGCAGAACAAAGACTTTAGGTGGTATAAATATTGGGGCTGTGACCCCATGTGTGTTGTACCTGCTTGGAACTGTGCTTGCTGAAGGACTGCTGGGCGTCAGGAGGAACCGCCACGAAGGACTTCCCCTCTGCTGGAGGGCCCTGTGAGCTGGCCTGCCTGGGCCCAGCTTTTGCCCTGTATGTTTTTGGGGACACATCGCGTGGTGAGTGCTATTCTTTTACTGTGGCTCCTGGGTGAACGCAGCTCGTGCTCCTGCTGCCCTCGGGTTGCCAGATTGGAAGTACTTTCCCCTGCCCTGCAGTGCGGGCTGTGCCGCACTCTCGCCACGTGGACAGAAGGAGAGATGAGGGACGAAGTGCTCCCTCGAAAGAGGCCAGCGAGTGGTGAGCGCTCCACTACGGGTGGAGCAGCGCTGTGCTGAATGCCTTTGGGGCCCCTGGCATGGGCTCGTGCGGCAGAGAGGACGGACCGCCTGACCTAGCCTGATTGTGGGCTTAGCTTCGTGGGCTCCCACCAGCTGCGGCTGCGCAGAGAGTCGAGGTCACTGACCTTTACCGCCGGAAGTGCTGCAGTGTACCAATCAAGGCGGCCGAAGCCTCACCAGGAGCTTTGCCGAGCCTCGGCGAGTTGCCGTAGCAACAAGAGTCCGTGTCCAGAGACCCCTAGCATGATCGCGCCGCCTCCAGCAGAGGAGTCAGCCGCTGTCTGCGAGGCCGCCACCAGTGGAGGAATCCCTGATAGCGGGGACTTGCCAGAATCGCCTCCGGCCCGAGAAGGGAAGAAGAAAAAGCCAGGTTAGGAGCCGAGTCGGCGTCACCACACGTGGCCAGGGTAGCAGCTGCCCCGGATGGCCAGGGTAGCAGCTGCCAGAGTGACCCTTGGCCCCACAGCCCAACTTTTGGGGGCAAAGGCCTTGTTGTGGGTCTTGGAAGCTCGGGGTAAACCTTGACCGAGGCCCCTGAGCCTTGGTGGAGGAAGGGCCCTCCACAGAAATCCCAGCGCAGTCCAGGTGGTGAGCGCAGAGGCGCTGGGACTGCCGATTGGGGGCCAGTGGGCTCCCAGAGAGATTGTTGCCTATAAGCAATTACGTTTATGCCTGAGAAGGGCTAATGAGATGTACACTGTGGCAGGTGTTACTATGGTGCACAGCTGCTGATGTTATGCATAATGTGTTATGCTCAGGGTGACCCCTACTGTAAGGCTTCTGTTGAGGGAATGTAATGTGCTATAGTGCACAGCTGATGGGTGCACCTTATAAGTGATTATGGTGCACTGTTGCTGATTATGTTTTGCATAATAATGTGCTAAGTGCAATGTTACCAGTAGTTACTGGTTGTCTTCACTAACAGTGATGTTATGACAGTGGCCCGATTGGCCCTGTAGTGTATATAATCCCTGTAAAGCCATACCAAGTGCCAGGTGGCACAGTGTATATAAGTGATATGTTCTAATGAGTTTTTATGCTAATACAAAGGCTATGTTTATATAACCTTGTGTGGAGTTTCTTTTGTGGTGTGACTAGTGTGTCGCTGCTGTTTGAGTGTGTTGTGCAAACGCTTTACACATTGCCTCTGGGATCAGCCCGACTGCTCTGCCAAGCTACTAAGGGGGTGAGCAGGGGTTATCTTCAGCGTGTAACTCCCTTGCCCTGACTAGAGTGGTGGTTTCTGCCTGGCTTAGGCGCATGCCCTAGCCAACCAGAAATCCCATTTCTAACACAAAGCAACATCCTTGTGAAATAAAAAAGCTGTGTCATAATGAGGGGTGGTTTGGTGGCCCTACCCCTGGTTTAGTGTTTGGTAGTTTGGGCTGAGAGGTCATGTGACCAATGTAATAAAAGAAAGAGCCAGTGCCTCGACCCTGGACTTTGGCCACAATTGCAATAAGTGTCTGGTGTAGTGTTCTTTATTACATGTCTGGCCAGCACACCGCCAGAACCCAACAATGGCCTGTATCTGTTCTGTCTCATCTGAGTGAGAGAGGGCCAAGCAGAATAAGGGAATTATTATGCTGCCTCTTTGAACTACAAGCAGCTGCGTGACCACTGAGAGTAAAAACATTAGAATTATTGAAGGCCAGTTAGGGTAATATATGAATTTATTTTCCTATATAATATCCAGGCTAGATTCAAGTGAGCACTTTGTAACTTACCTGGACATAAAAAGTTAAGTGTTTTTCAACATGAGGAAAGCGTGCTAGTCAGCCTCCATCATATCTGTGAACAGACATTGCTCCTGAAGGAGTGATTAATGCTCCGGGTTTTATCCTGTGGTTCTGGGTCGATGCAGTTATCCTAAAAAAAGACATGTTTTCACCTCTTTTCTGAACTGTAAACGCTCCTGGATGCGTCAAATCTTGGCTGGTAGTGAGCTCCAGAACTGTGTGGCTTGTTTTGAGAAAGCAGTGCCTCCCATGGATGGCTTATAGGAAAGGGGGGCCGCTCGGCCCCCCCGCACGTATGGCGGGGCGCCGGCCCCCTCCTCCCCCTGCACTCTCGGTGGTGGGGCGTGCCCCTCCGCCGCGTCTTGATGACGCGATGGGCGCGCCCCACCGCCGATTGGTGCTGGCTCCTGCATTGACCCGGAAGCAATCTAATTGCTTCTGGGTCAAAGGAGGGGAGCCAGAGGGGGCGGACCAGTTGTAACTGGTCTGCCCCCAGAGGGTTTAAAAGGCCGGGGGAGCGCGGGAGGCGCCCTCTTGTTCCCGCGCTCCCCAGGCTTGCCCCGCGCCTCGTAAAGGCGCAGAATAATCTTTCTTCTTTTATTTTCAGGTAACCGGATCGGCGCATTGAGAGCTGCGGGCACGGTTTTTGGGTGAATTCAAGGGGAGAGGAGGTGGTCCGTCGGCTAGATTGCCGACTTTGGTGCTGGAAACCAAGGTTCGAGCCTCGAGGAGGAGAGCGAGCGGATCGTGCTCCCTGCTGACCCGGCCTGCACAGACTCTGCTTTTAGCTACAGAGACACAGTTGGTAACAGAGGGCGAAGCAGGGTAGGCAGGGGCAGCACATGGATGGGAGACCACAGGGGCAGATAGGCATTTTAGACGAATAATTGCAGGTGAGCAATATTTCGCTAAGTAGCTGGATTGTAAGGATTTTGACAAGGGTTCAAAGCCCATAACTTCTGTATTTCAAATTTAAAAAAAAAAAATAAAATGGTGATAATTAGGAGATGTGAGGGGTGGTGGCACTGTTTTAGGGAGGGGTGATCTGCTAGTAAGCACAAGTAGGGGTGGGCAAGGTATTTAACGGGGGGGTGTTGGGACCGGCTGCACACAAAAATAAGGGCCTTATTTGAAAGATTTGGCAGTGCTATACCCTAACTGACTTTTCACCCTAGGATCTCGGTAACGCGACTGAGCCAAGGGAGAGGGGCGCGGTGGACGACGCGATTTGGGGACACAGGCAGGCCTGCATTTCACTGCTTCTGTTGGGCCGCCGGGCTAGAGTGCGCTCGCCCAACACCCAGGTTAGCTGGTGTGTCGCGGTCACAGTTGCGTGGTGCTTACGGCCAGTCTGTGTGCCTCCAACTCGGAGCAGGTAAACACCAGGCAGGCGCTAGTGGGCACTGAGACACAGCAGGGCTTTCAGTGTAGGGGGTAAGTGCAGGTGGTGTACCTGTTGCAGGGATGACTAGTGGTCGTGGCGCTAGGCGCTCCCGCATGGAGCATATGCTGGAGGGCATGATGCGCAAGATGACAGCTATGGACAGGAGATGGGGGAAGGTTGACCAGATAGGCAAGAGCGTGGCAGAGCTCAGGCAAAGGTTCGACGAACAGGTTGGGCCATCTGGGAGACCCAAGCGAATAATTGTGCCCCCGCAGCCAAGGGGGATTTGGATGCGTTGCCCAAGCGGGTCAGGGCCAAGAAGGGTAGCGGTCGGGTCCCCAAGCCACACGAAGAGGGGGGGCCTTTTGGGGTGGTCCCTGAGGAAGGGCTTGGACCGCCGGTAGCTCCTATGCCCGCTCCCATAATCCCGACAAATCTACCGGTGACACCGGCTCCGGCCTCTCTGGCGCCAGTACCAAGCATAGTGCCTCAGGTGGTCCCAGCGGTAGTCCCGGTGGTACCCGCGCCGATTCCGGTACCCGGCTCGGGATCCCCCATGCCAGTTACAGCACCCCCAGTGGTTGGTCGAGTACCTCCAGAGCTGGCAGCGCAGATAGCGGCTGTACTGCCTTGGCTAGGGATAGGTGGGATGTTACCTTCTTCAGTGGGTGCCAGGGAGGTGGGAGAGGACCCCTCAGCGGAGGCTCAGAAAATGGTGGCAAAGATCATGATTGCACAGGGTGGCGGGGGGGGGGCAAGTGCGCCCTTTACTCCACAAGCAACAGGTTCGGGCAGCGACTCTGGAAGGGACAAGATTGGTGAACCAACGCGACCCGCAGAAAGTGGTAAGGAGGTGGCATTACCAGTGCTGGGGGAAGGGACAATACCCTCCAGGAGGGAAAATCTGGCTCAACATGTGACACAAGAAGTGAAGGATTTGATCTGGGCGGGAAAATATGTCAATATGTTTTCCTTGCTAGTTGATAACAGAGAAATGGAGTATGCTAGGAAACAGAAAGACTGGATGTTGCCTAGCGAATGGCGGGGTGAAATGGCGAGATTCAGGGTGGAGGAGACATTGATCAACTGGATTAGAGCCTTTTCTGTGTTTATGGCAATTACAGCCGAGCGCTTCCCGAATTTGCAGGCCGAAATGGCTTGTTACCAGAGTAGGATCACAACTTTCAGCGAGAAATATGGAGGGGATGGGTGGAAGGAGTACGACACTACTTTCAGGAAGGCTAAGGAGTTTGACCACGCATTATCATGGGATAGAGTGGATTCAATGTCATGGTATGGCCAGTTTACGGCAGGGAGTGCGGGGCCAAGCTGGAGCAAAAGCTACCACTCCAATCACCAGCAGCCCTTTCGGTCACCTCAGGGGGTGGCACAGCCACTAAGACGGGGAGCAGTGGTGGGCGAAAAGGGGTGTGCTGGGATTTTAACAAGCGTACATGCACCAGGACACAGGGCACTTGCAAGTTCAGGCACGCATGTTCCATTTGTAACCATCCTTCCCACCCAGAAACAGTCTGCCGCAATAAAGGTAATGCCTCGGGAAACAGGGGAAGAAAGAAGCAGGATTAGGGGAGGAGGCCGTCTGGTAGCTCATTCACCCATTGACATTCTGGCTATGACTCTTTGGCTGAACAGGTACCCTGACCATGCCTCGGCGGCGATGTTACAGGAAGGATTTTGGCAGGGCTTTAGGATCCCAGCGGTGGGATATACCGGAACACCAGAATGTAGGAATCAACTTTCGGTTAAGCACAACCCAGATGTGGTGGCGGCAAAAATAGCTAAAGAGCTGCGCCTGGGTAGGATAGCGGGGCCGTTTAATGACATCCCTGTACCGAATTTTGTTTGCTCGCCCCTCGGCGTGGTCCCCAAAAAGGAGGAGGGCGAGTACAGGCTCATTCATAACCTATCAGCACCCCGGGGCGCATCATTAAACGACGCCATAAATGAAGACATTTGTAGTGTTAAGTATGCGTCTTTTGACCAAGCAGTGGATATGTTGAGGGCTCTCGGACCGGGAGCCTTGATGGCCAAGTCGGACATAGAATCGGCTTTTCGGCTACTGCCAGTGCATCCCCTAGATCAGCATCTGCTAGGTTTCTCTTTTCAGAACAAATTCTATATGGATATGTGCATGCCCATGGGTTGTTCGGTTTCATGCGCCTACTTTGAGAAATTTAGTTCCTTTTTGGAATGGGCTTTTAGGCAAACGTCAGGGCACCTCCATGTCATGCATTACCTGGATGATTTTCTCTTTCTGGGGTCGGCGGGCTCACAGGAGTGTGGGTGGGCATTGCAGGAATTTTGCGTGCTCATGCGGGCTTTTGGGGTCCCGCTGGCACCCGGAAAGACGGTGGGCCCTGCAACCACATTGGAATTCTTAGGCATAGAATTGGACTCAGTGGAGGGCTGTTTCAGGTTGCCAAAAGACAAAATCACGAAATTTAGAGCAGCTCTCCAGCAAGGTTTGGTCAAAGATAGAGTGACGCTCCAGCAGCTACAACAGATTGTGGGACAGCTGAATTTCGCATTAAGAGTCATTCCCATGACACGCCCCTTCTCCCGCTCAATCTCGCAGGCCATGACGGGCCTGCGAGAGAAACACCATCACACTAGATTGCTGGCTGAGGTCCGCCAGGACATGCGTATTTGGATCGCATTTCTGGAGGGCTTCAACGGCAGAGTGGTGTGGAGCGGTCCCCCTACTACGTCTGCAGAGTTAGGTCTATGGACGGATGCTGCAGGCAGTGTGGGTTTTGGTGCCATACTGGGAAACAAGTGGGTGGCCCAACGGTGGCCGGTTTGGTGGGATGCGAGCGGCCTGACAGCTAATATCGGTTTCTTGGAGCTATTTCCAATATGGGTTGCATTAACAGTTTGGCCTGATCAGTTGTGTAATCGATCTGTAATCTTCTGGTCAGATAACATGACGGTAGTCGAATGTATCAACCAGCAGGCGGCACGATGTAAGTTTATACTCCGCCTACTTAAGGAGATTGTGTTGGTTTGCATGAAACTCAATGTACAGTTTAGGGCCAAACATGTCCCAGGGGTGTTGAATAACGCAGCCGATGCACTCTCTCGCTTTAAGATGCAGGTATTCAGGGAACACCTACCATCCGCAGAGGCGACGCCTGCACACTTCCCAGCAACACTCTGGCAAATTGGTGCCCCCAGCTACAGAACCTCGTGGCAGCTAGCCTAGCGCCCAGGACCAGGACAGCTTACGAAGGGGCGTTTTTGTCTTATTGCTCCTTTTTGGGACGGGACTGGGCAGAGAAATGGGAGCATGAGGAGAATTTTGCTAAGTACCTAGATGCATTACATAAGGAGGGGCGCTCAGCAGCGACAGCTAGCAGACACAGGGCGGCCGTGTCTTTCATGGCACAACTCAGGGGGGCCAGAGATCCCACGAATAGTTTCGTCGTGCGGAAGGCACTAAAGGGGTGGCGGCGCCTGCAAGCAACCACCGCAGATTCCAGGCAACCGATAGGTTTAGACCGGCTGGCATCATTATTGAATGCCTTGTCTGACACCTGCAGTTCGTATGGGGAAGTACTCCTGTTCAGAGCCGCCTTTACTTTGGCCTTTTATGGGGCATTCCGGGTAGGGGAACTGGTGGCTAGCAGCAAGCAGGACATGCTGGGGGGTCTTCGACTGGAACACACAAAAATATTGGGCGAGGTGCTGTTGATTACCATACGTAAATCAAAAACTGACCAGGAGGCCCAGGGGGACGGGCTGGTACTCCATCGGGCACGGGCTAATCCTTGCTGCCCAGTGTTCCACGTAGAAGCCTTTATCAAACAGCGAGCGGGCGCGAAGGAGGGAGCATTGTTAATGCATGCAGACGGTACCCCACTGACCAGGTTCCAATTCCAACGAGTACTGTCGATGGCAATGGACAGGGCTGGTTTCAATCCAAAGGATTTTGGGACGCATTCCTTCAGGATAGGTGCGGCCACCGAGGCGACTGCTAGAGGATTGCATGCGAGCAGCGTAAAAAGGATTGGGAGATGGTCTTCCAACTGTTACAAACGTTATGTGCGGATGCACATGCTGTGAGGTGACAAGTAAGTTACGCTGACGCCTGTCTTGTTGTTTGCTTCTATTTCAGTTTCTCGAACCTGTCACGCAGGGCGGAAACTGTTGCCGGGTCACCAACAGCAAGTACCTTCAGCACGGCGGTCACAGGAACGGAGGAAGGCGACACAAGTGGTATGGGTGGTTGGTCACTCATTTGTAAAGCGCGTTAAATCTGTTTTCTTTTCAGGTAGCTATAGACAGAGGGCGGAACAAGGAGGTTTCGAAGTTTCCTTTCATGGTAGGGGGGCCTATGCCTCAGTCAGTTTAGGGGTTCTTTACGGAGTTGCTCAATAGACACACCCCGCCGCCTGCAGTAGTTATCCTACACCTGGGGGGCAACGATCTGGTGAAATTGGGCAGGAGGGTCCTGATGGAGGAGATAATATCGGAAGTAAACTGGCTAGCTAAAACATGCCAAGGCTGCACCATAGTGTGGTCGCAGATGATTCCCAGGCTCAAATGGAGGGGGGGGGGACTCGGTCAGGGCGTTGAATCACTCGGTAAAGAGGATCAACAACAAGATAGAGAAATTATTTCGGTCACCTCAACTACAGAATATACCACATGGGTGTATCTGGGGGGAACAGTTCTTCTTGCAAGACGGGGTCCATCTGACTGGGGCAGGTAACCAACTTTTTCTGGAAAACATTTTGGCATGGCTGGGAGGTTCTAAGTAGGCATGACCTTTCGGAAGAGGAGGATAGGGGGGGCCAGATAGTCGGTCAACTATGCTGGCCTGTGGCGGTAAGGTCATGATCGGTGAGCAGTCAATTCAAGGTCCTTAGGGGGCGTCACCATTCTTGAATGGGGTCGCCCAAGGGGAGGGGCAAGTGGTCTCTCCCAGAACTCCAGGGGCGGTACATCCGCTTGGTTGGATGGGTGCGGGGGAGGGGGGAGTCACGCTTTCTCTGGGCTGGTTAGCCACCCCGCACGTGCACGATGACGTCATTAAACGGCGCAGAGTGCAAGGGCCCCCCCTTTTGGGTAATGGAGTTCATGGAGCGTACGGGGGTAACCGGGAGGGGGGAAGTACCCTCTCGGTAAACGGGCCCTCTGCGCATGCGCACTCACACGTGAGGGCGTAGCTGGTTAATAAGGATTTGACACCGGTTAGCGACCTTGCCGTAGGCCCAAACCTAGGATATGCAGAAAAGTAATAAGTATGATGTTAGATTCGGTTAGGAAACACGCTGTATTAGACATTTGTTAAGGTTAGCCATTGATACCTGTCTACATTGATTGTAACCTAATGTCTAATTTTCTGCATAAAAATGCTTGTGTAAATATTGTTTATTTCAAATTTTTATTTGTTTTCATGTTTTAATAAATACGGCCGGGGGGTCGCGAGACCCCCCACCTTCCAAAGAAAACTCCTCTCATGTCCAATTGCTTTAATTGTTAACTGTGGTAATGCGCAGGACAGGGAGGGGGATTGTCGGTAGTCCCTGACCATAAGGAAAGGGAAGCCGCTCGGCCCCCCCGCACATATGGCGGGGCGCCGGCCCCCTCCTCCCCCTGCACTCTCGGTGGTGGGACGTGCCCCTCCGCCGCGTCTTGATGACGCGGCGGGCGCGCCCCACCGCCGATTGGTGCTGGCTCCTGCATTGACCCGGAAGCAATCTAATTGCTTCCGGGTCAAAGGGGGGGAGCCAGAGGGGGCGGACCAGTTGTAACTGGTCTGCCCCCAGAGGGTTTAAAAGGCCGGGGGAGCGCGGGAGGTGCCCTCTTGTTCCCGCGCTCCCCAGGCTTGCCCCGCGTCTCGTAAAGGCGCAGAATAATCTTTCCCACCCACCAGCCCCTGAAGCAGATTCTTGCGTTTGTATGTTGATTGTATCATTTTAGGTTCGTTTTCACTGTAGTTGTGAGTTGGTGTGAGTTTTCCTTAGGCCTTTTTCCCGTTTACAGGCTCAAGTATCAAGCTATGGTTGCACAGTAAGGTTTTGTGTAAACTTCTGTCCTTAGGGCCTTTTTCCCGTTTGCAGGTAACATAATTGTCGTATTTATTGATAGTCCTTGGTCAGGCGGTAAGGTCATGATCGGTGAGCAGTCAATTTAAGGTCCTTAGGGGGCGTCACCATTCTTGAATGGGGTCGCCCAGGGGAGGGGCAAGTGGTCTCTCCCAGAACTCCAGGGGCGGTACATCCGCTTGGTTGGATGGGTGGGGGAGGGGAGGGGGAGTCACGCTTTCTCTGGGCTGGTTAGCCACCCCGCACGTGCACGATGACGTCGTTAAACGGCGCAGAGTGCAAGGGCCCCCCCTTTTGGGTAATGGAGTTCATGGAGCGTACGGGGGTAACCGGGAGGGGGGGGAAGTACCCTCTCGGTAAACGGGCCCTCTCCGCATGCGCACTCTCACGTGAGGGCGTAGCTGGTTAATAAGGATTTGACACCGGTTAGCGACCTTGCCGTAGGCCCAAAACTAGGATATGCAGAAAAGTAATAAGTATGATGTTAGATTCGGTTAGGAAACACGCTGTATTAGACATTTGTTAAGGTTAGCCATTGATACCTGTCTACATTGATTGTAACCTAATGTCTAATTTTCTGCATAAAAATGCTTGTGTAAATATTGTTTATTTCAAATTTTAATTTGTTTTCATGTTTTAATAAATACGGCCGGGGGTCGCGAGACCCCCACCTTCCAAAGAAAACTCCTCTCATGTCCAATTGCTTTAATTGTTAACTGTGGTAATGCGCAGGACAGGGAGGGGGATTGTCGGTAGTCCCTGACCATAAGGAAAGGGAAGCCGCTCGGCCCCCCCGCACATATGGCAGGGCGCCGGCCCCCTCCTCCCCCTGCACTCTCGGTGGTGGGGCGTGCCCCTCCGCCGCGTCTTGATGACGCGGCGGGCGCGCCCCACCGCCGATTGGTGCTGCTCCTGCATTGACCCGGAAGCAATCTAATTGGTTCCGGGTCAAAGGAGGGGAGCCAGAGGGGGCGGATCAGTTGTAACTGGTCTGCCCCCAGAGGGTTTAAAAGGCCGGGGGAGCGCAGGAGGCACCCTCTTGTTCCCGCGCTCCCCAGGCTTGCCACGCGCCTCGTAAAGGCGCAGAATAATCTTTCCCACCCACCAGCCCCTGAAGCAGATTCTTGCGTTTGTATGTTGATTGTATCATTTTAGGTTCGTTTTCACTGTAGTTGTGAGTTGGTGTGAGTTTTCCTTAGGCCTTTTTCCCGTTTACAGGCTCAAGTATCAAGCTATGGTTGCACAGTAAGGTTTTGTGTAAACTTCGTCCTTAGGCCTTTTTCCCGTTTGCAGGTAACATAATTGTCGTATTTATTGATAGTCCTTGGTCAGGCGGTAAGGTCATGATCGGTGAGCAGTCAATTTAAGGTCCTTAGGGGGCGTCACCATTCTTGAATGGGGTCGCCAAGGGGGAGGGGCAAGTGGTCTCTCCCAGAACTCCAGGGGCGGTACATCCGCTTGGTTGGATGGGTGGGGGGGAGGGGGGAGTCACGCTTTCTCTGGGCTGGTTAGCCACCCCGCACGTGCACGATGACGTCGTTAAACGGCGCAGAGTGAAAGGGCCCCCCCTTTTGGGTAATGGAGTTCATGGAGCGTACGGGGGTAACCGGGAGGGGGGGGGGAAGTACCCTCTCGGTAAACGGGCCCTCTCCGCATGCGCACTCACACGTGAGGGCGTAGCTGGTTAATAAGGATTTGACACCGGTTAGCGACCTTGCCGTAGGCCCAAACCTAGGATATGCAGAAAAGTAATAAGTATGATGTTAGATTCGGTTAGGAAACACGCTGTATTAGACATTTGTTAAGGTTAGCCATTGATACCTGTCTACATTGATTGTAACCTAATGTCTAATTTTCTGCATAAAAATGCTTGTGTAAATATTGTTTATTTCAAATTTTAATTTGTTTTCATGTTTTAATAAATACGGCCGGGGGGTCGCGAGACCCCCCGCCTTCCAAAGAAAACTCCTCTCATGTCCAATTGCTTTAATTGTTAACTGTGGTAATGCGCAGGACAGGGAGGGGGATTGTCGGTAGTCCCTGACCATATTGCGTTTGTGTCGCTACAGCTGTGGTGTGTAGTGATGCAAACAGAGTGAAAGGACGTGTAAGCTTGTAAGTCACTTCATTGGGCTCTTTGTGTAAGTGAGCACGTATAGCAATTATGTTTAGGTTTATCTAGCTACACTCACAAGTGTGTTTGTGGATTTCTGCATTATGCACTAAACCGCGGTTTGTAGGGGCGCAAGACCGAACTATACCGGTGAAACTGTTTCTGAATCTGGCTTTTGTATTATTGTTGCTAAATAATGTGTCACACTAGTGGAAGCGATGCTTAAAAATTAAAATGAAACGCACATAGCCCGTGTAGAGGTTACTGATGCTAGAAACTGTATGCTATCGTCGCCGACGCTTCCAGATAAAGGACGACGGATCTCGCCCTTCTGAAGGAAGATCTCCAGTTTCCTTGAGAATGGGAGGGTGTGTCACTGCGTGAGGCAGTCTGCAGCAGTGCACCAGGCGGCGGCGTCTGGACAGGAACCTGCAGCTGCCCACCAGGCATGCACCATTTGAGCACACCATATCTCAGCACTCGGGAGGTGGGGGCGCTGGGGTATACTAATTACACCTGACACAGCAAGTTTCCCTCCGTCGTCTACAGAGGACGCATCTTCCTCGCCGCTGTGGCAATTCCTTTGTCCCTGTGCATGAGACGGTCGCCCCCCGGTGTCTGCCGGGGAGCAGCCGCCTAAAGACGGTAGACTCGGGCTTTTAAAATAGCGCCTACCATATTTCACATGTTAGATGAACAACTTGAACCCGCTGGTAACAAAGCTCTATCTATGTGATGTGGCACGTTTTAAGCAGAACTAAGACATATAAAACAAAAAGTGCAGAAAGGGAAATATTTCTGCAGCGGAAACGTCAGTGACCGGGGGGCGCATCGTGAGGTGGCAGGTGTCCGTTTCAAAGCGGCTCGTCTAGTGCCACTCATCTCATTGTTGTGCCTCTGCCTTTTTTTTTTTTTTGCATATTTATATAGCGCGAACTCGACCCGAAGGTATTGGAGCGCTTTACATGAGCACCGTATTTACATTACACATTCAGGCACGGGGAGATTAAGTGATTTGCCCAGAATCACAGGACGTGGACGCGACCCCGATGCTCGAATCCTGGTTTCCAGCACAAAAGTCGGCAGTCTAGCCGACGGACCACATACTCTCCCCACCTCTTGCGCTCCGCTCTATTGTGGCATCCGCCCCTCCCTCCACAGATTGTGCACAGGCTCTAAGCTGGCTCCCTCCCGCTTCCCATCAGTCCCTCCACCCGCTGGCTGCCTTCTCATCAGCTCACTTTCTTCCGTCTTTCGCAGCCTCCTTCCCTTTCTCTCTCTTTCCACCCAGCTGCTGCCTGGAGGTTGACGGGGAAGGGCCCCTCCTACCCTCCGCGTAGGCCCCTCCCCAACCACGCCCCGCTCTCCCCTCCACGGCCCCTCCCTCCCTGTGGTCACCCAGTGCAGTGTCGCCATTCCTCATAGCTTGCCCCTAACTATTATCCTGAACCCTGGTGCCTCCGGCTCCCTTTTACTCCACAGTCCTCTCTGCCCGGGAGCCGCCCTCCCATCTACCCCGGGTCACCATGGCCTCGTCCGCGCCCTTGCTCCTGGCTCTCGCCTGCCTCGCTCAGGTTTGGAGAGGTAAGCAGAAACGGGGTGCAGCATGGCATGGGCTGCTGGGGTGGGCATTGTCTCTGGGGTGCAACAGGGAGGGGGTTGTCCGCAGGGGGAGAGCTCTGAGCTGAGCCGGGACAGGCCTCGGCCTTTCCCGCAGCCAGTGCTGAGGAGCCCCTCGGACACCTACACCTCAGCCCGCAATATTGTGCCTGCAGGGTCGTGGATTGCTGGTCACTGCTGAGTGTGCGCCTCGGATGTGTTTGTGCATGACTTGTTGCCAGGCGAGGGGAAGAGTAAACCAGTGGGACTTCATTAGTAAGCAAATTAAAAATAGCGGTACTTCTTTAAATGTCCCGTTATTCTGTGCTGGGGGTTGGCCATTTGTTTAAACTCACACCTGCAAACAATTGCCTCTCAGTACTCGAGGTTTAAAACATACATTCCAATATTTGGTGACACCAAGAGCGGTGATTTGTGACAGCTGGACTTGTATATGGTCACTGACTTGCATTGTAATAACTTAGATTTTAAGTGCTAGGTAGTACACAAAGGTGGCATTCTGGGTTTTTAAAACACCTACATTGCATTAGCTTATAGTATAAAAGAATACCCGATTTTAAATCTCAAAATGTATTGTTTTTACGCCACATGGACCTCATTTCAACATCCAATCGAACAGCCGCATTGTTGATTTTTCTTTCTACCGTTCTGTTAGTGTTGACAGTATCTGTATATTCAGTGCAAGGTGCCTTTGCAATAATTCTACACTTGTACGTGAAATCTAAGAAGTGACTGCTTTACTCTAATGAAGAAATCACATCGTTTTTGTGCGTCCAAATGTGATTTCTGATGGTCCAATGGAAGTATCCGATCTCTATAGAATTAGTAGTCCCTCAGGCCAACACATGGCTGCGTTAAAACCTTTCACTGTCCTGGAATAAATGAGACAACGTTGTGTGAACTTTTTTTTATCGGAACTATATCGTGACATGCTGCTTTAATGCATTGTTGTTTGAACGAAGGATGATTTTTAAAATAAAAATATTTTGCGATTTGTATTTTTGCTTGTAATACCTTCTAATGCTAGCATATGGGAGTTACATATACCCCAAAGTATATTTAATGAGATAACGGTCGAATGGTTGAATTCAGTCGGGTAACACGAAGCTGGTTCAGCAGATTTTCGAAAACATGCCTATAGTTTGCAGTTGAGCCTCGCTCACTTGTGTGCTATGCATGGGTCTTCTTGACACACACAGTACTGTTATAAATTCATACTGTGGCGGCTTCTTTCAGCCAACGCTCATTCAAAAGTTGTACAGCACTGTTATCTGCTTCTGGTGTAAAACAGGTGATTGTAGACGAGGCAGACTCCAGTAGGTGTTCCCGAGTAAGGATTTTGGGGGTCCTGGGCCAAACATATTTTTGGGGTCCACAACGTGAAGAATTTATGGTCCAATTTCAGCTTTTTCGTGCCCTCCTGAGGCCATGACACTGCACGTGCCGACTGGTCCAAATTCTAAATGTGTTTCCATCTAATATTCAGGGATAGGTATGTGTGTTTTCAATATTGTAAATAGCAGCAACTCCCTTATATTATTGCAAATAAACTCTATGATCCACTGTCATTTCTAATAAAAGGAACTTTTTATGGCTGTTGCATCGTGTTGAAAAACAAACATAACATTTCTCTGCAAAAAGTCTGTAATAGACTCCCACACATTAAAAGAATATGGTATTTAAAACAATCTATGTTTAAAAATAATTCAAGCTCATCAGGACAGGACTGTGCCAGAGCCCACTTTGCCCATGCCTTAAAGCGTCTCTGCTGAGTGTGCCACCTGCACTTACCTGTCCAGTGAGGAGGGAACCAGCTCTGGCCGCAGGGTTGCAGAGCCCCACAAACGTTCTAACAAAAAACACGTTTTATGCCTATTGCCTTCATCGTTAAAAGCGGAGTTGCAATAACACTCCGTTATTTACCAGAGTTTTCCCACTTTTTTTTTTTTTTTACATTGAGCAGTCGGAACATTTCATTTGACGAGATTCAGAAAACGCAGAATCGTGTGAAACTGTTATCACAATAGAGATAGAAAAAACGTTACCAAGAGACCCATATTATACATTCCTTAGTTCTGGCATTAGTCAGCCCTGTCGTAATAGACTCTTCAATCTCATCACAGGGCTAATTAACATTTGAGCTCTATTTCACCAATTTCAAGGCAGACGCTTCTAGATATCGTGACATGGATCCATAAACTTTCAGACACAAAAATACTCCATGTGTCACAACATTCTTTCTTTCTATGGCATCTCACTTTATTTCATTCATGTACCTTAGTTTGTCATAGTGTCCAACCCGGGGGGAACACTGATGACTGGGGAGTGAGCTATATCTGAGGAGGCATGTGTTTGCACAAACTAATGTTTATCTGATTGGAAATAGATCAACGGGTCAAAAACTGTGAGTGATGTCTGTGTGAGAAAAGTGGGTTGCTACTGACACCTGATGATCTTGGGTGACAAATGCCCGACAGGTCTAGGTGTATTAGGGGTCTGGTTACTTGGATGTCAGTTAATTCATGGTGTTGACTACTACATGTACTTTTGCTGTTATTAGTGGTGCATTAAGGGCAGTACATGGAATCCTAGGAGTGAATCAGTTCATGCCAGTCATTCACTTTTGGAGCTGCATGGCTATCACTGTCTCGAGGATTGCCCCCAAAATATGTGGCAGGTGATGGTGCAGTAATTGAAGATATTGTGGTGGTTTGTTGTCCACTATCTGGTAAGTTTGTGTTAGGGAGGTGGGAAAAGCATAATTCTATAGAAAAAAGATAGTGCACAAGTACCATCAGTGTGGCATTATGAACAAAACAAGATACACAAATTGTGGATCTATGGGGTCCACCCAGATACAGAGGGAGTACCATTCAAGGGAATCCAGCCACCACAAAACACCTCAGTAGGGGATCTACTGAGACTGCCCTGAAGTGGTGAATGTGCATCACACTGATGCAGGTGAATTAGTCCTGTTGAAGGATTATTCTTAGATTAGGAAATTTAGACGAGAAGGATGGAACATAGCCAAGATATAATGATGTTGAGGATGGTATTGCAAGTGTTGAGAAACACTTTAGATGATGGTTGAAAGTAAGCTGTTGTGTTTGTGATTGCTACAAAAGATGACAATGTTGGCTAGAGATTCAATGGTCTTGTTTTGAAAGGAGTGGCAGCTGGAGATGTTGTGGGGATTTGTAACTGGTGTGCCCAAGTCCTTTTTTTGTAATCCCAATTTTGTCTCCTCCTGTTGATTTCGTTAACAAAAGAGTGGTGCATGTACAAAATACTGAGTGAGGGATTAGGGCGGACTTGTGTTCCTTGAAAAGTACATATTTAATTATTGGCTACCAAAATGGCTGTAAAGTAATAGTCTGATTTCATTGTGATAATTTGTTTGTAGACAGCCGTGACTGCTTTGAGGTGATTGAGACTTGTGCCATTCTTTTTGTTCTTCAAAGTGACTTTGTTGGTGTTGATTTCCTGTCTGATTTTGAAATTTTTGGTGTATGAGAGGAGCGTTTGGGCGTCTTGGCAGCAGAGGGTTTTGTTGATGGTGCCCTCTGACATACATGTCTCAGTTGTCGTGGGTGGGTGCTATATGGGAAGTTATTGAAGAATTGTGTGGCAAGTTGTCCGTTTAAATTGTCATTTAAGAAGTGGTTAATTTTATCTTGTGCAATATACCATCAAGAATATGACTCATTTCACAGATGTTCTAAAGCATGACATTGTAATAATATTTTCATGCCATCATTAAGTAAGTTACCTATTGGAGCGGATCTTGATAGAATCGAGTTAATTGACAAACAAGACACAGAGGAAAAGAGCAAACCAAGGTAAAACATTTTTTAATTCAGCAGTTACAGGTCCAGTCCAGACCTCAATCTGTCAACTCAATGCTACATTAGAGGTACAGGTTGAGTTCTCCATTGCAAAAATAGTTCTTAATAAAACTAGATAAGCTATTGGTGCTGAGATTGCCCTCTGTGATTGGCTGGCAGCTATTTTGTGTTTCAGTAGGCAGAATAGCTAATCAGCCATAAGGGTTACCTCTCTCGCACAGGGACTTCAACATTTGCAGAGCTACTAAAAAGTTTGTCTTACAATACAGGTGTGTTCCTTTATAAGGTAATGGAATTCCGAGGTGACTTACAATATCCTTATAATGTATGGCAGGTGGTACTGTATTCCTTATAATACATGGCGCCACCATTCCCCTTCCCACAAAACGCTTGCATTGTTGTTGTGTTGCTCTTTCATGTGAAGGAGAAAGGATCTTTGTAAACGTGAAGGATGTATTTAAAATCTATAGTACAAAATTAAACACACCAAAAAGCACTTAGATATTTGTTGCAACAATACATTAAAATCAGTTTACTACAAGTCGGATAAAAAAAAGCATAGCTCTGATTATGTAGAAACATGCAGATAGATTCTGTCTTTCCTATAATTATCTAAAGCATGGAAAAATAAACGTTTCCTTAAATATCTCCTTTCTCCTTATCGCTGTTCATCTTGGAAAACTGAGCTGAATAAGGAGCAGCGCCTATTCGTTTTTGTTTTGGAAACTGCAGCTTTAATAATGCTCTGCGCCCTGCCTTTTCCTCTCTGAACTGCCTTTCCCCTCGGCTCCTGGCAGCAGGCATTGTTACATCAGAACTCAACTGTTATAAGTTATTACAGTTGAGCGGCTACATCATTTATTTATTACATGCTGGGAGAAATTGGGTTGTTGGTTGAATGTGGTGTGAGCCCTGGTCAAACAACCGCAACAATCATTTGCAGGGTGAACCCCAAAAAGTCACTAAATTAACCTGTGCTTAACCCTGGGTAGCTTGTCACAAAAAGCAGTCAGGGTTAACTTTGAGGCAATGTGTAAGGTATTTATGCAGCACACAAACGGTAATAAAGTGAAAACACACCACATGAAAAATCCTAAAGCAATTTAGAAAAATAGAGTACATTTTAATGAATTCTTTGACACCAAAACAACAAAAACCCAATCAGAACTAGAGTTATGAATTTTTAAAGTTTTTAGTGAAAACTAGCACCTAAAAGATTAAAGTGGCAACCGTGGACATCTAGTTGTGCAAGACTGGGTTAAAGTTGAAAAATATGGCTGACTGCGATGGAGTGCGTTTCGGATACAGAAAGTGGATTGGGCCCGGTTAGCGCTTGCCTACGGACTTAGAAGAAATTCTGAGAAAAAGTTTCTGAGAAAGCAAAGTTCAGCGGGGCAAGACTGCAGGAGGTGTCCGAGGCGGGAGTGCCGTCCTCTGGTAACCTTGGGTCAGAGTGGTAGTGAACATTGCTATGTTCGGACTTAGTCTCTGAAATTGAAGTCGAAAGTCTCTTGCAGTACGAGGCAGAGGGCTGTAGCCGAAGACAGTTCCACGACGCCGGATAACCCTTTGGCGAAGGACTGTTGAAAAGGTGGAAAAAGTGGATTGGGCCCTGTTAGCGCTTGCCGTCGGACTTGGAAGAAATTCTGAGAAAGTAAATTCAGCGGGGCAAGACTGCAGGAGGTGTCCGAGGAGGGAGTGCTTTCCTCGGGTAGCCTTGGGTTAGAGTGATAGTGAAGATTTCTATGGTCAGACTTAGTCTCTGAAATGGAAGTCGAAAGTCTCTTGCAGTACGAGGCAGAGGGCTGTAGCCGAAGACAGTTTCACGACACCGAATAAAAACCGAGGCGATTTCTCTGTGGGCTCGGTCATTTTTTTGAAAAAGAAGAATCCATATTTATAAAGCCAGGAATTCTTGATATGGGGCTTCAACAAGCACAGTTTATTTCACGGCGATGTTGTTTCAGCATGTAGACCAGTTGAATCCTCTTTGGGAAGGAATTCGGATTTTCTCAAGTATGCAAATTGATGCAGACCTTGTGTCTCTCTGACAAGGCTTCTTCCTGCTTCAGCATCAAACCTTCAGACCCACTCTGCAAAAAACTGACCGAGCCCGTAGATAAATTGCCCCAGTCACTTAAGAAATCACCCAGCCCTTGTCCTGAGGAGAACCCTAAAGTTAATTGGGTTTGAAACGCGTAGAACAATGGGGTATCCGTGCATAACGCACATCAATATGGAGGACTACAATTAATTTTGGTTTTAATGATTTCCTTCTAGTCCATATTAGATGATTCCGGACCCCCATACTGTGCACCAAGAGTGTCTTCTGTCAATGTTATGCTCTGGCCCTCCAATTTTTGGAGTGATTGAACACTGAAAATCACATGTTTTTTCCATTTTGTCTTTGTATATGCTTTGGTAATTGTCTTTGTTAGTTTTATATTGAGCACAACGCTTTAAATTATTGCAGAATTGATAGTTGGTATCATCCTCTGCTTTGAAACGAAAATGAAACTTGAACAATGATATATAAATGTGTCAAAGATAATTTGAGGTCATGTTTATTGAGTAAAATGATCTTTATGACAAAGTAAATACATTTCTAAACTACACAGCCACCAATCGTTTTTTGCTTGTATGTAACCTTCTATAAGTGGCATTTTCAAAATTGTAATGAAAACTCCGGCTATACCATTGAAGAGGGTTTATCATTACAATTTCATATATATCAAACATGATATAGCTACATACTCCCAATTGGAAACTACAGCTTATTAAATGTAATAAGGAATCACCAATGTTATCCTATGAGAGTGGTAGGCCTCACAATAGTGAAACATGAATTTAGGAGTTTTTCACTACCAGGGCATGTAAACCTGAAAAGTACATGTCCAACCTTTTAAGTGCACAGCACCCTTTCCTATTGGTTAACTAGGGCCTACCTTAGGGGTGACTTATATGTAATAAAAGGGGAGTTTAAGGCTTGGCAAGGGAGTTTAAATGGCAAGTCAAAATGCCAGTTTAAAACTGCATTCAGGCTGCAATGGCTGCCTGGGACATGTTATAGAGGGCTACTTAAGTGGGTGGCTCAATGAGTTCTGCAGACCCACTTGCAGCATTTAATTTACAGGCCCTGGGTATATGGTATACCACTCTAATAAGGTCTTATGATAACTTCAATATGCCAATTAGGTGTATGCCAACCAAACCATGCTTAGGGAAGTGAGCACAAGCACTGGTCGGCAGTTGTAAAGTGCACAGAGTCCTAAGAGCAACAAAAATGAATTTCGGCCCCAAAATAGAGGTAAGTAGGCAAAAAGGTTGGGGGAAGACAACCCTAAGGCTGGGTGTATAACAAGCGTCTGTAATAATGAAATTTGAAACAGATTTTTATACGGGGATTGCAGGCTCCCATGTATTATGTTCCAATAACTGATATACTGATATAAACCACTGGTCAGAGGCTGATTTTAGAATCATCTTCTAAAGTAAAGGACAACTGTTTTCAACTTCACCTTAAGCTTTGCATGGATCTTACCTGGAAATTGGGTATCCAGCTTATGTCCAAACTTGCACAGTAGTACAAATGGCAAGAGCCATTGAAGGCAGTTGGACAAATTGTGTCCCTGGACCCAATGGCTTTTCTGCTGCTTTGTTTAAATGAAAAATAAACAAACACGCTGGTGGGGCCCTGTGCGACAATGTTTGTTGGCGCCCCCCAATGACCACCTCTGTCAGGGATTCCCTCACTACCACTCTTCAACAGTGCCCCTCACGTCTCCATAACTACTCTCTCACAGATGCATTAAATTAGTTTTATAGCGCCACTCATACTAGTGTAGGGTGTCAGACCCTTTTACATCACACGTATTACACAGAGACAATCAATCCAGTGGCGTAGCTAGCCTTTTGGCTGCCCGTGGTGGTCCCTGCATTTGCTGCCCTGCGGCGGCCAATTGAAGAGTGGGGGGTGGTTGATTTCCAACCCGAGACCGCAGGTAAGCGCGGGGGAGGCCGCCACTGCCAAAACTCGTGCCGCCTGGGGCGGACTTCCCCCTCCCCCCCCCTTGCTACGCCACTGAATAAATTATACGTGTGTCAATCAGTTTATGGGAAACTTTACATAAGACAGAGGACTTTAATAGGAGTCATGTCATCCATACTTGTAGGCAGTATAGTTTAAGAGTGCTTGGTCTGGAGAAGCACAAACTTAGAATATAAAACTTAACACCGTGGTTGCGGTTTCTCTTTAATAATAGGAATTGATTTCTGCCCAAATGAACCCATTTTGCAACATTAGGTTAATGAAAGACTAGGGAAAAATCATAATGCTCTAACCTATACCATGCAGCGCTTTCATGACAGTTAATTGCTCACTGTTCTACATTAGGATTTTAACTTATAAACTGCAAGTAACAATAGGATCTCTCTGACACAAGCAGTAACCTACTGACTTATTTACATTATATGCTCTTTGTGATGTGTTTGGTGCACCACCTTTGCAGCAGGCATATTAACCCTTTGTGCTATCTTACGATTAATCAAAACTTCCACTAAACAAAGCACCGATCTCTCTCTCCAGAAAAAAACATTAATCACCGGATTTATCGTGACATGTTTATTGTTGCCTGAAAATTGCTGGAAGAAAATAATGCAGCAGCAGGTGCTTTTAAAACCATAACACATGTTGCAGCGCAACAGAGCCAGCCCTGCCTACAACTTACTTAGTTTCAATTAACAAACTGAAAGTGAATTACTCAAAATTGAGCTGGTGTAGAAGGTCTCCAGTAATCAAGGCGGCAAGAAGACCTACTGATAGTGCGAGTAGAGAGCGGAGCTTGGCTCTGTGCCTAGATCAATTAAATAAAATCCACAAACGTTCACGCGAAACCTTTTATTTTATTTTCTGACTCCTAAGCAAACAAATATTTTACTGCAGCGTATGGGTAAAAGCATGCCTCCTGATCTGTTTAACACTGCTTTCTCTCTTCTATTTCTACGAAGATTAACATTGTGGAAAAGAAAGAGGGACAACAGCGTTCAACAGTGCAGGCTTTTGAGCAATGCCACTGGCGCTGATTTTAGAGCACAAATGGCGCCCCCCTGACCTTGGCACCCGGTGCGGTGGCACCGCTCGCACCGCTCAAAAGCCGGCATTGGTTCCACAGTTAACCTAATTATTTAATAAGTATGTCTTTTCAAACCAGGTCCCAAATAGCTGGTGGTCTGTTTCACTTCCTTTTATATAAACAAGCAATGGCAAAGTTAATAGGTCTGATGTTGGCTGTAAACAGTTTGTCAATGCATGTTTTCAGTCAATGAATCAAGATTTATAAAGTGCAGTAACTCAACCGCGAGGGTATCCAGGCGCTGAGGGGGTTGCTGCTGGGTTCAGTTGACATAGCCAGGTCTTGAGTCTTCTCCTGAATTCCAGGAGAGAGAATGAGGCCCTTAGGTGAAGGAGGAGGCTGTTCCAGGTTTTCACTGCGAGGTAGGAGAAGGAGCGTCTTCCACTGTAGCTTCGGTGGATGCAGGGAGTATGTGCAAGGGAAAGGGAGGCAGAGCTCAGGTGTCTGGAGTGATGGTGGAAGTTCAGGCGGTTGTTGATGTACGCTGGTCCCTGGTTGTGAAGGGCTTTGTAGGTGTGGATCCACACTTTGAACTGGCATCCCTTCTGAATGGGAAGCCAAGGGAGCTTATTGGGGTGAGGGGTGATGTTGGTTCGTTTGGGGAGGTCGAGATTGAGTCTGGCTGCTGAATTCTGTATGATCTATAGTCTCTTCAGGAGGTGGTTGGTGATTCCTACGTAGAGTGGTATATCTGGTGTTGACGGGTAGGCATTTGATGATCATACAGAGCATGCAAAGAGGATACTTCGTTGATTTGGTTTTTCATGGCGAGCTTGCTGTCCAGGATGATGCCACGGTTGTATGCGTGGCCTTTCGGGGTAGGTGCTGGTTCTAGTTTGGAAGGCCACCAGGAGTCGTTCCACAGGGAGGTCTTCTTGAAGATCAGCACTTCTGTTCTGTCCGTGTTGAGTTTTAGGCAGTTGCCTTTCATCCAGTCGGCGATGCTCATCATGCACTTGTGGAAGTTGGCCTTCGTGGTGGAGGGGTCTTCCAATAGTGAGGATGAGCTGGGTTTCGTCTGCGTAGGATATGATCATTTCGTGGTCCGGACGATGTTAAGGGGGTCATGTAGATGATGAGCAGTGTAGGGCTGAGGGTCGAGCCTTAAGAGACGCCGCAGATGATATCCTTGGGTCCTGAGGTGCAGGGTGGTAGGCAGATTCTCTGACTTCTTCCGGTGAGGAAGGAGGCGATCCATTTGAGAGCTTCTCCCTGGATTCTGATGTGATGAAGCCCCTTGATAAGGGTGTGGTGGATTACGGTGTCAAAAGCTTCTCTGCAGTTGAGGAGGATCAGGGCGGCCATTTTTCTTCGGTCGAGGAGGGTTCTGTTGTCGGTGGCAGTGATCAGGGTGGTTTCAGGGCTGTGCTTGGTGTGGAATCCGTTTTGGGAGGGGTCGAGAAGATTGTTTTGTCTGTGTTCCAAGAGTTGGCGGTTGACGGCTTTTTCGAGGACTTTGGTGGGAAAAGGGAGCAGTGCGATGGGACGGTAGTTCTTGAGTTCACTGGGGTCGGCGGAGGGTTTCTTGAGAAGTGGTTTGACTTCTGCGTGTTTCCAAACTTTGGGGAAGGAGGCCGCGGTTATCGATGAGTTGGAAATGGCAGTGAGCTTGCTGCTGATCATCATGCTCCCAATGTTTCAGATGTGGTCGGGACAGTGGTACATGGTTACTCCTGAGTTGACAGAGTTCATGATGCCCATGGTGTTTTGAGCGGTGAGCGGGTTCCAGGCAGTGAGCGGGGTGTTGGAAGTAGCGTCACGATTAGCATTCGTGGGAGTGAGGGGGCTGAGGGTGTTGGCGGCGGTGGGTTGGGGTTCGAGGTTTTTGTAGATGGTGGAGATCTTGTCATGGAAGAAATCTGCCAGGGAGTTGCTGAGTTCCTGAGAAGGGGTGATGGTGTTTTCAGTGGCTTAGGGGTTGGAGAACTCTCTGATGATGATGAAGAGTTCTTTGCTGTGTTTGGAGCTGGTTTCAATGCGGTCGTCTAGGGCGCTCTTTTATTGTCTTTTTCAGTAGTTGGTATTGGTTGAGAGACAACTTTAAGGTGGCTCGTCTGTGGGCCCCTTGCTGCTGCGCCTTTTCCTTTCTAGTCTCTTGCAGTTGCATTCCGCAGTTCTCAGTTCCGTGGTGTACCAGCTGGCTTGCTTGGTGCGTCTCTTGAATTTGGTGGGGTTTGACCGGGCGACTCTGTCGGCGCAATCGGAAATCCAGGTGGAGACGTTTTTGGCAGCCTGTTCTAGGTTGTGTGTGGTGTCAGGACGGGAGGTGTTGAGGGCGCCAGTCCACTGGCTCCTTGATACTTTGTTCTAGCTGCATGTGGGGAGCTGGATGGCTTGTATGCGGTGCCGGGGGTGTCCTGCGATGGTGAAGTGGACGATGGTGTGGTCTCTGTAGTGAGTTCTGTGGTATAGCTGTACTTGACTTTGTCGCTGGCCATGAAGATGGGGTTGAGCGTGTGTCCTGCGTAGTGTGTGGGGTCAGAGACTAGTTGGGAGAGGCCAATGTTGTTCATGCTTTCGAGGAGGTTGGCCGTGTTGGTATCCTTGATCATCGAGGTGAAAGTGAGGTCTTCGAGGAAGATGTTGTGTTTGGAGTTATTGGTGAGCAGGGTGATGAAGTCAGGGATGGTGTCACAGAAACTGGGGCGTGGTCCTGGAGATTTGTAGGCGAGGGTGCTTCTGATGGTGGTTTTGCCATTGGTTTGGAGTTGGAAATTGAGGTGTTCCATGATTGGAGTGGTGTCGTCTACGGTGGTGGTTCAGTGGATGTATTTTTTTGGGATAATGGCGATTCCACCTCCATGTTTGTTGGTGCAGTCCCGGTGTACTATCTTGTAGCTGTTTGGTGTTGCTGCAGCGATGTTTGAATCGGCTGCAGGATTGAGGTAGGTTTCGGTGATGAAGACTCCGTCGGGGGTGAGGGAGGTGATGGTGTCCCAGATCTCGGTGGTGTGCTTGCAGAGTGATCGTGCATTGAGCAGGAGGCAGTGGAGTTCCTACCCAGTCGTGGTAGGCATGGTTGGCATGGTGGTGTTCGTTGTGGGTGTTCCAGTGTTGCAGGAGAAGAGGTAGTGCCGACAGGAGGAAGGTCCTGACGTGGAAAGTGGAAAAGTGTGACAGCAGTTGTTGTTGCAAGGTCTCGGGTGCAGGGCTCGGAGCTTGCTAGCGGTATCTTCGATAGGCGGGAGAACCATGGTGCCGGGCGCAGGCGTAGACTGGTACAGATGGGCTTACCTTTAGCATGCCTTCGGCGCACCTGCTACACACATCTGCTGCTGCCTCCATTAATTAGGATCCTGGGAGGAGGAATGGGCACTAGGTGGCGGTGGGCAGGCCTGAGAGATGCGGCGAAAATAGTCGGGAAAAACAAGCGGCGAGCAAGTACAGAAAACAGGAGAAAAACAATAAGGGCTAACCGGAAATATGAAGAGGACTAAAAGACAGTTACAAAAATGGATATACAAGGCAAATACAATGTTGGCAAACACTAAAGACTATACAGGCAAAAACAATGCAGGCAAAGTAAGGCAGAACTCAGGAGTGAGAAAAGGCAGTAAACAGGCAGTATAGGGTACTGGAAGAGGCAAGGACTGCAGGAGCGGGAGACCTACAGAGCGGGTCGGGTTTAATCATAGTTTTTTCAAGACATTATTTGGGGAAGCAGACAGGCAGGCTCTCATGAAGCTAAAATAATAGCAAGCAGATTAAATATTTTGTCATCAAAAAACGCATGTTGTCCTAGTAGTCCAGGGCACATAAGGGAACTGCTTTGTGTGGATGTGTAGCTTGTGAAAGGGTATTATGCTATCACTCAAGTGAAGTTGGCTAGTAGCTGAAGTTGGTTGAGCCATTGCCCCACCTTGTATGCTGTAGTGGGCGGTAGAAAAATGTGAACGACACAATGACAGACCATAACAAACCAACGGATGAAGAGGGCTGGCTGAAAGCCTCTTAGTATATTGCACATACATTTTTAATAAAATCATATGGTAATGGCTAGTACCAAACATAAAAAAGAAGACATCCAGCCAAACCAAAGAACTATCACATGATAGCTTAATTACACATGGAAGCCAATGTTTATGCAGAAATCTTTCTGAATAAGTTACAGACTTGAGCTTTCAAAGAAACATGAACATTGGCTTTTCAAACAGTATTTGGTCCAGCATGAGGGGCAATTGATAATATAATGGCAGGTGCCTTAGTGATTTGCCAATAAAGGAAAGCTAAGAAGATGCCTCTTCCTGCATGCTGTGTAGATTATTCAGTCACCTTTTGACTGAGTTGATAGGAATCTTTTTGGGAAAAAACTGAGGAATGGGGTGGGAGGGAGAATGTCTTCCAAAGGAGATTCAAATACTGTATTATGAAACATGATTTCAATAGAAATTGGAGCATGGTAATGCTCTTTCTAGGCATATCAAAATGGTCTCCTGTCATTTCCTCTTTCCTTTTTATTAGGTCTCTCCTACAGACAGATTTTAACTGTCTGTTGTGGAAAGACCTGTTGTGTACAATTCCAACTTAGAGTGGCCTTTGGGTTGGCCCATTGCTTACCATAGGTTGGCTTTCTTGTCAGTCACATCGCTTGCTTCTTATCTAATGGCTTTCCTTTCCTTTCTCTTCTTGTGTTTGTGCTTCACCTGTAGCATAGCTTCTTTACCATACTTTTGATTGGATGACTTGTATCAGCTCCACATCAGAGAACTACTATTTTTTTCAGAACTTCATGGGAGTGCAATGTTTTCTTGCTCTTCCCCATGTGCTGCAGCTTCTCCCTTAAATCCCCATGCACTGCCTGTTGCACCCCCAGCTTGTTCATTTGTTTCCTCTGCCCGGTAGAATATCTACGCTACAACCAGTACTTGAAATTAGAAACGCAAAATTTATCCTTCATTTGACTTAATGACATGAGGTTTTTGTGGGTGATTTATTCTCTTAGATGATCAAATTAAACTAACTTGAACTTCTCAATTGCCTAGTTTAAATAACTATCAAATGTCTTGCTAGAATTCGGGCTTTTAAAGCAAGTGTTGGTCGCTAAAGCCAAATATATTCAGTACAGTGATAGTGCAGGTAGATCGAATCATGGTTCGATCAAAAATTAAAATATAACTTGGTCATAGTCAACTTCCAGCTCGAAATGGGAGTCATTGTGCTCACTATTGGGCCTTGGCTACACCGGATATAAATTTACTTCCACAGAGGGAAATACAAGCTTCTCACTTATTTTTGACCTACACATAAAACAAGAATTGTGGAAAGCCAGTAGGTCTCGTCTTTTGGACCTCCTGACTTTGCCAGTGGTTTTAACCTTGCAACTCAGCATCACTTATGCGATGTAGCATGGCTAATAAGCAGAGAAAAAAAGAATACGCTGCCCGCAGCATCATTTTGTAGGCATGCACACTAAGCATATGCACATCTACATAATGACACGTGTTTTTTTTTGTGTTTGTTTTTGTTTACCAACCCGAGTTAGAGTGGTAAACAAAAAAAAAGTAACTTGAGCAAGAGCTGGGAAAGAACATGGATGAGGGGAAAAATTGAGGTGGAGAAGGGACCTTAGAGAATGGAATTAAACAGGGTGGAGGGAAGCAACACAGAGGGTGGGCAGAAGCAGCAGAGGCGTGAGCGGGGGAAGCAACGTGCAGGGTACGGGTGAAGGGAAGCAAATAGATGGAGCCACAGCAATGTGGAGGGAGGCGGAATCGAATGAACAGGCAGAGTGCAACTTGGAATTAAAGTGCATGGGAGAGTGGCTCGAAGGGTGAAGCTAAATAAAAGTGAATGCATACGTAAGAACTACTCGAAGGACAAAGTTGTAGAAATGAAATTTATAGGCTTTATGAAAATAAATGTGCTGGGAAAAGTGGAATAAACAGAGCAGAATGAGGAAAACACGTGCACTCTGATGGAGTGTTTTTAGAAGAAGTAAAAAAAAAAAGTTCACGATAAGCAGATACATGTGGAAGGATGAAAGAAGCCGATCAGAAAGACCTTAAACAGACTGTGCGCCGTGGGAGGGACACAGACTGGATGGTTGGGCTAAAACAAATTGAACCATTGAATAGAAAGCAAGAAAATAAGAGTGAAAAACAAAAAGTGGGCTTTCCAGGTCCTATCAGCAAGGTCCCCAATAAGTCTTTCGCAACCTGGCATCAGCGACCTAAAAACTGCTTGAAATTCATTCTTATTTACAAGATGTGTGTGGATTAAATAAACACTCCGTATTATCATCTCCTGGTACTTTTGGTCCGCAGGCGTATTTATCAAAAACAGAGACGCCTACGTTTTTAAAGCCCTGGTTTCTGTTTCTTAACATGCTGGACTTTAGGTCTACGTGAAAAAATTAGACACTTGGAAGTTGTGTAGCAAAAATAAGGAAACTTTAAGTCCCATATTCTGTATCTGCACAATACTGAGCTAATTTAACGCAAGAGGGGTGAGAATTGTTAATGATGCTGTTTCCGAATGCCTGAATTCAAGGTGTCCAAGTTTGTTGGAAGGTTGTCAATCAAACTTATTTAGTCATTTAAAAAAAGCACTGTTTAAAAGTGAAAGTAAAATGTTCTTACTTGAATCATGTATATTTGTATGATTGTACATGCACTCTTTATTTTTGACTTATGATTTTTATTTGTTTTCAATAAAATGTATTGTTTTTCAAAAGAGAATACAGCGTATAAGTTGCCACAATAGATTTATGTTAATCATGAGTCGGAAATCAAAATCTAGTATGCACGCCCAAGATTTAATGTTTGGATTTGGAGATTAAAAATTCAAGATTCAAAATACAGGAATTACTTATTAAAAATTCACCCTCTCTGTCCCCAGTCTTGACAGCCTCAATACATGTCACCAACAGTAATAACAAGAAGTATTTAAATAAATCATAAGATCCTCTACCTCCAGACACCAAGCGTTGGATCCCCCCTTCCAAAATGAAAAGAAAATGTAACTTAACTGCAGAATTCTGACTACAGATCTATGTCCCAATTTTGTAGCGGGTATGAGGAGACAGTCCATACACGCCGCTATATGGCTTGCCATAATGCCCTTGTCGTAGCATCCAGGTTATTCTGACTCACTTTTATCCTCCAGGATACTGCTCTTCGCCCCCATGAGTGCTAAAAAACGTCTGTAGGTCTCTCCTGGCCTTGTAGCAGTACTCTCGGGGGGGATGAATTAGTCCCTGTGGTACAGAACTGTCAGATCACTCGTGTACCAAGCCTTGCCAAATACCATTCCAATCCTGATACCGCAAGACAAGCATCAGGCAGGTATCCACATCCTTTAGCTGACAAAGGCCCTGCAAGCTGTGCTGGCACCTCATAGCGTTGCCAGGTGGGGATGGGTAGGTGGCGTGTTCATGCCGCATTGTGGTTCAGCACTGTGTTTTGGGCCCCAATTTGTCCTCCAAATAGTTCTGGCCCCCTCTCGCATCCTAGAGTGCTGCTGTCCACCACCGTGAAAGTCCAAGAAATGGACAAAGGTTCCTCCAGCCGGAAGGAGATAATCACAGGACGGCCATCTTAGTCCCTGGCGAGCCCCTCTCCCCTGCTTTGATTTAAAAAAAATCAACCATGGCATTATTTTATTTGCTAAAAGCTCTAGCTTTACACACCTTTAAAAGCCAATGTAGAGCACCCTTGCTCTGTTGAAGGCAGGATCATCCATTCACCTTCAGCCCTGAGCTTGCTTGACTAAAGCCTCCAACTCTCTTCCTTTCGATTTCTTTATAATTCAATCAATCAATCAGAACATTTATAAAGCGCTACTCACCCGTGAGGGTCTCAAGGCGCTGGGGGGTGCTGCTACTGCTCGAATAGCCAGGTCTTGAGTAGCCTCCTGAAGGTTAGTAGGTCCTGGGTCTGCCGTAGGAGGATGGGGAGGGTGTTCCAAGTCTTGGCGGCGAGGTGGGAGAACGATCTGCCGCCGGTTGTCGCTCTTCGGATGCAGGGGACGGTGGCGAGGGCGAGGTCGGCGGAGCGGAGCTGGCGGTTCGGGGTGTAGAAGGTGAGTCGTCTGTTGAGGTATGCCGGTCCGGTGTTGTGGAGTGCCTTGTGGGCGTGGGTGAGGAGCTTGAAGGTGATTCTTTTGTTGACGGGAAGCCAGTGCAGGTCTCTCAGGTGGGGTGTGATGTGGCTGTGGCGAGGGATGTTGAATAATTGAACAAGTAGAGCATCTAAAAGGTAAATGGTATCTACTCCATTTCTTTTTTAGCCGACTATGTCAATATGTCTTAGTAGCTGCAATTTGACTGCATTGTCACAGCACCTGGAGGATTGAGAAGATCAGCATCTGGTTCCAGGTCTTTCAGTAGACCTGAGCAGTGTATTGTGCCGTATGTACTTGACAGCTCGGTGTCCATCTTGGTCCTGAAGTCTTGCTTTTTAGCAGATTTTTAGGTTCAACACTAATTGTAGATACTTTCCCTTAAGTTTCTTTGCTTGTATATTTATCATATGTGAGTGTCTTGAGTCTGGCTCTTCCCCATCTTCTTATTCTTTGTTATACTCCCCTCTTCTAGCTGCACGATAAACTTCTTTATAGCATCCTATATGGTTTTAAATTTCTAAGTCTAAAGTCCAAAACATCTGAACAGTATATTGCGGGAAATGTTGAGATTTTATTTTAGATTCGGTGCCCTCTGTGGTCCATGGTCACAGATCGTAACCCCCACCTCCGCTCCTCCAATCCAAGTTTTGCCAGGGTACCCGTGAAAAATAATTTGCGGAATTCATGTACAGATGATACTGCGTTTAAAACCTCCTTTAACCTTGTGGACTACTGCCATGTCGTTGTGAGGCTTTTACCATAATGTCATTGTGCCGTTTATCTTTTTGTTCGAGATTAATTAAGCTTTGAGCTGCTGCAAAGAGCAATTGGAAATCTGCTCTTTTAGGATTAATCCTACATTTCGGTCAAGCTTTCTGATTCACAACAGGTTTCAATTGTAATCTACGTCAGTCGAAGATGTCCTGATATACTCCATACATACAAATTATGCATGTGGTTTTCCATCCGGTGGAAAATTTAGCTTGGGGAGATATGACTCAAATTGGATTTAGTACACGCAACACTTTCTTTGACAGGGAAATGATTTGTCGCTGTTGGTAAGCACAACCACATTTAACATCGGAGTGTTGCTACCCATTCCTACCCTGTAAATTCTCTTCATAATCAAATTTTTGTGGATCTCCATTATGGAAAAATACTTTCTAGAGGTACATTAATCCCCACAAACATGAGTTGGAGAGTGTTAATGTACCTGCGCACAGTGTCTCACCCAGAAACTCAGTTTCACACTTAACCCAAAAGGCGGCAATTTATCATAGTGATGGAATCTCCTCATTTGAAAATTCGTGTATGCGTTCCAGAAGTAAAATTCTGTGGCAATTTACTTTTGAAAAGTGCTGTTTTTTAACCTAATTTCAGTTTAGCTGCACAATCTGGTCTGTAGAGATGCATGGGCTCTAATGCTCATTGAAAGTGCTCCCTGTGCGCCATGCGCTTCAGCGCCTCGTTAGAGGTATTAAGTGCTATATAAATGCAGCTGCACTATAAGGGCACCTTTTAGGAGAAGCAACCTTTGGGAAGTCAGAAGCTTAATACAAAAAGCTTTGGCAAGCTTATAGGGCTCGTCCTTGAAACCTATTGGCTTTGCCAGTGCTTCTGCCTGCCCCCAGATTGCAGCTGCAAATGCGCGCACATCCTCGATGGACAGCTTTGAATTGTGTTTTTTGTTGTTGTGTGTGCTAAGAAACACCATCCAAAGATGGCCGGTCACCTTGAATATGTGCTGTTCATGGTGGTCATCTTCGACTGGGATTTCTTAAAATATACAAAATTATTCAAAAATGCTTGCCACGCATCATGCATGCCCATGTAACCATCTTAAAAGTAATTTTTTTTTTTAAGATGCCTCCTGCCAATAGTGCAGCAGAAAGCGATCAAAGTGCAAGTGGGGTGGGAAGCTTGGGGAAAGTGAATGTTAAGCAGGGGAAGTCGGGTTTGATATAGAAATAGGGCGTAGGAGCGGAAGGACCCTAAATGATGTTGTTTACAATAGATCTGTTTGTTGGCGGGGCCTAAAAATGAACAGCGAAGTGGTCAGTCCAGTCAAAAGCGCCTTCATAAATGTTGAGTTCATTTAATAAACATATATGGTCTGGAGAGTGACATACTCGGTGGGTCGGGCTCGTGACTCCTTGACTCCTATGTAATTTTTAAGTTGGGCTAGCGGTATCAGGGTTACAGTGCTTCTCCACGGATATAATATAATCAACAACGCAAGAAAATAATTGAAGCCGAGGCATGGTGGTGCCAATTTGGTGTCTAGTAAAGTTAGCACAAATTGGGCAGAAGGCATAAAATATGAATGGTAGAGGGTGTAAACTAGGATTTTGATCACATATTGTTGGTATCGCATATTAATTTCAATTTTTCAGATCACCAAAGATCTTTGATATTGTCCAAAAAGTGTCACTGAAGAACTTTGAAATTGAAGTCTTATCACAAAAGAATGTAAGAGGATGTTTTTACAGCCTCTCTTTTTATTATGGTTGGTGGTATGTTATTAAAGAGCTTTTATTTGTAAGAGAACCATCATAAAATAGCTTCTTGACTGGGCATGGCACATAACAAAAGAGCTTTGACTTTTGGGGCATTATACAAATATCTGTGGTTTTTTCAGTGGTGCATAATAAAAAAAACTTTTCATTTTTTGGAGAGGGGTTCTATGAAAGAACTCTGCTGCTGTTGATGAGCCCAAGTAAAACAATGATACTGCCCAAAAATGTTTTGTGCATTTTTTGTACAGTTGTGTGGTAGGTTGGATGTTGAGGGTCTATTGCTGTGAGATGAACTGGTGAATGGAGGGACTGTGGTGGGTGTTCGCGTCATAGTGTGGTTGCGGTTGTTGATTTTAAAGTACAAAGAGGTTGTAGTCGAGTTAAGGCTTGTTAGTATGGTAGGGAGGAGTGGTAATGCAGTGCAGGGTGGTGGTGGGGTATCTGAGGGTGGTTGGTGGTGCAAGGATTGGTTGGGGCACTGCTAAGTGGTGCGGAAGCCTTTCTAGAGCCAGGCACTTAGGATCACCACAGTGTTCTTGCTTGTTGCTTTCAGTCCTTTGTGCCTCACACCAGCATTATTTGAGTACTGAACATGGACTTTGTGTTGAAGAGACACAGTGATCCATACAATCCCACCAGTAAACAAGCATTGGCATAGCCAATAGGTCTCGCCTTTGGGACCTTATAAGTGTTTAGCCATGCAACAGTTGATGTTGCACCAAGGATATTGTGCTGCATAACTAAATACTTAGAAGGTCACAAAGGCGAGACCTATTGGCTATGCCAATGGAGTGGAGTGTATGTATGTGTTGTGGAGTGGAATTATGTGGGTTGAATTGGAATGGTTAGTTGTGGAATTGTGCGGCGTGGAATAGTGTGGTGTAGAGCGGATCTGTATAGTGGAATTATATGGCATGATGTGCAGGTTAATTATGTGGATAGTAATTATGTGGCATTGAGTATTTTGTGGAGTGGTATGTAGTGGAGTTCAATTATTTGGTGTGCTGTTGAATTTTGTGGCATGATGTGGAATTCTGTTGTGTTTGGATAAATGTGGTGTGTTCTGTAATTGTATTGAGTTTAAATACGTGGTTGTTGAATTATGTGATGTGGAATATAAATGTGTGGAGTATATCTGTGCGGCGTGGCACTGTGTGGCGATGAGCGAAATGATGCGGACTGAAATTATGTGGCATGGCGTGCAGTGCATTTTTGTGGTCTGTTGCTATGTGGCATAGAGTGGTTTTATGCAGGGTGCATTTATCTGGTATTGAGGTGAGTGATTATGTGGAGTTGAATCATGTTGCGTTGAGTGGTAATATGTGGAGTGTAATTATGTTGGGTAGTGGTGAATTGTGTCTCGGTGAACTGTGTGGTGAGCAATTGTGTGCTGTTGTAGGTCAGGTTAATAGGAATACTGTTTGAATACCCGGGAATGCCATCAAGACCAAAAGTACTAACACCGTCATGCCCACCCGCAAGTTGCGGCCATTTACATGCAGGAGACATCTGGTGTTCTAGGAAAACCAACATGTGAAGCCTACATTTTTAACTATGGTCGGGTGGAGAGCACTTGAAAAGCAAAAATCAAGTCACCCCAAAGTTCTGCTCATGGGAAGGATAAGCAATTGATTTGTTCAATAACTTGCTTATCCTTTCATCATGCTACTATTAACTATGCACCTTTTACTTTACATCACAAGTCTCATTTAAGACACAGATGAACGTAACGAAAATGCAGTTTCACTAAGTGTTCCCTAAAACTGCAGAACTTTAGAGGAGTGTGATTTTTAAGCTATCATTCTGTATTTCATTTTTGACATGCTAGACGTTCCCCGACAGCGTGCTGGGTATAAACATGGGCAAAACTCAGTACCAGAGTGTTTAAAAAATATACTGAAGTGTGGAGAGAAACGTAGCCAGCACACAGTATTCAGCTGCACCAGTGTTTCTTCAACGAATGCTCCGCAGCAACTCAAACAAGTTAAAAAAAAAGTATTAGACAAGAGCAAGAAATCGTGCTATCATAGAAACCATGATTTACATGAGAGGCCTTGAGCAGCTTGGATTTATATCCGAGTTCTCTGATTCTTTATAGGTTTTAATATTGCTGTTCCGAAGTGCTCATTTGGTTTATGTGGCCTCAAAACAACCCCATCCGTGAAGGCAGAAATGCGATTGCATTACCTGTGACATGTATAATTTTAAGGGCCTCAGAGTGTCACTAGGTTGTGCACAGTGGCATATTCTTTCTGGAAGAAGCAATAAACCACTTAATAAATAAAAGTATTTGGTATCCACTTTTAATACCTATACAAATGTACAACGGTGTACTATTTTCTATGTGCAAAATTAAATGTTGGTGCATCTCCGAGCAGATGTACTCTAATGTTTCAATCATTAGAAATGATGACATATGGTTAAAAACTTTAAACAATGTGCACATATACACTGTGAACAGTGTTTCTGTAGAGGGCAATAACCCCCACACCATACACACAAAAACTGAAATTTCTTCTATTCCAGAAATATTTTATGAGCTCTTGAAGAATAGACGAGGGCGAGTAACGTTAAAATTGTAAATACGCTGCTAGGCAGAAAAGGCGCAATCCTGCCTATTTTATCAATCAGAAACTCCTACCACTTACCACCTGGACACGCGAAAACTATCAGTTTAAAGTTTTAAAGGCGGATGTCTATGGTTCTAGGGCGCCCACAACCAATTCAATTTAAAGGTCTCGGGTACTGGAACAGAGAGACAAATTCCTGCAGCCGCTGAGCAGTCATTGCTCGCATTAACGCTAAAAGTGGCAGCCAATAAATGACACTGCAAAACTGCACAGTTTCCTCCGGATTCCTACAGCATTCCTTCTAAGGCTGTAACCCGGGAATCACTGAATAAGGGAAAACCTGGCCATAAAACTTACTAAAAGTTGGTTTTGTTTTATTTTTCGTGTGTTCGGTACAAAATAAAACACTCTTACCAAATTAATGCTGCAGCCGAAGCATGTTATTGCGTGCACTTCGAGCACACACGGTAGGTGACAAACATTCCTGCTTGGCCGCTCGGACAAGTAATTCTAGACGTTGGGGGCGGGACACATGGGGGGTGGGGGAGAGGGTGATCTGCAAATGCTAGGAGACTAAGGTGGAGTGGAAATCTCCAACGTTCCGCTAAAAATGCAGCTTCCTTTTGACTTGGAACACAAGTTCTTTGCTTTATAATTGTTATATAATTATAATTAACATTCACCGAGAGGCATGAGATCCACAGGTAGGTTAGCAGTACAGGCGCAGCAGTGAATCACGGACAGCACACCAGGGACAGGGCAGCGACAGACTCACCACATGAGAAACACACTAGTCTCTAGGGAGTGAAGCTCTCCGCAGTACCGGCAGAAGTAGAGCTGAAAAAGTGACGCAAGCAGATGTATCTCACCTTCGACTCTATAGAGTACCCGATCCAAGTGGTAGGTAGGAGTAGAAAGAAGAAACGCGGGCGACTGCGACTGAAAACACATCAAAAAGTATGACGGGCAGGAGGTGGGGGGTGACGGCGCCGCACAGGGAGATTAACTGAATTAGGACGGATGCCGACGCTAACAGGAAGCCACAGTGAGGCAAGTCAAAAGAAAACAGCACAAGCGTGCGCCTCGCGCGGCAGCAGGGGGGAGGGGGCTTGCGGGATTCCCTTGCGGGAGCGTGCAGCAAGGCGCGATGATTGCGACCATATGGCGCCGCGCGCTCCCGCAAGGGAATCGCCAGACGTGCACGCGTTGCCATTGAAAGCAATGCAACGCGTGCACGTTTTTGCCCCCAAAGCTGTGCCGATCGCTAAAGGTCTCTGCTATGCAGCGCATGCGCGCTGCGTAGGCGAGACCTAAAAAGCCACCCTGTTCACGGAGTCCTTTTGACATTGTGGTGTAGGGTCTGTGCTGCAGTACTGTGGTTGGTGATGAGATACAAGTGAATTGATGCTAATGCAGTGCAAGTCCACAGCAAGAGTGATTTATTGTGCCACTGTAAACGGACGGTAAATCCGACCAATGCACCCACCCACCCCTATAATCCTGCTTGGTGGATCCGTAAATTATACAATATACATTTGCTCCAATACAAATGCTGGTTCGCTTCACTAAACAGCAGCTGCCTTTTGTAAAGCCAATATTTCTTGAAATGAGCCATGGTAGCCTCGAGCTGGCATCAAAAGTGGTGGGGGCCGCTTAGGTTCCGCCCCCGGCAGATATTCTCATGCCTGTACTTGGTTCCGGCCTGATTCCTACATAACCTGCCTGTCCTGTTGAAGTGTGCGGACGCCGGACTCGCAGTGCCACAGCGGTGCCCGCACACAGTGTGTGCTCTTCTGTACAGATCAGCATCTTTGGAGGGCGGAGTGGTAAAACCAGAGGCTGACAACAGACTCTGGCTCAGATATGTTGCTTCAAGGATGTCTTTTGTCACAGTTGTGTCGCGGCTTGGAGCAGGTGCTGGAAAGCAAAGGCAGCACAGCCGGACACTGCCACACCTTGCACTCAGACTCAGCAGCCCATCAAGGGAAACAAAAATACACTCGTGTCGTGTGCCACTTCACCAGTTGGACAAATGAACGACCGAGATAGGAATGCATTTTCACTCTGTTAAAATGCAAAGTATGGCAGGTTCGTATGTGCTTCGCTTGCATGTGTTATGTAGGTCCGTCGAGGTGTATAATTCCACTCAAAAAACAATGTAAATAGTAGTTAATTCAAACGGAATTGTATTCAACCTTAACTGGTGTAAATTGCTATGCAACTCAATAGTAACTAATGTATCGCCCATAGGAAAACACTCTAAGGTTCAGACGTGCCTTTGCTTGCCTGTTAGATATAGTTGTTTGCAGTGTTCGGATAACCCACTGAGCTATTCTGCTAGCATTAGAGGTTGAGCTGCAGGTTACGCACGGATCTGAGCTTTAAATGCAGGAACACACAGAGCTATTACCAGCATAAACATCTGTGACTTGCAGATTACATCTAGTGTTTGCAGCAGGCACATTAAAGCTCTAAGCGGTTGTATGAGGATTCAGTCCTGTAATCAGCAGGTCACACACAGATCATTTCAGTACATTAACCACCTATGCTGCTATACCAGCTTTATGCCCCGAGTTGCTGGATACTCACAGAGCTCTTCAGCACGTGTCTTAAGATTATTCTACTGCATTTAAGCATGCCAGTTTTTTGGTGGCCAAGTTTGCAAAAAATTTCGTTCAGACTCGCTAACTTTAATTTTCACCGTGTGATCATACAGATCCCTTTCCTTGGCAAGGGAACATGGCAAGTGAGGCTTTGCATGCCCTGCTCTGCCTAAACAGTCCACCCACAGCAAGAATGACTCCAATGTAGCCACCTCCTATGTCCAGGGGAGGTTTTGAATGGAGCCCATCTGTACAAAGAATTCACACTGAGCTGGAAACCTATTATATGAAACGCTTTCCAGCTCACTGTGTTATAGTACCTCTTCACTGGGTCGCTGGGTGATGACGTGTGAACCCGGGTGTCACAGGCCAGCATCATCTGTGTTGGCAGGTCTGAACATGTGTTTGCCTTGGCAAACTGTGACGACTGTCACTGACTCTGCTCGGCATGATTCCTTCTTTTTTGAGCTCGAAGCCTACCAGTCAGCGCAGCTATCTGGTTTGCTAAAGACATCTTGGGGACATTCAGAAACCTTCCTTGGATATGCATTCTGCCCGTTGCTTACCATCGGCTTTGTGGTTTGTAAGTCACATTTTCTGGCTTTTTATTTGCTGGCTTTATTTGCTTTAGGCTGTCCGGTGTGAGTTCGTCCCTCCCAGGGAGTAAAGCCTTTTCTCACTACCTCTCCATGTATTCTTCCACGAGTGCTCCTTTCTGTATACAGGCCTGTAAATCTTGTACTTATCTTGTCACAGTTGCTGTGCATTCAAAGACGGAGGTGAAATGTGAGGCTCTGTCTTCTGAGGGAGTGTGGTGTTTACCTTTCTTTCTCTGACTTCAAAGTGAGAGGATTTATGTTTCACTACTGCTGGGTACTAGGGGTAGGAAATGTTTTTTTTTTAGCACACGAAGTGAACTGTAAAAGTATTTCAGAATTAGAAAAGCACAAATGAAGCACATTTTGGTTAATTCTGAAGTGTGTTGGAAACAAATACTTTAATATGATCAAAATAAATCGATACAGTAGATGACATTTCCACCCATTATCTTTTGTGTGCTGTATAGTTTTATTAGTAAAACTGTATGTCTGTGCAAATGTAATGGTCATTTCAATTGAAAGTGAGTTGTCTGTATTGGCAGTGTGCTAGCACACCATGCATACTAGACTCTACGCCACTCCACTTTACTCTGCTCCATTCCACTCTGCACCACTCCATAGCAGTACACTCTACGCTAGTTCACTTTACGGCTCTCTACTCTACACCAGTCTGCTCTATGCCAATGCAATGTATGCCAGTCTACTCTACACCACTGCACTCTTCACTATTGCACTCAACACCACTCCAGGCTAGGCCATTCCACTCTACTCTGCACAACTCCTCTTGATGCCATTGTGCAACACTGCACTCTATGCCAATTCACTTTACGCCACTTGACACCACTGCACACTAGGGCACTCTACCCTGCAATACTGCACCCTCTGCCACTGAACTCTTCGCCACTCTACTCTACACTACTGCACTATATGGAAATGCACTCTACGCCAATCTGCATCACTGCACGCTATGCCACTGCACTCTGCCACTCTGCTCTAGGCCACTCTCCTCTACACCACTGCATCTACGCCTATGCAATTTATGTCAATCCACTCTGCACCACTGCACTCTGCTATGCACCACTCTCATCTACACCTCTGCATTCTTCGCTGCATTGTATGCCGCTGAATTCTATTCCACTGCAATCTGCCAATATACTCTGCAACACTCTACGCCAAAGCACTCTACACCAACCACGTCTACTCTACGCCACACCACTGTATGCCACTCTAAGCCACTGCATTCTACTCTGCACCAATCTACGCCACTCTACTCTGCACCACTGTATTCAACACGACTGCACTCTACGCCACTCTACTTTACTCTACACCAATGCACTGTATTTTATGCCACTCTAGTCTGCACTACTGCATTCTGTGCCAATGCACTCTACACCACTACTCTGCATCACTCCACTCTACACCACTGCACTATGCAGCTGCAGCACTTCACATCACAGAACTCTATGCCAGTCTACTCTGCTCCACTGTACTCTGCACCACTGCACTCTACACCACTCTACACCACTGAACTCTTCTCTGTGCCACTCTACTCTGCACCACTGCACTCTACTATGCAACACTCAAATCTATGCCACTGAATTCTATGCCGCTGCACGCTACTGCACTCTGTGCCACTGTACTCTGCAACATTTTACGGCAGTGCGTTCTACACCAATCCATTCTACTCTGCACCACTCCACTGTACACCACTCTATGCAACTCAACTCTATGCCACTCCAACACACAACACTCTATGCCACTCCGCGACACTCTACTCCACTCTTGACCATTCCTCTCTATGACGTTCTATGCCACTCTTCTCTACACCACTAACATTTAGCCATGCTGAACAGCAGCCACGCTTGTGTAAAACCTGGCTAAAACACATTGCCAAAGCCAATAGCTCTTGCATAGGCAAGGCCTATTGGCTTTGCCAATGCTTGTTGATTCCACTGCCCTCACTATTTGCGGGATTTTGGAGAAATTATTTTCCATTTCCAACACTTCTCTAGGTACACCTAAAAATACTTCAAAAGGTATTGGGAACTTTACGTGAAAACTTGTTAGATATTTTTACTGCATATCATAAAATTACTTTTAAATTGTCAGTGTAACATCACAAATTATCTTGCCATCGTATTCGAATGTTGCCTTTCCTATATCTGATTTCTTTTAAAAACGTAACATGGAGACAATGTTTTTCTTTCTGTTTTTTGCCCCGCTTTTCCTGGTGTACTATTTACTTGTGTGTCTACTATGTTGAGCAATAAACACAACAAGCATTTGCAATGCAATAGGTCTCGCATTTACACGAGTTTAAGCTATTGGCATTGTAAATGACAATGCCTTTTATTTATGTTTTAAAAACCAAAACATAAATAAAAGGCATTGTCATTTACAATGCCAATAGCTCAAACTCGCGTAAATGCGAGACCAATTGCATTGCAAATGCTTGTTTTACCTAGCCATGTTTCAGGGTGCAGAACCATATGTGGCCAAAAGAGGTCGCATGGTACCTCTTTGGCCACATATAGTACTGAACCCTGCAAAGTTGGAGTTATCGGCATTATAAATGCCAATGTTTTTAGCCTAGCCATGTTATAGGGTGCAGTACCATATGTGGCCAAAAGAGGTCCAATGGGACCCACCCTTTTTAATATATACGTCTCTGAACTAGCCCCACTTATCCGGATTTTTGGCTTTAGCCTTACTTCTTATGCAGATGATTCCCAGATTGTAGTAGCAGCATATAAAAATCAGTCCTCGCCTGCTCTGCAATTTAAGAACTGCATGGGTGTCATCACTAATTGGATGAGCACACACTGCCTTAAACTCAATTCTGGAAAAACTGAAATCTTGACCTTTGGGAATCTGCATCCTAGTTGGGGCAGTGTGTGGTGGCCCGTTGATATGGGTGATCCACCGGAACCAGCAACTAAAGCGAAGAACTTGGGAGTATGGGTGGATAGTAAACTTTCTTTGTTCAACACACTAATGCTGTGGTTTCCTCCGCCCACTTCCTTATTAAGAAAATCAGGAAGATTCTCCCTTACCTTCCGGAGGACACGAAAAGAACTGTAGTCACTTCATTAATCCTGCCTAAATTGGATTATTGTAATGGGCTGTTTATAAATGTTCAGAAGCATTGCTTGAAAAGACTACAGAGCGTGCAAAATTCAGCCGCTCGACTTCTGTCAAACACCCCTTGGTTCAAATCAGTATCTGGAGAGATCCGTAATTTGCATTGGCTCCCTGTAGCGCAGCGAATAAAATTCAAGGCTCTTAGCCTGGTGTTCAGGGCCCTGAATCATACAGGGCCAGCCTTTTTGCAAAATCTTCTTGTTTGGTATGAACCAACTAGACACCTTCGTTCATCTGGTGCTAAACTCTTGAGAGTGCCTAGAATTCGTACCTTACTCTGAGGTGGTCGCAGCTTTCATTACTGCGCTGCTAAACTCTGGAATTCTCTACCGATTGACTTGAGAAACGCGTCATCTCTTGTCTCTTTCAGAAAGGAGCTAAAAACCTGGCTCTTCTGCAACTAGAGACTTACCAGTGGCTTACTTTGTCCATAGCGCCAAGACACCTCCGGGTATTCGTGCGCTTTACAAGTCTTGATAACATAACATAATATCTCAATAAGTTCTGCTACAAACTGTGTCAGTAAAAAGGGAAGATAAACTATCATTGACAGTGCCAGTTCATCTCACATATACTGCAGGCACACCTATGCACACAACATACAAGTGCACGCTGCATCATTTGTATACACTCCTGCAGAGACACAGCATCGCTTCTACTAGCATCCATGTACATACAGATTAACACACATGCATAGCCCCTTGCACACTGAGCAACATATATAAACACACCAGTGCACACAGACCTACTCCTTTACACACACAGGCGTCAGTGCACACACACACAGGCAGCACACATACATGCATTCATAAACGATGGATTGAGGAGCATGTGGGATGGGCGGATCAATACATACATTATTTTGAGTGGGCAAATGGTGTAGGGCCAAGGGAAGCATACATGGTTGATTGACAGGATGAATAGATGCATATGTGTTGGTGTAGCTGGACGGTTCAGTGCATCGGTGGGTGGGTGATTATATTGATTTATAAACCGATTTCTGTAGGGCGTAGGCCATCAGTTTGGGTTTCACAGCCCCGTGCAAGGTTTTGAAATCACAAGCAATGTCCTAGTAAAGATGTAATAACATGAGTGAGAGAAATACCTGGATGCATTGGTGGTTCTTCCACACTCCAATGCAAGGACTGTTGCAGTCTGTTTTTCCTTAATAGGCTCAAGCACAAAGATCATACTTTCATTCTAGGTGCTATAAAAGTGTAGTTATGGCAGTAGATGTAGTTGCAAACCCTTGTCAACCATATTGAATTTGAATTTGACATGTCTCAAATTACTGTGCATTGTTCTGCGCGTACCTGGGGCATTGCAGCACCGCACAGGTATTCACGGCCCAGTGCTCTAGAACTGCTGGTACATGCATGTGAGCAGCTGCACTGAGAACCTCCAGACTTGCATGAACCCCAATATCACCTAGCACAGAACTCCTACCTTCCATCAGCAGACACGTCTCCATCCAGAATATCACAGTGAACTCTTAAGGACCTTATGTATTAACACGTTTCCCCATAGAAACAGAATGGGTAAAACCCTTTGATACATTCACCCATAATCTGGTATTCTCACTGGTTGCACACATGCAGTTGTCATCATATACAAACATTTCCCACGCCACAATCTCCAGCTCCCTGCAGTCTGTACTATCATGACAGGGTGCTCCTTCTTTCTTTTTACTGTGTTCAGTTTTCCCTGCTCACTAATCTGTTCTCTGTTTCTCGCACATTTGATCTGCCCATGCTCCTTCAGTTTCCCCACACCCCTTCCTTTGACAGACCATTCAGGATTTCGCGATTTGCAAAAAAAACCTATCTAAATTGGCCATTTGTGAAAAGCACACTTTTTTTTTTATTTTTTATTTTTGCAAAAGTGCTCACAAAATTCGAAGAATGCGACACCCATATTTATTTGGCCCACCGTTGACCACTGAGCCAAATAAAAGGAGGGGGTCAGTGGGCAGGCAAGGTGTTGGTTTACTCACCTGCCTGCTGCTATATCGCATCCCCCTGCTGAAGACAGAGTAAAAAGACCAGAAGTAGACAGAAGGGAGGAAAGAAGACAGAAGAGAACACTCCTGCTGCTCGGACCGGTACACCAAAGAGCAGATACGTTTTGTCCAAGACCGGCAAGATGCAGTTTCTCTGCTCCTGCTCCCTCGCCCTCAGCACTCTCACCATCTACGGGCTGAAAAGTGGATGGTGCCACTGCTGAGGGTTTGTGGGAGAAGTGGGGAGCACAATGGAGAGGGCCCGGTGGGGAAATACATAGTTTTATATTTTATTTTTTAAAGAAAGGGTTCAGGCCTGCTAATTGTGGGCATGCGGTGGGTCCAGCTGGAGGAGATATATATATATATATCTATCCTGTGACTAGGCTGTCTTAGGCCGAAACGCGTCGGGCGATTGTGGGGTTGTGAGCAAATAAATTACTTCACGCACAAAGCTGGGTTTGTGTTCCATCCTTTTCCGTGAGAAAGGAAGTTACGAAGAATGGCATCTGATATATATATATATATATATATATATAATTTTATTTATAAAGAAGGAATTCATGCTTGTGGGCATGTGGAGGGTCCAGCTGGGGGCAATATTTAAAAAAAAAAAAAGAATTCGGGCCCACCGCCCGTGGGTATGCAGTGGTACCCATTGAGGGATGGATATATATATATATATATATATATATATATATATATATATATATCTATATCTATATCTATATCTATATCTATATCTCTACTGGCGGTCGCCAGTAGATAGTTATAGTTACAACCTATTATCCATAGGAAATCCGCGACATTCTATTTGAAATAACTCTCTTGCCGGTTGACGTATCTTCGCAAAAATTTTCAAACTTTGTGGGCGCTCCAGTCCGCTCCTACCCTGAAAGTCTCGGGGATTCGTCAAGCGGGGCCGAGAAAAAGGGGGTCCCAAAACGCGTTTTCCCCATGCAATTTTCCATAGGAAACTTTAGACACGGCTACAGCCTGAACTGCTGAACGGAATTACACCAAATTTGGCAAAGAGGTAGTTCTTGGTTCAGAAAGAACCCTTTTGTTAAATGGTGTAAATCCGTTCAGTAGTTGCTGAGAAAATCAAAAGTAAAAAGATAGATATATCTAGGGCCGCGGATCCTCCCGAGCACGAGCTTTATGTTAATTGGCTGTCAACACTCCAAATCAGGAAGTGTTGGCAGCCATTTTGTCCCTCGGTAGAACCGAGGGACAGAAACAAGTGCGCAAAGTGCACAAAGGGGCAGGGTAGAAACACCCTGACCCCTAGGTCTGCTCAGGGGTCCCACAAGGACCCCCTGGGCAAAAAAATAAAAAATTTTTTAAAATCGGCAGGATGTGCTCAGGGAGCGCGAATCCTGCCGGAAAATCGAAGCGCGGTCTCCGCGCTCGATAGTTAATTGCCCCGGGTGGGCCAAGTCCCGGGGGCATGCTGGGGGGTTAATTTTATGTGTGGGGGCCTCTAGGGCCCCCAAGCCCCGGGGACCACCACCCCCGGGCTTTATGTATACATGGTGCGGAGGGCTCTGAGCCCTCCCGCAGCCCCGGGACCACCACCTCCCCGGGCTTCTTTTTTAAATTAAAAACCTGTGTGGGGGCTCCAGCCCCCACACGCCCGGGGACCACCACCTCCCGGGGCTTTCAAAATGTAGGAGGGGGCCGCGCGGCCCCCTCCTGGAGCCTGTGGTGGCCCTGGGGACCGCCACCCCCAGGGTCGGCTCCTGCAGTGTCCCGGGTGCCTACCCCCGGGACACTGCTGTTTGCAATGACAGGACGGAGCCTCGCGGCTCCCGTCCTGTCATTGTAAACTTGCTTTGGATATTGGAAGAGAGAGCAGGGAAACCTGCTCTCTTCCAATATCCAAAGCCGACAGCTTTCCACATGGGGAGCTGCATCTTAGCAGCTCCCCATGTGTAAAGCAATGCCGGCTCCCGTAGGACACGGGGAGCCGGCGGGACTGTGGGGGCTTGGGGACCCCCCACAGTCCCCAACGAGAGGCCAGGCCCCGGGGAATGGGGTCCCCGGGGCCATAAGTGGCCACGGAGGGGGCCACGCAGCCCCCTCCCCAAAGTAAAAAATGGGATTTTTTTTTAAAAGTGCAAGGCCGGCCCGGGGATGGGGTCCCCGGGGCCTTAAATGGCCTGAGGAGGAGGGCCACGCAGCCCCCTCCAAATAAAAAAAGAGGCCATGCCCCGGGGGATGGGGTCCCCGGGGCCAATACAGGCCCAGGGAAGGGGGCCACGCGGCCCCCTTCCCGTTTTTTTTATTTTTATTTTAATTTAAAAAAGGGGAAGGCCCTGGGGGATGGGGTCCCCAGGGCCTAAAAATAGGAAAAAGGAAGGGGGCTACACAGCCCCCCTTCAGGGGGAAAAAAACGATCGGGCCCGTAGGCCCCGCCCCTTCCTTCACAACTCTGCAAACGCGCCCTGGCGCGTTTGCAGAGGGGAACGATTCCCCTTGAATACTGGGTCCCTGGGGCCAACTAGCCCACCAGGAACCTTCCAGTATGCGCCAGGGGCTGCCTTGCAGAGAGGTGTACAGAGGCCACGCCCCTTTACACCTCTCTGCAACGCAGCTCTATGGCGCTTTTGGAGGTATATGGTGGGCTAGTTGCACCCCAGGGACCCTCAGGATTCAAGGGGAGTTAATCCCCGACTTAAAACGCGCCACGGGCGCGTTTGCACAGTGGTGAAGGGAGGGCGGGGCTTCAGGTGACATGTGTGCAAACAGGCCCCGTGGCGCGTTTTAAGATGGGGAATTAAATCCTCTTCAAACCTGAGGGTCCCTGGGGCCAACTAGCCCAACAGGTACGTCCAGAAAGCGCCACAAAGCTGCCTTGCAGAGAGGTGTAAAGGGGTGTGGCCTCTGTACATGTCTCTGCAAAGCAGCCCCTGGCGCATACTGGAGGTTCCTGGTGGGCTAGTTGGCCCGTAGGGACCCTCATGATTCAAGGGGACTTAATCCCCCAATTTAAAACGCGCCACGGGGCGCGTTTGCACAGATGTCACCTCAGGCCCCGCCCCTCCCTTCACCATTGTGCAAATATTCCTCTAAAATCAGCCGAAATCCGAATTCTGATTTACTCACCTGTTATCAGGAGAGACCTCAGTGCTGCATCTTTCAGCCCAGTACTGGTCCTGAAAAGTAATTTTAACCGTACTTACCGGTAACTTGAATTTCCTTCATAGGCTAACATTGACTGGTTTCACTTGGAAATTCTTCTAAGTGTGGAGTTTTGGAACTTTAAAATATTCCTCTAAAATCAGCCGAAATACGAATTCCGATTTACTCACCTGTTATCAGGAGAGACCTCAGTGCTGCATCTTTCAGCCCAGTACTGATCCTCAAAAGTAATTTTAACCGTACTTACCGGTAACTTGAATTTCCTTCATAGGCTAACATTGACTGGTTTCACTTGGAAATTCTTCTAAGTGTGGAGTTTTGGAACTTTAAAATATTCTTCTAAAATCAGCCGAAATACGAATTCCGATTTACTCACCTGTTATCAGGAGAGACCTCAGTGCTGTATCTTTCAGCCCAGTACTGGTCCTGAAAAGTAATTTTAACCGTACTTACCGGTAACTTGAATTTCCTTCCATAGGCTAACATTGACTGGTTTCACTTGGAAATTCTTCTAAGTGTGGAGTTTTGGAACTTTAAAATATTCCTCTAAAATCAGCCGAAATACGAATTCCGATTTACTCACCTGTTATCAGGAGAGACCTCAGTGCTGTATCTTTCAGCCCAGTACTGGTCCTGAAAAGTAATTTTAACCGTACTTACCAGTAACTTATATTTTCTTCCATAGGAATCCATTGTCTGGTTTTCAGCAGAAAAGTTTCAAAGTGTCGATTTTCACAAACTACAAATATTCCTTAAAAATCGCCTGTATGACTTAAACGCATTCTTTCAACTGTTTACAGGAGATGCACCAGTGCTGGATCCAGGATCCAACACTGAGTAAGAAAAAGTAACGATAACAGTTTTTACCTGCTAAGTGAATTTCCTTCCATAGGATAACATTGGTGATTCTATATGAGAAAGTTTCTAAGTGTCAACTTTTAAAATACAATAATATTCCTTAAAAATCACGACTGTAACCAAAACGCTTTTACTCAACTGTTTACAGGAGATGTACCAGGACTGAATCTAGGATCCAGTCCTGTGGTTAGAAAAGTAATCCATAAAGTAACTAATTGTATTTAACTAGAAATTCACATTGAGCTGAATGTTGCATTGTGTTTGAAAATGTGTTGCCCATTGCAACAACTGTAACTACTGTACTTAAAAGTCTATTGCCTATGTGCAAAGTATTTAAACTAAAGTAATTCATTCTGAGAAAGTATTTTTGTAATGTAATGTATAATGTAATTACAATGTAATTTAAAAAATAAAATATGTAAAAGAAATTGTTTCTAAAAATGTAGTAAATCAGTATGAAAAAAATTAATATAAAAATTAATACATTTAAAAATTGTCATTTAAAAAACCTTTGAAATTCACTGAAAAAACCGTAGGTTTCAGGCACGTTATAGTTACAAATTAGCATTTTAAAAACCTTTGAAATTCACTGAAAAAACCATAGGTTTCAGACACGTTATAGTTAGAAATTAGCATTTAAAAAACCTTTGAAATTCACTGAAAAAAACATAGGTTTTAGGGACAGTTATAGTTAGTTGGACATTGCACTCGTACAAAACCCGTGAAATTCCCCGTTATAGTTAGTTCAGCTAACTATAACTCGCGCCCCCGCAATGCACTGCTGATGACGTCACATATTACATCACTCATGACATGGTCAGTGACAACACACATGATGACATCACAAATGACATCACTCATGACATCATCCACGTGATAATCTGATGCAGCTCCTCACACCCTAATATAACCTTTGATACACCCAATCTAAATTACAGAGTGCCATTCGCAAAACCATAGACACTCCAACACCAATAACTACATACCCACTCACTGATTCTTAGGTCTACACACACATCCACTCACTCACCCGTACAGTCACTCATACTTATGGTCACTCAGTACAGGACTATCATATGCACTCTTACTCCTATATAGACACTCAAACACCGCCACTCATCCATAGAGGTACTCACACACCTAGTCAGTCATGCAAATAATTAAACACACTGCCATTTACTCACCTATACAGTTATACACACACCAGCTCACTTAATCTTACAAATACTAGCACATTGTTACGCTCTTATACAATCACTGATACAAGCACACACTCATCCATACAGCCACTATCACAATCACTCACTCTCGCTTATAGCTATTTATATACTCCAATACACATATATACTGCCTTTCACATATGTAGTTACTCACACATGTACCACTGGGACATACATTCACTCACTAACACACTCTTACACACACTTACCCACCCATACAGTCTATCACAGATGCACTCTTGAAACCATCCACCCAGTGAATCACCCACTCACACATCTATGCACAGTCGCACACACCCCATCCACACAAACACTCAGGCACCCATACAGATACTCATAGAACCAATCAATAACCCATATAGACACTCATGTAGCTATTCGCAAATCCATGCATCCACTTACACACCAACAGACGGATACAGACATTCACACAGTTTAGTCACTAACCCATGCATTCAGTAAGATACGTTTAATCACTCACTTGTAGAGTCAGTCACGCACGTACTAAATCATCCATTCAGACACTTATACACCCACTCATTCTTGAATACGCCTTTCCCTATATATATTAAACATATTTAAACTTTACAGAAACACACAGTCACTGGATGATGTCATCAGTGATGTCATTTGAGATGTCATCAGTGATGTCATCAGTGATGTCACTGACCATGTCATGAGTGATGTAATATGTGACGTCATCAGCAGTGCATTGCGGGGCGCGAGTTATAGTTAGCTGAACTAACTATAACGGGGGAATTTCACGGGTTTTGTACGAGTGCAATGTCCAACTAACTATAACTGTCCCTAAAACCTATGGTTTTTTCAGTGAATATATATATATATATATATTTGCCAAATTTCAGTAAGCGATCACTCAGAGATGACAGTTCTCAAAGATGGTTTAATTCAGGTAAGCGTTTCGCTTGACCCGCAAGCTTGCGGGTCAAGCGAAACGCGTTACCTGAATTAAACCATCTTTGAGAACTGTCATCTCTGAGTGATCGCTTACTGAAATTTGGCAAATTGAAGGTCCAGCATGCTCCGGCAGCGAGCGATCTACTGCGGAGGGCGGGGGAAGACGGAAGGAGCTGTGAACAAGATAGATATAGATATATATATATATATATATATATATATATATATATATATATATATATATAAATATATATATATTCACTGAAAAAACCATAGGTTTTAGGGACAGTTATAGTTAGTTGGACATTGCACTCGTACAAAACCCGTGAAATTCCCCGTTATAGTTAGTTCAGCTAACTATAACTCGTGCCCCCGCAATGCACTGCTGATGACGTCACATATTACATCACTCATGACATGGTCAGTGACATCGTTCAGTGACATCACTCATGACATCATCCAGTGACTGTGTGTTTCTGTAAAGTTTAAATATGTTTAATATATATAGGCAAAGGCGTATTGAAGAATGAGTGGGTGTCTAAGTGTCTGAATGGATTATTTAGTAGGTGCGTGACTAACTCTATAAGTGAGTGATTAAACGTATCTTACTGAATGCATGGGTTAGTGACTAAACTGGGTGAATGTCTGTATCCGTCTGTATCCGTCTGTCTATCGGTGTGTAAGTGGATGCATGGATTTGCGAATAGCTACATGAGTGTCTATATGGTTTATTGATTGGTTCTCTGAGTATCTGTATGGGTGCCTGAGTGTTTGTGTGGGTGTGGTGTGTGTGACTCTGTACATAGATGTGTGAGTGGGTGATTCACTTGGTGCATGATTTGAAGAGTGCATCTGTGATGGACTGCTTGGGTGGGTGAGTGTGTGTATGGGTGTGTTAGTGAGTGAATGTATATCTCAGTGGTACATGTGCGAGTAACTACATATGTAAAAGGCAGTATATATGTGTGTTGGAGTATATAAATAGCTATAAGCGAGAGTGTGTGATTGTGAGAGTGGCTGTATGGATGCGTGTGTGCTTGTATCAGTTATTGTATAAGAGCGTAAGAATGTGCTAGTATTTGTATGAGTAAGTGAGTTGGTGTGTGTATAACTGTATAGGTGAGTAAATGGGTGTGTGATTAATTTTTGCATGACTGACTAGGTGTGTGAGTACCTATATGGATGAGTGGCGGTGTGTGAGTGTTTATATAGGTGTATGAGTGCATATGATAGTCCTGTACTGAGTGACTGTAAGTATGAGTGACTGTACGGGTGAGTGAGTAGATGTGTGTGTGTGTGTAGACCTAAGAATCAGTGAGTGTGTATATAGTAATTGGTGTTGGAGTGTCTATGGTTTTGACAATGGCAGTCTGTAATTTACAGTGGGTGTATCAAAAGTTATATTAGGGTGTGAGAAGATGCATCAAATTATCACATGGATGATGTCATCAGTGATGTCATCAGTGATGTCCTTTGAGATGTCATCAGTGATGTCATCAGTGATGTCACTGACCATGTCATGAGTGATGTAATATGTGACGTCATCAGCAGTGCATTGCGCGGGCGAGAGTTATAGTTAGCTGAACTAACTATAACGGGAGAATTTCACGGGTTTTGTACGAGTGCAATGTCCAACTAACTATAACTGTCCCTAAAACCTATGGTTTTTTCAGTGAATTTCAAAGGTTTTTTAAATGCTAATTTCTAACTATAACGTGCCCCGCCCCCTCCCTTCACCACTGTGCAAACGCGCCCCGTGGCGCGTTTTAAGTTGGGGGATTAAGTCCCCCTGAATCATGAGGGTCCCTGGGGTCCAACTAGCCCACCCTGTACCTCCAGTATGCGCCAGGGAGCTGCGTTGCAGAGAGGTGTTCAGAGGCCACACCCCTTTTTACATCTCTCTGCAACGCAGCTCTGTGGCGCTTTATGGATGTACCTGGTGGGCTAGTTGGCCCCCAGGGACCCTCCGGATTGAAGAGGATTTAATTCCCAATCTTAAAACGCGCCACGGGGCCTGTTTGCACACATGTCACCTGAAGCCCCGCCCCCTCCCTTCACCACTGTGCAAAGGCGCCCCGTGGCACGTTTTAAGTTGGGGGATTAAGTCCCCTTGAATACTGCGGGTCCCTGGAGTCCAACTAGCCCACCATGTACCTCCAAAAAGCGCCACAGAGCTGCGTTGCAGAGAGGTGTAAAAGGGGCGTGGCCTCTGTACACCTCTCTGCAACGCAGCTCCCTGGCGCATACTGGAGGTTCCTGGTGGGCTAGTTGACCCCCAGTATTCAAGGGAATTACTTCCCTTCTTACAACGCGCCAGGGGCGCGCTTGCAGACTGCTGCAGGGAAGGGGCGGGGCCTCCGGAACGATACAGTTTTTTTTTCTTGTTTTTTTTTATGGGAGGGGGCTGCGTGGCCCCTCTTCCCTCGGCCACTTTGGCCCCGGGGACCCCATCCCCGGGGCCTCAGCATGTTCTTTTTATTTTTTTAAAGAAAAAAACGGGAAGGGGGCCGCGTGGCCCCCTTCCCTGGGCCTCTATTGGCCCCGGGGACCCCATCCCCGGGGCATGCCCACTGTTTTTTTAATAAAATATTCGGAGGGGCTGCGTGGCCCCCTCCTCAGGCCATTTATGGCCCCGGGGACCCCATCCCCCGGGGCCGGCCTTTGCGTCTTTTTTTTTTAATTTTATTTTTTTAACAAATAATGCCTTTTTTTGGGAGGGGGGCTGCGTGGCTCCCCTCCCGTGCCACTAATGGCCCCCGGGACCCCATCCCCCGGGGCCTGGCCACTTGTTGGGGACCGTGGGGGGGTCCCCAATCCCCGCACGGTCCCGCCGGCTCCCCGCGTCCTGCGGGAGCCGGCATTGCTTTCCATAAGGGAGCTGCTGACATGCAGCTCCCCTTATGGAAAAGCAATCTGCTTTGCTTCATTGAAGCGAGAGCAGGTTTCCTGCTCTCGGTTCAATGAAGCAAGCTAGTTTGCAATGACAGGACGGGAGCCGCGCGGCTCCGTCCTGCCATTACAAACAGCAGTGTCCCGGGGTAGGCATCCCGGGACACTGCAGGAGCCGGCCCTGGGGGTGGCGGTCCCCAGGGCCACCACAGGCTGCAGGAGGGGGCCGCGCGGCCCCTCCCAACATCAACTGAGCCCCGGGGAGGTGGTGGTCCCCGGGGCTTCGGGGTCCGAAACGGACCCCCACATTTCTTTTCTAAGTGCCCGGGGAGGTGGCGGTCCCGGAGCGTGTGGGGGGCTGGAGCCCCCACACAGGTGATTAAAATTTAAAAGAAGCCCCGGGGTGGCGGTCCCGGGGCTGCGGAAGGGCGGAGAGCCCTCCCGCACCATTTTTTTGTTAAAGCCCCGGCGGGTGGCGGTCCCCGGGGCTTGGGGGGCCTTAGAGGCCCCCCAATAAAATATAAATCAACCCCCGCATGCCCCCGGGACTTGGCCCACCCGGGGGCAAAATAGCCTCGAAGCGCGGTCTCCCGCCGATTTTTAAAAGAAAATAAATGCTTTTGTCTGCCCAGGGGGTCCTTGTGGGACTCCCTGAGCAGACCTAGGGGGTCAGGGTGTTTCTACCCTGCCCCCTTTTTGCATTTTGCACACTTGTTTCTGTACCTCGGTTCTACCGAGGGACAAAATGGCTGCCAACACTTCCTGATTTGGAGTGTTGACAGCCACTTGACAGCCAATTAGCATGCAGCTCATGATCGGGAGGGTACGCGGACCCTACTCGGCCATAAATATATATGTGATTTTACTTTTGATTTTCTCAGGAACTACTGAACGGATTTACACCATTTAAGCAAAAGGCACGACTCTGAACCAAGGGCTACCTTTTTGCCAAATTTGGTGTAATTCCGTTCAGCAGTTCGGGCTGTAGCTGCGACTAAAGGTTCCTATGGAAAATTGCATGGGGAAAACACGTTTTGGGACCCCCTTTTTTCTCGGCCTCCACTTGACGAATCACCCCGAGACTTTCAGGATAGGAGCGGACCGGAGCGGGCCATAAGTTTTGAAAATTTCGCGAAGATTCAGTCGACCGGCGCCAGAGTTATTGGAAATAGAATGTTGTGAATTTCCTATGGAAAATAGGTCCTAACTATAACTATCTACTGGCGACCGCCAGTAGATTATATATATATATATATATATATATATATATATATATATATATCTATCCCAGAACTTCGCCATGCAACATCCATTAGAAAGGACGAAAATGGACCCAATGTGCAGTGCGTAAATATTTATTTGTTGCCACGCACCTCTGCCACGACGCGTTTCGACCTTCAAATGGTCTTGTTCACATAATGCGCATGCGAAGTGTCCCAAATATATATATATATATATATATATATATATATATATATATATATTTTTTTTTTTTTTTTTTTTAAAGAGAGAATTTGGGCCCTCTGCCTGTGGGCATGCAGCAGGACCTGCTGATAGCAATTATAATAATTATTTTTTTTTAAAAAAGAAAGAATTCGGGAATGCAGCAGGACCCTCTAAGGGCAATATTTTTTAAAAAGAATGTAAAATAATTTGCAGCTTTGTGCCCTTAAATTCCTGTTTTTGTGATGTTAAAGTTGCTAATTTTTACTGCAATATCCTGGTTGGGGAGGGGTCTGCTTTGAGGGACCTATTCTGTAGCTTTAACTTTGATTGCTGGATGTAGCAGTGTTAGTGAATATAGGCTTAAAAAGCTTGTGTAAAGTTGATAAAAAATCTTAATTTACTGAAAGGCATATGCAGACCACCCCAACCCAGAGATCACCAAAATGAGAACTTTGCATATAACCTGGAAAGACATATTGTTTGAGCAGATATTGCTTACCCAGTACCAGCCAAGGTGCTGAAACAGATTATCAACACGCAACTCATGACACACCTGGAGCAGAAGCAGCTACTCGACGCCTCCCAATCCGGATTACGAAGCAATCGCAGCAGCGAGACTGCCCTGATTGCAGCCACCAGCGACATCCGAACTCTCCTTGACTGAGGAGAAACAGCAGCTCTGACCCTCCTTGGCCTTTCGGCAGCCTTCCACACCGTATCACACCGCATGCTGATTGAAAAACTCCACTACATCGGCTTCCAAAGAGTCGCACTAAGATGGATCATCTTCTTCCTCACTGGAAGAACCCAGAGGGTCTGCCTACCACTCTTCACCTCCAAACCCAAGGAGATCATCTGCAGTGTCCCTCGGGGCTCATCCCTGAGCCCCACGCTCTAACGCATATATGACCACATTGGCCAACATCGTTGGATCTCACTGCCTCAACATAATATCCTACGCAGGTGACACCCAACTCCTCCTCCTCCTCCTCCCTCACCGACGACCCTACCCACCACCAAGACCAACTTCCACAGATGCATGACAAGCGTCACTTACTGGATGAATTAAAACTGCCTGAAGCTGAACACAGACAAGACTGAAGTACTGATCTTCGGCAACAACAGCAACCCATGCAACGACGCCTGGTGGCCCGCAGACCTGGGACACATGCCCACCGTTCACGCCAGAAACTTCAGACTCATCATATAGATAAGAAGCTCACCATGAAATCCTGGATTAACGCCGTCTCCTCTGCCTGCTTTCTCACTCTGCCCATGCTACATAAGATCTTCAAGGGGCTACGCCTGCACACCAGTCGCACCGTGACACAGGCCGTCATCACCAGCCGACTGGATTATGGAAATGCTCTCTACATAGGAATCGCTGCACACCACCTACAGAGGCTTCCAACCATACAGAGTGCAGCAGCGAGACTAGTCCGGGACCTCCCCCGACGAACCCACATCACACCCCACCTAAGGCAACTCCACTGGCTTCCCGTACAGAAGAGATGCTAATTCAAGCTGCTGACCCACGCAGACTAGGCTCTACACAACCCAGGACCCGCCCACATCAACCACCGCCTAAACTTCCACCAACCGTCGAAGATTACACTTCGTTTCCCTTTCACTTTCCCACACTCCTCACATCTACCAAAGGAAAAGTGGAGAATGCTCCTTCTCCTACATTTCAGCAAAGACTTGGAACAGCCTCCCCACGCAGCTCTGGTCCATCACCTCACTTCCGGAATTCCGAATGGCCCTCAAGACCTGGCTTTTCGAATGAGCCGCAGTGTTATATAAATCCTGATTGATTAAGTGACTTTTGCCTGGCAGTACATTTGCTATCCTGCATCGTAGGTAAGCAAATATACCGCAATCTTAAATGCAGCCACTGCTCTGTTGTGCATGGGAAACCAATACAGCAAAGTCTCACATAATAATGGCAACTCTGCGGACCTCACACAGGCTGAGGACCTCTCTATGCTGTGGTACAATATTTAAAGCGCTCTTGTGATGCACAATACTTGCATTTCTCAGCAAGTATCAGTCAGCAGAATGTATAGTGGCTGCTTTGTATTCTCAAAAGTTTTGAGGGAATTATGCAAACATAGCAAAAATGCAAACGTAAAAATAGGTACAGTACAGGAGTCTGGCATCTCATGACTCTGCTTGCCCAGTGAGAATTCTTTGACATCTGTTAGAGCAATTTAGCCTTTAAATAATTGCCCATTGGAAACACAATTTTGTAAATATTAACATAAAAAGAACTTTAAGAATCTGAATCTTTTTAAGGAATTGTTCTTGTCAGTATGCATCATACATCCTCAGTTCACATAAAAGAAGCAGATGATCTATGGAGTTTAAGATCAATGTAGTGCACTAACATAAGGAAGAAGCAATCCCCTGTCTCCGAAGAATGCAACAGGTCCGTTATCAGTGACTCAAGCCTGGACACCATATCGGTTAAGTATTAGGCACCTGCATCAGATTGGGTGGAGGCAGTGAAAGGCTCTGACCTGAGTAACATTTCTGCTCCTCCTTCCCACTAGTACCAGCAGAAGTCTACGCTCCATTTAGTTGCATGAAGACCAGAACCTATGAAATTTCAAGGCATGACTGATTGACTGTATGAAGTCTCCTTTTAGAAGAACTGTACCCATGAGAAAAGTTTGCATTTTAACCCTGTAGGGCTTAATTTTTACTTGATCTGAAAGGGGCCATGGAATTTCAATCAGCCAAATGGATTTCTGGTTTCTGGCTGATGAAGAGGTTTCCAGAGACTGACTGTTCTGTTAGAACCAGACATCCTGATTTTCTTGACTGATGTTCATACTTACTTACTTATGCCTACCACCCCTCCTGGGGTATAGGCCATCAATCAGGACTCTCCAGCCATCTCTGTCCTGGGCTTTTCTTTTTAATCTGACTCCAGGTGTAACCCATCTCCTTGCAGTCAGCCTCGACACCAGGTGTTTCTTGGGCTTCCTCTTTTCCTTTCCCCTTTAGGATTCCAGGTGAGGGCTTGTCTGGTGGTGTTTGATGCAGGCTTGCGGTGGGTGTGACCTATCCAGCCCCGGTGTCTTTTTCATGATCTCTTAATGGGCAGGGAATTGGAAAGTCTCCAGCCATAGGTCATGGATGCTGATGGTGTTTGGCCAGCGGATTTGGAGGTTTTTCCTCAGACAGTTGTTGATGAAGCTCTGGACTTTGTTGGCAGTGGTCACTTTTGTCCTCCAGATTTCTGCTGGTATTAAAAAGCTGGATCTTGGTTTGCAGCGTTAGGTCCTTGCAGCTCCAGATTTTCTTTAGCTGAATGACTTACACTGACTGACAAATTTGGAGCACCAGCCTGTGATGCAAGCTCTGTTTCTCATGCAGAACAGTCCTGGTTTGTCTTGACTGCATTGACGATAGCAAAAGATCTGGATGCTTCAGCTACATTCCTATTAGATGACGGGGCATTGTTCCCAAAATAGGCTACTAGTCTGAAAGCCTGTTTGTTCATAGTCTTTTTTTTTTTTTTTTATAGACCTCGCAAGCCTCGAAAAATCATAAAAAATTTAATAATCAACTCGACCTAGCTTTAATGTACTTGACCCGTAAACTGGTCCCAAATTGTGTGATTATAGGCAAATATTTTATTTCACAGAGCCGCCTTTTTCTTCATGATCACAAGAGCACCTTCAAATATGCGTATTCAGCATTTCTGTTGTACTAAAAAAAAAACACTTGTGTGATTTAATTGACTGCACGTTTGCTCCATATCTAATAAAAATCTAGCTCACATATAGAGTACGCATGACCCCTGACTTGTCACTTAGTTCACTAATAGCATTGCCATCCGTGTGAAGGCAAGAATGTTTCTCAGTTCATGTGTAAAAACTCACTTTTAATGAATATATTACTAAAGCATGATGTGGTAGTGCACTATTATTTACAGACAGCATATGTTCTATTGAAATGGCCACAAACGTTCGCACTAACATGCAGTTTTACTTATAAAACTATATAGCGTATAAACAATAGTCTTTGAAAATTGTGTTTCAGCAAAAATGATTATCACTTGCACATAACCACGTAAAGTGTTCTGATTTGTTTTCATCCTATTAAAATCTTGTTTTTCATCAGTTACAAAAAAAGTGCTTTCATACCTAATGAAATATAATTTGAAATGTTTGCTCAGTTCACTTATTAAATATTTAAATATTGTGTTAAAAAACCTGACACCCTACAGCCTTTCATTTCACACTCTTTGTACAGCATGATTTCCCCTGTTCACTGTACAAAATCCTCTACTATTCTTTCCCGTACTCCAAAGCTAATTGTACAAAGGCATAAACTGACTTTTGACATCTCTCTGAACTTGGAGCAAATGTGACCAGATAAAAACAAGATTTAAAGGCAACTTTACTGCTCATTCACACAGTGAATGAGCAGAACCCCTGTTCTTTGTCAGCTGCCAGAACTGGCCAGTAGGCCCAAAAAATAGCTTGCCCTGATAAAATCTGACTCACCATAGCGAGTAGGTGAGTAGACTTCTCGAGGCCTGCATTGCTTATTGGTTTTATCAAAAGAACAGTAATGAATATATAACCAACAGCCACCCCCAACCAGTTGACATGGAGGAGCAGGTCATCACAGCCCATGTCATACATTGATACAGAAGTATTACACCCAGTTCAAACTCCTCACCAAGCATGGTATTAGTCATCAAGTACCTGTATCGGTAGAATTCACTTCGCCATCTGATGCGAGAACCTATGAGCACCCCGGGTCTATGATCATGGCCAGCAGCCCCCACCCCCAATACTCCTAAGTCCTTCTCATGTCTACACTTTTTGAGGTTCACCTCCTCCGCAACAGCCCATTCAGCCACATCCTTCTCCCATCTTTCCACGCTGGGGCCAACTTCTTCCATCTATGTAATCGCAATCCTTCTCTTGGCAAATAGCAACAACAGGTGTAAGAACTTCAACTCCATTTTCTGACCCTTACGTCATCTGATATCTCCCAACAGGTAAACAACTGGATCTGCCACTATCGGCATTCTCACTACAGTAGCTACTCTCACCACAACAGTCATCCAGAAGGCATGTACCACTGGGCAGTTCACCCTAGTTGTAAGAAAGTTGACACAGGAGCCTGCATCTGTGGCAACCACTGGGTTTACTGGGATACATTTTATGTAGAAGTACTAGTGTCTCATACGTATGGTGCAAAAATTTGAAGTGGATTAGATTAAACCTAGTATTTCAGGAAATAGACTGGACCAACGCATAGTTCATACCATTGCGTGTCCTCTAGTTGGACCCCTGTTTCACCTTCCCAGGCCACCTAGGTAGGGATTGGGGACCAAGGGTCGACACAACACTCAGTTCTAACAACCCCCTAAAGGTGAGCAATGTGGTCGGAGCCGAAGGGAAGGTTGGCCATATATCTCTGACTATGGCTGCTATACTGGCGTGTGTTAAGAATTGCCCAGGCCCTAGTCCATAGGCTTCTCACGCTGCCTCGAAGGTAATAACTTCATCATTGGTGAATAGATCTCCCAGGGTCTTGCAGCCGCTCTCCTTCCAGTCATTATATTCAGAGTCCGCAAGGGTCTGGAATGCTGGTAGGTCCCAAAAGTTGAACTCTCGAGCAAACACCACCTTGACAGTCCTTTCCCAAAGGGAAGCCATGTGTCTGACAAGGTATGGTACCGAGCCTGTATCCCGTCCCCCTGTCATCAGCAGTTGCGGGAGAGAAGAAACTCTCTTCTCGTCACCTCAGAGCTATTTCCCCAGTTACTCCCTTCAGGAAGCCAATGCGCCGCATGCTGGAGCTGCAAGGCCAAAGAGTACAGTTCCATATTTGGGACGTACAGTGTTACCCCCTCCCCGCCCTCCCCATCAAGGGCAGAAATAGAAAGTCCTTTGCCACTCTGCTTCTGCCTCCAGCCCATATCAGAGTAGTAGGGAGGGAGTGCAGTCTCTGAAAGATTGCCCGGGGAAGGGTGGCAAGCTGCATAGTATACAGGCAGCGAGGTAAAAACACAATCTTGGCAACGGCCACTCGGCCCATAAGGGTTGGTGGGAGGGTAGTCCAAAAGTGGACCGAGGCTCCCATTCTCTCAGTAATACCTTCTGTGTTATGCTGCCTGCATTTTTGTGGCGTGTGTGCAACTAGACCCTCAGATATCGGAACTGATCAGTCTCGCAGCGTAGGGGTAAAGAGGTTGGCTCCTGGGCAGTCAAATTACCCAAAGGGAAGAGCAACTGTTTTCTTTGGTTTATTTTAAGACCCGTAAGCTCCCAAAATCCTTCCAAGTAGTTTAGTTAGGAGTGGGAGGGACCTCCGAAGGGCTGAGAGATAGAAAAGGGTGGCATCCACGTAGAGGAACACCAGATGGTTGACAGCCCCACTCTGATTTCACAGTCAGGCATGACCTGTTGAATCTGTATTGCCAGGGGTTCCAGAACTATAGCGAAGAGAAGGGGGATAAAGGGCATCCTTAATGTGCTCTTGCCCACCACCCATGAGTTTGAGCATAATCGACCAACCTTCCCCCTAGCTGTTGGTTCAGTATATAGGAGAGACACCCAGGCCCGGAAATGTACACCAAACCCCATTTCCTCCTACACCTTCATAAGGTAGTGACAGTCAACCGTGTCACAAGCTTTAGCAGTGTCATTGGGGACAACCACCAATTTCTTTTCTCTACTCTGCATCTCAAGTCTGACATGCATCAGCTGCCTCCGGTTCATAGTGGTACTACTCCCAGGGATAAACCCGCATTTGCCCTCCTGGATCAACTGAGAAGTCACCGGGCGCAGTCTAAGAGCCAAAGCTTTACAAAGCACCTTCGTATCCGTGTTAATCATCGTGAATGGGCAATAGGCGGAGGGATCTGAGGTGTTGGAGCCAGGTTTCAAAACCATAGAAATGCAACCTTCATGCATAGACTGGGGCAACACTTCAGTGTCCCTGGCTTCCTGGTACACCTCAAGCAATTGTTGCGTGAGCACAGGGGTAAAAGCCTGATAAAAGTCTCCCCCGGACAGACAGACAGGCAAGTGCCATCCAGATCTCCCAGTCTGTTTGTTCGTTTAAATGATATTTAACTATGGCTTGACAGCATCGCTGTCATCCAAACCGTTTATCACTAGTCTTTTTTTTGTTTTTAATAAACATAAATACAGTGGGCTTCATAGGCCTGTTACTCTCTCACCACATGCTATTGGATGTGTGATGTCTCATCTGCCTCCTTTGGAGTGCTTCTTTTGCAACGTGTGCCTTTGCAACGTGTGAGGGACTATTTTACATCGTAAGAGTACAAACCATTGTCGCTGTTTGGCACATTCAATTCTTTATCGCAAATGTTTTCTATGCATACACAATCCTTCTTTTTTTGTATTTCCTTTCACTGCAGAAGCCTTTTTTATTACATTTGTCAGGACTCGAGTACAAGCCTGACCTTCAGGTGGCTGCCGTATGAGATTGTCCCTTTGTTGATGGGTAGAGTCTGACCTCAAGCTGGCTGTAAAAGCCCGTACTTAAATGATCCACACCAGCAGGTAGATTAAATTCACTTTTATTGAATTTATGATGCCAAGACGCTGAGCCCATCTGCCAGCGTCCTTCAGCTCAGTCGTTCCTTATCAACTGCCTCAGACTATCCGTCTTCCAAGGCAGGAACGTAGAACTTGGAACAATGCTTGGAAGATGCTAAACATGCAAGCGTGTACAGAAAATATAGAACCAGAACAAAACAGGAGTGTCGCCCCACTGCTCGCAGAGCAGAAAAAAATAAAATGATGTTAACCTTATTATTGTTTTATTTTTCCTTTGCTACATGGCTCGGGTTGGGGCAGGGTGGGGCTGGGATCACAGGGGGAGGAGTGGTTTGCACACTCCGTGCGCATAACTGCTTGGCCGGCTGTCTTGGCCAGCCAAACAGTCATGCGCACTTTGCATTTTCCCCACCAGGCTGTAAGGCACAGCCTGGTGAGGAACATGCAATGGGCCCCGTCTGATACCGAACCACGGCGCTCAGACCAAACACAACGCTGCATTACAGCGTTGTGATTGGCTATGGGGAGCCTGGCTGCTTCTTGGTTTGGATGTCGCCTAGAAGAGAAGCAGCGAGACGGCGGCCGTTTTAAAGGTACGTTTTTTTGTTTTTTAATATATATATTTCCCTGCCCCCGCCCTGTCACCACCGTTCCCAGTCAGCCGCCACTGGAACAAAATAGAAAACATAACAAAGCTAGGATGCAACACTGGCCACCATGAAGTCTTTCGAAATTAGCAACAAAAGCTGTGATCGTACCAGATTGCCATCAGCCATCTCAAGGTCATGCAGCAGTGATCCTAGTCTCTCTCGTTGCCTTCTCTCGTCCCCATTCACCTCTTTCTTCCTCCACCCCAGTTTCCTTCCTCCCAGTCCCCAATCTGAACCATTTGGTCTAAAAGAGAAAGCCTGTTGGTCCTAAATGTCATGTACCTGTCTCAATAGAATTTCGAAGCCAGTTCTACCATTAATGAGAAGCCAAGTACTCCACCTTTATAGTTGAATGTGATTTCCGTACCTAAGAAACGCAGGATGATCAGATGCTTCTCTGCGATGCAGGAAGATGATGGTCTATGTTAAATAGATGTATCTAAATGACTACAGATAGCTTTCATTGTGGAAAGGATACAGTAGTACTTTTGTGTTATGATCTGTACTAAGCAAAGTATTGGGATGTGTTGATGGCACAAAGAATACTCGGTATGTAATGGACTTTAGGGTTCTAGACTCTGGCAGGCTGTACTGGAGCTGGAGTCTGGCATGAAGCAAGAAACTGTTGGTGGTGTTTGAACATTTATTGGAATAAATCCATCTATCAGTCTACTTTGATCCTGTGGGGATTAATCTTATCACTTTGGTTTGTACTGGAGGCTTATACTATGAGTCTTATATTTTGGACTTCATACAGAATATTGAATGTCCTTACAGTGGTGGCTGTGGCTGTTGTCTCTGCTAGGAGATATCTGTCTGCATCTCATGAAATATTGAACAGTGGTTCCCTTGGATTCACTTATCTGCGTATAAGCTAAACTACTTTCTGAAGCCCAAGAATAATAATGGAACAAGGTGAAATGTATTCAACTTCAGGATCAAACAAACATTAAATATTAAAAATATAGGATGGAGAAGCTACTCAAGTTGTCATGTAAGCACGAGGGATAAATATAAAACAGAAGAAGTTTCTAAATCAATTAGTGCAGCATTATGTTTCATAGCTGACCTCGCAATCCATTGCCAACAGTGTGATAATATTTAATCATCTGTAGCAGTTCTCTTTTAACGTGCATGTTTCACATTAGAATGACAAATGTCCTCTATGACCTGAGCTTTATTTTTTAAGTCCTATTCAACAATTGACTCTTCTCAATTCTACTGGAAATTGACTGTAGTCACAGATTAAACGAGTAATGACAAGACCAGTACCAGTAGGTCTGGCGTTTGCCCCCAGCCTTTTGGCTTTGTCAGTGCTTGTTTTGCTTTCTTAGTTTTATAAAACTCTATTTTTGAGGAAAAAAACAAGCATTGCTTACAATACCCCAACCTACTGCCACTTATCAGAATTGAAGATGCATCAGCAGCAAGTGTTGTGTTCTGTTTATAAATGCAATTCTGCAAGATTAGTTAGTAAAATGAGTAATAATGCTACAAATGTGTCTTTTCTGTTGTATGACAATTATCAAATGCGAGAAGCAGTCCGTAAGGCTATTACTATGCTCTCAGCATCAGCCAACAAAATGGGGGATCATATAAAAGCATTTTTCATCCTTAAATAACTTAAAAAAACTTTTCTTGTCATAGCTCCTCTTTGTGTTTTACTTACTTAAGCAGTCAGAATAGACCGTCGCACTCCTGGCTTGCTGGAAACATGTGACTACCAAGCTTTTACTAAATTTGAGTAGTTTTTTAAAAGTTTGTTCTGTTAACAAAGGTAGTTTCTCCCCATTGGAGGATTGTACTTTTCCTTGTTCCCTATTATAACATCAGATGGGGGCTTGGTATGTATCAGTCTCTTGCGGAAGTTGGCCAGGTTTATTGCTCATCTGACAAGATGGTGTGTGCATAGGTACAGTATCATCCAAGTTGAAATGAGTACCACTTTGGTTGACTTCCATCGCTATCAGTTCACTTACAAATTATGCGGAGCACCTGGCAGTGGATTCAAGATGTGAATCAACTTGCGACACATATCAGGTGTGTCAGAAATAGTTAAATCAGGATTGGGGCTCCAGAGAATTATTGAAATTAAGTCTTGGTGTGTTCATCTTGCATTTGAGATTTCCTTCTGGAGTGTGGAAAATCAGATGCAACGTGGCAGGATTTAACAAGTCATTCTTCTGAGTCTGACCTGGAGATTTCACTCTTGAGGTCTTCTCTAAACCTCTGTACCCCGCTTCTCGTTGCAACAAATTTGCTCCCTTTCTCGTTTGTACACGTATCTTACAGACCCTCACAAAAATAGTTTCGTTCGCCACATTTGAGACCTGACAGCCCTTTGATGGAGCCTTTGTTTAGCCTAGAGTGGAGGGTGTATATTCTGGATGTAGAAGCACCCTCAGAGCTGGCGGCTGTCTCTCGCCTCAGTCATACACATTTGAAAAGGACATTTCACTCCAGCCCATTTTTATCATAAACATTTAATGTTTCACCCGGCGTTTGTTTTGCACACTGGAGATTGAAGCAATTCTATCTAGGTGGAGGTTAAGTTTATAATTCACCTTGAGGTCTGTTGTGGCACTTTAATTATCAGCAGCATCACCTGTCATCGGAAGACATTGGAAAACGGTGTCACATCCTCTCCTGCAAAGCAAAGAAGTCTAATTAAAGTCAAATTTCTCTCTTTCGTGCCAGTCACACAATTGACCAGTTTCTCATTAAATAAATTCTGTCGGTTACTGTATTAAGAACAGATGAACTGGTGAAAGCGTTGCCTGCATATAGTGAACCCTTAGATTTGTGAGGGACTGGCAGAGCCCTCTTCTTTGTCTCTGTGCATCACTTCATCTGTCATGCTTCATTGGAAGTATATGCTTTGTTCACTCCTAGGATTTCTCATCCGGTGTGATGGGCAGGTATTCTTGTGAGCCACCATGAAGTGTAATGCGAGTGCAGGAATGGGATCCACTAAGAGTGATTTATTTCACACCTGTACAGAACAAAAGTGCTGTTGCAGGATCATCTGCTTTTGTGTTGTAATATCTTCTTTTGCTCCCCCTGGACCGCTGTAGGTCTTAGAATACTTTTTAAAGTGCCTTCAGCTGCTTGGGTGAAAGCAAAGAGAAGTGGCCAACAGACCTTGAGAATAGGTGAACTGTTATGAATAACCATTGTGTTCATTGAAGGAGTCCTATAAAGAAGGTGAAAAATTTAAACATGCAATTGATTAAAACGATAGATCATGTTATGATCCTGAAGTGGGCATGGCGGCTCCGAGTAACAGAAAAGGTAGTGCTTTTTCTGTGCTGTGCACAAATTGAAGCAAAATGTCTATTTTAACACGCTGCATACAACTGTACTAATAGAAATATGAGAAATCACTAAAATAATAGAAAAGTGAGAAAATGTGGGGTATAAGGTGCTCTACCATGACTGTTACGAGGTACCATTGACTCCTCTTTTAGTTAGTTGGCCGATTTCAGGACTTAATGCCACCAAATGGGTGTGACTTTGTGGCTAAAAACAAACTGCAAAAAGGACATGAGATAACAGATGAGGTATAAAAAATAATGGTCACAGAAAAATAGTTGTAAAGAGTATTTTCCATTGTGGTGCTGTTATGAGATCAGGGTGGACATCCACTGCCTGCATCTTAAATAGGCCTCATAGTTTTACAGGGATAGTCTATGGAATCTCATAGAACCCCTTTTTATGTAGGGTCGTTCATGCCTATTGAGAGATGGAAACTCTTGTAATTGTTTCTGTGGTTTGTATTTAGTAGGAACAGCACTAAACTGCAGTCTGGATATCAAGCGGAACTGGTTAGCTTGTAGGTGTGCCGGTTTGACTCAATAGGAAAAGTTGTTTTTGCACTTTGAACATTTTTGGAGCGCAGTTTACCCAAGTCACTTTGTAACTGCAGATGTTTGAAGCTGGTTCCATGTCTGTGGGTCCATTCCAGAGGCGACTATAAAAATAGTGATGATGTTTTCCTTCATGTGACAGAACAGAGTTGGTGTGGGAGTACTACATAAGTGTGGCTATAAGAAGGTTATCTGACAAAGTCATTCTGTTCTCACCTAGGCTCTGCAAATTTCCCATTGTTTTACATATGGTTGTTCAGCAGAACTTCAGACTTATTTCCAGAGGACTATATGGCCAGTTGCTTGAGTCCTAAATAGTTCTTGTCTTAGCACCCAAGTAGTTTGTGCCTAATTACAGCGGTTACTCTGTTTAAGACACAACGCCTAGAGGCAGTGCCCCAAGGCTTATAGGTTCTCTCCTGTTCGCTGTTCCAGAGACTACTCAAGTTGAGCTTTCCCCCTTTACTAAATGTCAGTGTTTCACAATGGCTACCATGCACTTGGCTGCAGGACCGTTGTGCTATGCCGTGCTCGAGATGGAACACTGCCGCTCGTTTGCCCAGGTAAGACTTAGGGGCCGATTCCGATCTCGGTCGGAGGCGCACCCAATACCATTCGGTCGGGAAAAAAGCCATGCGAAAGCCAGTTCCCCGACCGATCCGTACAGCACACCGAACGAGCAAGTACGATGCGCACAACAGCAAAAATTCCGGCCGAGCCGTACTCACCCAAACCAGGTCCTGTTCTCCGACCGAGGCGAATCCGGAAACGCCGAATCGAGTCGCACGGAAGGGAAAATGCAGCCCCGTCCGGCCGGACAAGTACGATGCGCTTTCCGTACGCGCCGAACCCGTCGCTACGCACGGCACGTCAAAGCATCCGGGAGAGGCGCACATAAGCTCCGAATCGCGCCACAACACGATCCACGGCTACGAGACGAACACAGCACAGACGAGGACGACGCGAAGCGACGAGGACGAAGCGAAGCGACGAGGACGAAGCCAAGCGGCGAGGACGACGCGAAGCAACGAGAAGGACGAACGACACGAACCAACCATGAATCCCTTCGTCCCGATCATACCAATATTCTACATCTACTACCGGAACAGGCACGGACGCGTACGGCGCAGAAGGTAAGTCAGACACCAACCACAAAACACATACAACACGTACACGACACATCACACACATACACTGGGAATCTGAATATACTTACACCAGCAACAGCAGCACCATAGGGGCGGGATGCCCATCACCAATGCCACATATGCACACAGGGGCCTGAATGCGCACCACCACCCCTACCCAGGGGGGGCTGGATGCCTACCACTACTACCACCCTTAGCCAGGGGGGGCTGGATGCCTACCACTACTACCACCCTTAGCCAGGGGGGGCTGGATGCCTACCACTACTACCACCCTTAGCCAGGGGGGCTGGATGCCTACCACTACTACCACCCTTAGCCAGGGGGGCTGGATGCCTACCACTACTACTACCACCCTTAGCCAGGGGGGCTGGATGCCTACCACTACTACCACCCTTAGCCAGGGGGCAGGATGCCCACCACTACTACCACCCTCACCCAGGGGGCTGGATGCCTACCACTACTACCACCCTTAGCCAGGGGGCAGGATGCCCACCACTACTACCACCCTCACCCAGGGGGGCTGGATGCCTACCACTACTACCACCCTCACCCAGGGGTGGCAGGATGCCTACCACTACTACCACCCTTAGCCAGGGTGGCAGGATGCCTACCACTACTACCACCCTTAGCCAGGGGGGCTGGATGCCTACCACTACTACCACCCTTAGCCAGGGGGCAGGATGCCCACCACTACTACCACCCTCACCCAGGGGGGCTGGATGCCTACCACTACTACCACCCTCACCCAGGGGTGGCAGGATGCCTACCACTACTACCACCCTTAGCCAGGGTGGCAGGATGCCTACCACTACTACCACCCTTAGCCAGGGGGCAGGATGCCTACCACTACTACCACCCTTAGCCAGGGGGCAGGATGCCTACCACTACTACCACCCTCACCCAGGGGTGGCAGGATGCCTACCACTACTACCACCCTTAGCCAGGGTGGCAGGATGCCTACCACTACTACCACCCTTAGCCAGGGGGCAGGATGCCTACCACTACTACCACCCTTAGCCAGGGGGCAGGATGCCCACCACTACTACCACCCTTAGCCAGGGGGGCTGGATGCCTACCACTACTACCACCCTTAGCCAGGGGGCAGGATGCCCACCACTACTACCACCCTCACCCAGGGGGGCTGGATGCCTACCACTACTACCACCCTCACCCAGGGGTGGCAGGATGCCTACCACTACTACCACCCTTAGCCAGGGTGGCAGGATGCCTACCACTACTACCACCCTTAGCCAGGGGGCAGGATGCCTACCACTACTACCACCCTTAGCCAGGGGGCAGGATGCCTACCACTACTACCACCCTCACCCAGGGGTGGCAGGATGCCTACCACTACTACCACCCTTAGCCAGGGTGGCAGGATGCCTACCACTACTACCACCCTTAGCCAGGGGGCTGGATGCCTACCACTACTACCACCCTTAGCCAGGGGGCAGGATGCCCACCACTACTACCACCCTCACCCAGGGGGGCTGGATGCCTACCACTACTACCACCCTCACCCAGGGGTGGCAGGATGCCTACCACTACTACCACCCCCACTCATAGGATGGACAATGCATGACACAACAAGCACACCACAACCTAGGGAATGCAAGATTAAGACATCCCCCACCACCATGACAAGCGTGTGTAGGCTGTGTCAAATGCCTACAACACCGAACATGACTTTCAACATACAATGTGACCCCCTAGCACATGTGCCACACATATATGTGTGTGGCACCCACAATGCAAGCAGCCCATGACCATTGTGGCAATGGGGCCTAAACCCCCATCATCACAGTGACCAAAAGGTAAGTGTGGGGTCCATAGCTGAAGCACATTTTGACCATTGTGGCAATGGGGTCCAAACCCCCATCATCACAGTGACCAAAAGGCAAGTGTGGGGTCCATAGCTGAAGCACATTTTGACCATTGTGGCAATGGGGTCCAAACCCCCATCATCACAGTGACCAAAAGGCAAGTGTGGGGTCCATAGCTGAAGCACATTTTGACCATTGTGGCAATGGGGTCTACACCCTCATCATCACAGTGACCAAAAGGTAATTGTTGACAAAGAAAGAGCTGCAACTGCCAAACTGCATGGATCATTCCTGCTCACAGAACCAAAAACTCATCTGTGGCAAAGTAGTGTATGTGTCCCATTGCAACATAAATTGGGGGAGCCAAATACTGCAGTGCAAATGAAACATTCCTTTGGCCATGTGCAGACAAACAACACCCATGGGGGCTGAGACCGTCAACAGTCATCAATGACACAATGACAGAAGTGACCATCAGAATGCAGAACCACATATTTGCACCAATGGGCACACAAATGCAGATACCCTGTGGAGACAGCAGATGTGAGGTGAACAGATACCATACCATGGCAGCAATGGGACACACAAACCATGATCACTGTGCTGACCGATGACCTAGGAGTCCCAGGGACAGCAGGGGAAACACACCAAACAACATACAGCCAATGGCACACCCAAGATATGCCAATGCAGTGGTGCAGATGCACAAACACAAACAGGCAGACCAACACTGTCATCATACACAGCAGGTGAGGGGTGGGGGTGCCAGTGTCCCCAGGCAACCACACAACACATGAGGAGAGCTGAATACCAATCATACAGATGTGCATACACTGCCACACTAAGGTAACTCATGGATCCAAATCCCCTATGTGGGCAAGCAGGCATTGTCAGGTGAGAGGGAGCACAAAACACACATGTCACACAGGCACGTAGGAACAACAACTGACACAGCAAGTCACAGACACACCACAGCACCACCCCCAGGGCCCCCACAATGTGGTGACCCTGGGCTGAATAAAAATACCACTGTGATGACAAAGCTAAATGTCGTTCACACTATGAACCACAGTCAGGTGTCCTGAGCAACAAACTACCATCACACCTACACAAGCACAAATCAATCAGCATGGCCAGTAAGCCAAGGCCAACATGGAGGCAGGGGCCTAGCCGGGCAACAACTCTCATCTGCACACACTCAACACCACACCCCTCGACCTCCAACAATGTGCAGCAGTGAAGTACACATGCACTGGTGACATTGCACATGCACCCATGACTATTCCAGGGTGGTGGGTGGGAACCAAGGTGTAGAAACACATCACACATGGCCACTCAACAAGACTCCTGAATGTCTGACACACTGCACACTACGCTGTACATGGACATGACGGCAATACCACACCGACCAATGGGATCCCAGCCACAGTCACACACCAATGAAGAAGCCAAGGTCACCCACAACGAACACACATAGACAACTTCCAACATTGCAGCTCTGACCCTGAGGAGTGGCAGCAGTCACACACACAACATGTCACAATCACTGAAAGATAACACAAACTGGAAATCACATGACAGGGGCAAACAACAAGTGCCAAGGGGAAACCTGACTGTGACCCATCTGCGTCTGCACACAAACTCAGCCCTGACAGCAAACACACCTATGGGTGACACCCTGATGACCAGTAATGTGCCATGCACCCACATCACAGAGAACACAGGGAGAAGACTTTGGGGGAACATAGCTCAAGTCAGCAAGCATCACAAACAGGTACAACACTAGGGATCACAGCATGCGCAGATGAATGGAAGTGAACACACAGACATGCACATACAACACACACCTTGGGTGCAGGCAATGTCACACGTGTACACACTGCCATGAGGGGACTCCACTCCTGTGTGAGGAAAGCTGTGCCATATGTTGCCTCAGTAGGGCCCCATCATGTCAGCTGAGCACTTGGTCACACAATCAACAATTAGCACCAAATGAGGGCTCCCATCACATCAGCCTGGTCATGGATGTGCCAACGGAATCATCAGCACAGATCCAACACACTTGTATAGCAATGTTGCACTGACTACACGGATGAGTCCCTCCCCATTGATGCCCAAACCTGCATGTCCACTGGAGATGGCAACACGGTCAGGGAAGTAGACAAATGCAACGATGGCAGGCACAACAGATGTGCAGGGGTGGAAGCCACAGATATGAAATTGCCAATGTAAGTAGGAAACCCATTGCCAAATACTGAACACATGACACCCTCAGATGCTGCTATTGATGACATGGATACACCACATGATAGGACACATTCCCCCTGGACCACATGGGTTCCTGCACAGTAACACTTCATAATCATGAGACCAGATATCACCATCACTGCAGCAAGGGCATGGTTAGCTGCACCAACAACATGTACATCTGAAGCATGAGCACTAGAGAAAAGAAAGTTGCTTTATTCAGCATATGTGTTGAGGCCAAACGAAGTCCTGAAAAAGAGCAAAGGCCAATGGCCAGTCCATTGTCAAAGTTCAAACAGGGTGACACTGGCAGATGTCACCCTACGCATGCCTGCACAATACCAGGGACAATCCACTAGGAGGGGCAACCGGGGGGCAGGCCAGGCACCGCAGGGACAGGATCAGGGCTCACCAGGGGGAGTCAGGGAAGGGGTGGTGGGTGCAGGAGAGCCACTGACAACTGCAGTGGAGGTGTCTGACATGGTGTGTGCCGGCACAACTGGGGGGCATGACACAGATGTCGTGGGTGCCGGCACAACTGCAGTGGACCCTGCAGATGGGGTGGACAGGTCCGCCACTGCAGTGCCCAAGTCAGACAGGGCGGTAGTGGACTCCACTGCAGTGCCTACCTCCAGGGGAGGAGAATGGGGAACAGGCAAGGTGGGTTGGACAGAGGGGGGACACCCTCACCACATCAGTGGCACAGACAAGCGCAGCGGGGGGTGTGGTGCTGGGAGAGCAAGTGGCAGGGGGAGAAGGCCGGAGCATCTTGGGGATGGTATATCTGTGGGTGGGGGAACCTGGGGCAGGGTGTGGTGGGGGCACCTGTGCAGTGGGGGCCTGAGGGATGGAGGACGGAGACCTTGTGCCTGAGCTGCAGGGTGGTGGCGGGGTCTTGCTCTTAGCACTCCGGGGGGACTTGCGGGTGGGGGCCTCAGTCCGTCTGCGCCTGGGGGAGGGTGTCCGGGGGCGAGGGGCACTCTGCTCCGTGTGGGTGGGCTTCCTCTTCCCCCGGGATGCTGGAGCAGCTTCATCGGTGGGGAAGAGGCCGAGGTCACAGAGGAAGAGCTGCTGTGACTTTGGGGTTGCAGGTGAGGCAAGGGAGGGTGCTTTGGAGGGAGAGGGAACTGAGGACTGCGCAGTGCATGTGGATGCGTGTGTGTGTTCCAGGGCCCCATCCCCTGTGAGTCTGGCTTCAGTCCCCTGAATGTGCGTGCGTGTGCGTTTTGTCATTGGCGTGTGTGTCAGTGTGCTGGATGTGTGTGTGCTGGTGTGTGCCTGTGCCAGTGTGTGTGTGCCTGGGATGGGTAAGGTGCTGGGGAGTGTGGATGGAGCAGAGGCAGGAGGGGTGAGGGACCGTTTGAGGAGGGACACTGCTGCCGTCAGGGAGGAGTCCATGGACCTATTGCCCCTCTGTAGGTCAGACATGCCCGATGAGATGCCCTCCATGAACGACACCAGCTGAGTCAACAGCGCGGTGTGCGCATGGAGGACACTCAGCATGGCTGTCTGCCCTACATGGAGCTGGCGAAGGAGGTACACAGACTCCTCACTCAGGGCAGCAGGGGACACAGGGGCAGGGGGTGCGGTGCCTGGCCCAAAGGAGACACGCTCCCGGACATGGGAGCCTCCACGGACCTGGGGAATGGGAGCCGATGGGAGGGCGGTGGTGGTGCTGGTGGTGGCGGGGACAGCAACACTAGCTGGGGTGTGGTGGCTGCTGACACCCGCCTCCACAAGGGAGTCATCCTCCGAGTTGCTCTGGTCCTCAGCTGAGGTGGATGCTGCTGAGGACTCCTCGGTGTGGCTCCCCTCGCCCTCCGTGCCACTGGGTCCCTCCGACCACTCCTCGGCTGCTGACCCAGTCTGGCTCTCCGGCTCCTCCTGGTCCGTGGAGCTGTCCCCTTCCGTGGCCGTGGATGTATCTGCAAACAATGGGGAAACAGACAGACATCAGTCACCTGCACCAAACGCACACACCACTGTGAGCACAGCACATTACAGAGCAAGCCCTGGCATCATTAGTTGTACATTGCTAAAAGTGCCCTAATTGAACAGGAGAAGTCAATTGTCAGTCTGATGCCAAGCATGGCACTCACATCCCACATGGCCTTGCACCCATCTGTCTGGTGTCTGTTGGATTGCAACACCCCAGTGTTGACACATGCACCAAGTACACAGTAGTTGGACAGTGCAGAGGACACGGTGTGGACACATCACAGCTCTTGCCACTGAGTCAGTACAGGTTTACGGATGTAAGGGATGCCCAGAGTCAAATAGGAAATGCATGTGATGCATTCCAGCGACAGACACCATGATGCACCCATGTCCTGATAGCCAGCGCCACTATGGTGTGCATGTAGCACATGTCACTCCCCTGCAGGATCACCAATCAGTAGACACATGCCATGGCGGAGGCATGACTGCAAAGTCATACATCACTGTCTCAGTGATGTATGACTTTGCAGCCAGACAACAACACTCTGCACTGTGTCACAATAGTAGGTCATGGGGAATGCAAGTCCTGGAGCTGCACAAGTGCACATGTACATCCCCCCACAACACATCCTCTTAACCCTCATCTGTCCAGGTCATACCTATTGGACATATGGGAGACCTGTGACACTACCCTCTGAACCTGAGCCCCTCACACTCTGCTGTGCATGGGGAACAGCTGCCTGAACTTCACATTTACATGCCCCAGTCTGCATGGGCAGCTGATCAGACACCTATGTGTCACACAAGTATCGTCTCCTATGGTCACATCTCCAGTGGCATGCTGAGCCCCTACCAAGAAACTCCACAGCAGTCCTGGCGACTAATCCACAGCACACTGACACAGAGGCAGACACCTGAGGGGTCAAAACACTGTGCACAATGTGTCCTCTGATACACGGGAGTGGGAGTACAGAGTGTATTGTATGGCCTGGAGTAGGCATGACTGTCCAGCCCCACATGAATGAGGGATGAGCCCTGGACTGTAGGCAGCTGGCTAAGTATGTGTGACACACGTCATATACATACTCCTGGGGCCCAAACATTGTTCCCACCCGCAGCATGGGTGTGTGCCAGGTACCCCAGCCACATGTGGTGGATCAGCTCAGCAATTGGACCACAGATCAAAGTAACACGCTGAATACATGTCAGAATACAGGCATTGTGTAAGCAATGGACCCACCCATGATGCCCACCACAGAGTCAGGGAAACAGATGCTGTCTCCCACCTTGAGTCAAGCAAACTGCAAGGACACAGTCCTAAGTGACAGAATTCCCTGCATGTAAGGGCCACACCTGGGTATCAGATGAGGAGTGGGCAGTGCACAATAGAGGGACATGGCTCCTGGACAACATGACTGCTGTACTGTGGCAGTTCAACCTGGCCCGAGGAGGGCACATAACATGTTAGACAGAGTACACAGTGCAGTCTTTGACTCACCCCCTCCTTGCTGCTCTCTGGCCTTCAGCTGCCCATCCAGGTCTGGAAAGACCACCGCCAGGATCCTGAGCATGTGGGGGTCAGGGTCCGTGTTCCGCCCCTCCTGCGAGGAGGCGACAGCTTCAGCTGGACCCGTGCAATCCTCCGGGTCCAGCCCCGAAGGTCCTGCCACCTCTTTTGGCAGTTGCGGATCCGGCGCTTGTAGACCCCCACGGACCGGACAGCCCGGACGATGTCCTTCCATATCTCATGCTTCCGATGGGCAGAAGCCTGTCAGGATGACAAAGTGATAAGGCCATTACTACACATGCAACATATCCGTGCATGACACAGTTGCATATACATGTCGCAATCACAGGGGCACATGGTGTACCCAGGCAGTGCACGGCTGCCCATGGACAGTTTTCCAGAAGTCACTACATGGTATCATAGCATGGGGAGTAAAACCCTGTTCAGAAGCACTGTCACTGCACCATACCTGTCCAGTGCAAGTCACTACACACTATGGGGGGTGACAACTACTCAGTGAGCCTGCTAGCCAGTGGTGTGCTGACTCTCAGCCTTGCTAGTCAGACAAAATGCACATTCAGAAAGGCAGTGCACAGAACACTCACCTGCTCCCCTGGTGTCCCATACAGCTTGCTGTACTGTGGAAGTAGGCTGTCCAGCAGGGCCTGGTTCTCTTCAAGGCTGAAGGCTGGGGCTCTCTCCACAGTACGTGCCATTGCAGGGTCCAGAGGGGCAGAGACAGCAGCAGTGCAGTGGCAGATGTCGTCCTGGAGCATGTAGTGCAGGCAAGTGGGCTCTCAGGGGAACATGCAGCAATATATATGTGCTGGAGAGGCAGATACTGTCCCTTGTGTCCAAAGTGATAGGTCCAAGTCGTTTGCATCTTCTGAATCTGGCCAATCCATGGAATAGCAGCACCAAAACACGCCCACAGCATCCTTCAAAATTTCAACTTCATGACATACATGATTTTGCAACATTGTTGTGGGTGACCAACTGATTTTCCAGCAACCGACTCGTTCGAATATTCGAAAACGCGTCCGTTGCCAGGCAAGCCCATTGTCAATGGGTGCGCACCGATCGGTCCATTGAGGTACAACGCGCACAGGGGTACAACGCGTACCCGCACACATTGAATGCAATGGGCCGGCCGGAGGCACCGATCGGTCCATTGCAGTACAACGCGCACAGGGGTACAACGCGTACCCGCACACATTGAATGCAATGGGCCGGCCGGAGGCACCGATCGGTCCATTGCAGTACAACGCGCACAGGGGTACAACGCGTACCCGCACACATTGAATGCAATGGGCCGGCCGGAGGCACCGATCGGTCCATTGCAGTACAACGCGCACAGGGGTACAACGCGTACCCGCACACATTGAATGCAATGGGCCGGCCGGAGGCACCGATCGGTCCATTGCAGTACAACGCGCACAGGGGTACAACGCGTACCCGCACACATTGAAAGCAATGGGCCGGCCGGAGGCACCGATCGGTCCATTGCTGTTCAACGCATCACTGTACATGTGACTGGCATATGTCAGCATGCCTGTCTCAGATGGACATATGCCAGCCACAGATAGCTCCCAGGGAGTGAGGGGCACACCTACATCACGACAGCCTGTCCAAACCTTATCATAAGGCATGTAAGGCTGCATTTCCTATTGTGTGTATGTTGGTGTACATGTTGTCCTGTGGGTGTCACCTGTGGGCAGCCACCCCCAGGCTGTGCACGTGTTAATGGGGACAGGATCCTGGGTGTTACGTGTACGTGACCACTGTGATGTGCAACTGTTCATATCTGTGCATGTGCCATGGTCACATTTCACAGTGGTGTTTGTGTATGTCATGTCACATACCCCGTGAGTCCCATGTGGGACGGTATGTTTGAGCCAGGGTGTCCCAGTGGCACAATAGTGATGGCCCTCCACAGTCTTTGTGCATGTAGTGTTTACAATGTCTCTGATTTCATGTGCACAATGGGAGACAGTCTCCACATCCACGTTGTGTGTGCATGGACTCTGATGTTGTGCGTGTGTGTCACAGACGTCCATGGCTCTCCTGCCATGGCAAGTGTGGCCACTACCTGTGGGGGTCATGTTTGTTTTGTTGTGGTGTACACATGATACTCCAGGTGATGCCAGTGTCCATGTGGCATTACAGGGTCCCTGGGAATGTGCCTGTCGTTGAGCTGTGGTGCCTGGGGCACATCTGTCCTCACATGTCACTGGGGGGTGACTGTGACACAGCATCATGATATCCAATGGGCCAACCTGGGACAAATTGATGCCACCTGTAGGACCGTGTTGACAGATGTTGGCCATGTATGTACCATACATGTCGTTCCGGTACTGCACACTTCATGTAGTTGTGCCTCATGATGATGTATGTTGGGATCTTGAGTGTGTTCAATGCCGCATATGTGGGGTGACTGACGATCTTGCTTACTTCTCCTCTGCACTGCAGGGCTCCTGCTGTCCATCGGCCATTCCCAGACCTGGCAACGATGGTGGAACGGGACAGCATCCGACGGTACCGCTTCACCAGGCAGCTGATTGAGGATTTGGCAGTGCAGTTGTCCCCACATTTGCAGCCTGGCCGGCCGTATCCTACAGCGCTGACCCCCAAGGTGAAGGTGATGGCAGCCCTACACTTCTTTGCCACCGGTACCTTCCAACATACTGTGGCGTCTGCTGGTGGGATGTCACAGACCATGTTCAGCCGTGTGCTCCGCGATTTCTTGGCGGCAATGTTGCTCTTCCTGAACCGGTACATCTATTTCCCTAGACTGCGACGACTCACTGACGTGAAGAGTGACTTTTATGCCCTGGGGAGGATGCCGCATGTCATTGGCTCCATTGATGGGACACATGTGGCTTTGGTACCACCACAGGCCCAGGAGCAGGCCTACAGGAACCGCAAGCACTACCACTCGGTCAATGCACTGGTGGTGTGTCTTGCAGACATGACCATCACACACGTGTGTGCCCGTTTCCCTGGTTCAGCACACGATGCCTTTGTGATGAGGAGTAGTCGCATCCCCAGGTTGATGGCACAGATGCAGAACCAGCGTGCCTGGCTTGTCGGTGTGTACTGACTTTGTGCCATTGTGTGTGATCTGATCTGTAGTATTCCGCCCACTTTTCCAAGTCAGCTGATGTGCACTTGTCTGTCCGTAGGTGACTCGGGATACCCCAACATGCCGTGGTTGCTGACACCCCTCAGGAACCCTGTGACACCTGCCCAGATGCGCTACAATGAGGCACATGGTCGGACCAGGAGAGTGATTGAGCGGACCTTTGGTCTCCTGAAGAGCCGCTTCCGCTGCCTGGACAAGACCGGAGGGTCCCTCCCATATGCCCCTGCGAAAGTGTGCAAGATTATCATCGTCTGCTGCATGCTCCACAACCTGGCAGTGCGGAAGGAGTTGCCTCTCATCCAGGATGACGATGACCAACATCCGCCACCTGTGGAGGATCCTGGCCTGGACCACGATGCCAGTGACGATGATGATGATGATGGTGATGGTGATGTCCGCACACAGCTCATCACCAACTTCTTTAGCTGAATGTGAGTATCCTGAGGTGTCATGTGAATGATGTGAGTTGGCATGATGTGTGGGTGGTGCTCTGGTGCTGTTGGAGTGTGTCCATGGGCTACTTGACTGGATGTGTGTTGCGATGTGTGGTGACAGGTGGGCTGTACTCCCCAACAGTGTTGACATGCTAACTTGGTTCTGGGTGGGTATCTTGTAACATGTATTGTGCATGAGTTTTGCTGTTCTGTCCTGTACTCCATTGCTTTTGACTGTGTGTCATTTCTGTCCTTCACAGGGTACTTTCAGATTCGTTTGGTCAACTGTGTCCACCGACAACGTGATTGCACATCCAGGCTGGTAGCTGTTGTGTCCCTACAGGTGATGTGCGCCACACCCATGGACTTCCTTCTGTCTACAGTTGTTGACTGTGTGCCCGCTACCAGGTGGGGTTACCTTGCATCTGTAGTGGTTACGGCATGTTGCTACTGTGTAATAAACCTGTGCTTCACTTAGTGATGTGCGTTGTCTGTGGTCACACATTTGACTGCCATTTGCTTACTGCACCTGTGGGCTACTTGACTACAACTGGGAATGGGTGTGGTGTCTGTGCATTGCACCGTCTTCCCTGGCAACATCAGTGTAGGCAATGAGTCAGATGGCCTAGGTGTGTATGTGTTGTGTAGCCCTGGTGGTGTGTCTCCCTCATATGTGTCACGTTGCCTGTACTCACATGCCTGTGTTGTCCTTGCTGTTGCAGTTCGCATACACAGTGTAATTTTGTTGTTCATCATCCCCATAACAGTACCCACGTTGGAATCACGACAGAGGCAAGTATGGTGTATTATTGTGTTTATTGTGATACATCTGTGATAATAGTGCATAGGATGGATTGTGCTGTACATGAATCTTGCAATCCCAAGTTCCTAGATGAATAGAAAGTCCAGGTAGACAGGATCCCCAGTATCGGGGCCACAGTTGTCTGACACATTGTTCCAACTTGTACTCCCCATGCAATGTGTGGGAGTAGTGTTGCCATCAACAGGGTGAACAGTCTGTGCACAAAGGCGAAAATCCAGAACAGGTTCAGGCTTCCTGGGAGTTGCGCTTGGCCATCAGCCTCTCACTTTCCCCTCCTCGGACGACCCCTCTTCTTGGGGGGGGGCCCTCAAGTGCAGGCTGCTGCGGTGCAGGGGACTCTCCGCCAGAGTCCTCCTCCCTCCCTGTGGCAGTTGCAGTTTGTTCGGTACCAGATGTTGTTGGCACACAGGGAGGTGTGGACTGGTTGCTGTTCATCTGGCGGAGGCATTGTAAAATGTCCCTGTGCACCGCCGTCATCTCATGTAGTACATCCCACTTGGACTCCACGCGGGTCATGTGGGAGTCCACACGTGACATGTGGGAGTCCACACGTGACATGTGTGACTCCACATGGGACATGTGGGAGTCCAAGCGGGCATGATGGGCAGCCTGCTGCTGTTTGATGTCTCTGAGGAGCCCCACTACCTGGCTGAGCTCTCCGGTGCTGGACTGGTACGCATCAGCTATGCGTACCAGTTGTGGGTCTTCATGCACACCAGCAACGTCTGCAAGCAGCGACCTCTGTCTCCCACCCCTCCCACCACCCCTGCTGACATGTGCAGTGTGTGCAGTTGCACGCACAGATAACCCTGGTCCACCTTGGGGGTTGGTGGTGGTGGTGGTGTCCATGGCCCCAGGTTGGTCCAGGGTCACTGCGCTGGTGTTGTTCCTTATTCTGTCCATGTCGGCAGGGATGGTATTCGTGGTGACAGTCGTTGGAGGGGTGGGTGCAGGGGGTGCAGCTGGTGGACCTGCTGGTGCTGCAGCTGGTGGTCCTGCTGGTGCAGCATGTTGACTTGCACCGGATGTGCCAGGTTGTTCTTCATCGTCCGAGGAGGACAGAGGCTGTACGACGCCAGTGAGCTCGGCATCCTCTTGAGCCTGGGACTGGGACTCCTCAGCGTCTGCTGCTGTGTCCCTATCATCACCTGTTTTTGGGAGACACAAACAATGTATGTCATGTTTCTGCAGGCATCAGTGGTTGACACACCTGACAGTTGTGACTGTGCCTCGGGGTGCGGGCCTGTACATTGTATTGTCCTAAGTCGTCACAGTCAGGGGTTGATATTGGTGTGGCACATTGTCCTGCATTATTTGGGCATTTCTATGTATTCTCTGGGGTGTGAACATGGTCTGCATTGATTGTGTTTGGTTGACAGCCAGACCTCCTTCCCACCCACCCACCCACCCAGTCAGTTATCCCACCATGGAACGTGCTTGCATTGCAGGGAGTGTAAGTTGTCTCTCAGGATGTCAGTCAGAGGTGTCCTGCTGTTTGTTGGTGCACAGTTGGCAGCAGGGCCTTGTGCTCCCCGCAGCAGTAGCCAGTGTCAGCCATCTTGTGAGTCCTTCTCCACTCCCTGTGATGTGAGCATGGTTCAGGGTGGTGTTGATGGGCCAGTTGTGAGGCTGAGCAATGTCTGTGACTACGACTCCCATCATGCTATTGCCTCCACCCCCTTCCCAGCATGCCCATGCTTCCTTCCTTTTGACTCTGCTTCCCTGTGGGGTGGGCTGGCTGTGCTGACAGGATGGCTGGGAGTGTTGTCCTGGCAGTTGTTTGGCTAAGAGTCCCAAGAGTGTCCCTGTGCTTCACACAACATAACCCAGGGTGGTGGTGCTTTGTGGGATCTTGTGTTAGGATGGAGGGCATTGCATTCTACCAGGTGGGTACTGTGGAGTTTGTGTTGGGGGGGGTGTGAGGGGAGGTGCTGGTGACTATGGTCAGTGCTGCAAGTCCCCCTTCCCACCCAGCCAGCCGGATATCCCACCATGGAACGTGCTTGCATTGCAGGGAGTGGAAGTTGTCTCTCAGGATGTCAGTCAGTGGTGTCCTGCTGTTGGTTGATGTGCAGTTCCCAGCATGCCCTTGTGCTCCCCACGACACAGCAACAGTGTCAGACATCTTTGATGGGCCTTTCTACTCTCTGTGGGATGTGCATGCGTGAGTGTGAGCTTGCTGGGCCATGTGGTGGGGGATGTAGAGCTGTGACTACGACTCCCATCATGCTATTGCCTCCACCCCCCTTCCCAGCATGCCCATGCTTCCTTCCTTTTGACTCTGCTTCCCTGTGGGGTGGGCTGGCTGTGCTGACAGGATGGCTGGGAGTGTTGTCCTGGCAGTTGTTTGGCTAAGAGTCCCAAGAGTGTCCCTGTGCTTCACACAACATAACCCAGGGTGGTGGTGCTTTGTGGGATCTTGTGTTAGGATGGAGGGCATTGCATTCTACCAGGTGGGTACTGTGGAGTTTGTGTTGGGGGGGGGGTGAGGGGAGGTGCTGGTGACTATGGTCAGTGCTGCAAGTCCCCCTTCCCACCCAGCCAGCCGGATATCCCACCATGGAACGTGCTTGCATTGCAGGGAGTGTAAGTTGTCTCTCAGGATGTCAGTCAGTGGTGTCCTGCTGTTTGTTGGTGCACAGTTGGCAGCAGGGCCTTGTGCTCCCCACAGCAGTAGCCAGTGTCAGCCATCTTGTGAGTCCTTCTCCACTCCCTGTGATGTGAGCATGGTTCAGGGTGGTGTTGATGGGACAGTTGTGGGGGGGCAATATGTGTGACTGCGACTCCCATGATGCTATTGGCTACACTGACTTGGCCAGCATACACAGAATTCCTTCCTTTGAGTGGTCTTCACTGTGTGTTGGTGTTGTTGTGGTGGCTACATGTGTGGATGTGTGTGTTAGTTCTATTTGTGCCACTGCCTAGCTGTAGTTGTGGTTGTGTTTGTACATGTGTTGGCACAGTTGGATGTGACTTTTTTGATGGCATGTGTTGTGTTTATCTGACTGACATACACATTTTGGGATGATTCTGTTCTAGTTGCTGTGTAATTGCTATGAGTGCATGGTTTGACTCTCCCCTTGACAGTGATGTGTGTGTTTTGTGGCAGTTTATTGTGTACATTTGTTGTGTACTCACCAGGCTCTGGGATGTCCTCTAGTCCATATACGCTCACTGGCGGAAGGATGGCCCGCACCTTCTCCTCCCAGGGCCTGAGGTATACTGGCTTGGCAGGAGGGCCACTGCCGGTGTATTGGCTCAGGTGGTAGTCTTTCTTGAGCAGCTCCCGGACCCTCCTGCGCACGTCATACCACCTGTTCTGGATGTCGGTCTTTGTGCGCCGACATGGTGATTGGGCGTTCACCCTGTTGATGATCCTCTCCCACATCTTGGTTTTCTGCGACATGGGGGTCTGTTGGACCAGAGTGCCAAACAGCTGTGGCTCCACCCTGAGGATCTCGTCTACCATGACTTCCAATTCACTATCTAGGAACTTGGGATTCTTCTTGGGGGGCATGGTGATGGGTGGTGATAGTGGGTGCTGTGTGTGTTGGTGTGCAGGTGAGGGTGTGTGGGTGTGTGTTGTGCTGGGTGTATGTGAGGTAGGTATTTGTTGGTGTGCTGCTGGTGTGTGGCTTGTGTGAGGGATGAGCTGTGGGTGTGTGGTTGCTTTCTCTTGGGTGCTGGCAGTGGAATGGCATTTGCAAAGGCTCATGGTAGTGATTTGTGTCCTTTATATAGGTGGAGTTGTTGGTGTGTCTTTGTTCTCTGTCCCCACCCCCCAGTATTTATTGGCTTGGTAATTGCTTGTTTGGCCTTTTTTTGGTTGATTTTTCCTTTGTGCTGTTTGTGTATGTTGGAAACGTTCTTGTGACCGAGTCGGACCGTGCATTGGTCTCGTACGGTGTTTTCCGTTTCGTTCACGCTGTGTTTGTGCAGTTTTGTATGCTGCGTACGCGTCGGTCGCGGTGTATTGTGTTGCTTCGGCTCGGTTTTGTATGCGTGTCGGTCGTACGGCTTGTCCTCCGTCCGACTCGGTCGGGATTTTCGCGCCTTGCATCGTACTTTGCGGGTTGGAGTTGGCGGGTACGATTCGGTCGGATTTGTTCCGGGTGCGTGTCGGTCGGTTGGATTCGCGTGTTTTTCCGGCCGGATTGCTATTTTCCGAGCGGGTCGGTCGGTCGGCTTAGTTTCCTGACGTGTCGGTCGGATTTATCGCGGCTTGCATCGTACTTGGCGTGTCGGGCGCCACTGGTACGTGTCGGTCGGTATTTTTTCCGGATCCGAGTCGGTCGGTGCTTTTTCCGGCCCGAATCGGAATCGACCCCTTAGTTAGAACTAATGCTGTAAAGTTTTCTCAAAGGAAATAGGGCTGACATACGTACTTGTTTGTGTGTTAAGCCATATTTTTATAATTATAGCCCTAGGGCGTCAAGATACGTGACTATACCTTTGGTTGTAATAGCGTATCTTTATATTTGTACATCTATTCCCCTGTTTACATGCTCGCAGCTATAGTTTATTAACTTTTCTTACAGCGGAGACTACCTTGGGCTACCATTCAGTAACTGTCACATATGAGTCCCTCTTAGGCAACCGAATTACCGTTCCTGATATTCTAAAATTTCTGCCCCACCCTTCTTTTAGCTCGCCCTTGGGACCTGATATTCTCAACTTGATGTCCACTTCATATCTCTATAGAAGGTTCTCTGTTTTATTCTAAAAAAACATTTGAATGCATGTAGGTAGTTCTACATATTTGTGTTCTCTTTAACAGGACTGTTTTCCATTTAACCTCTGAGGATAAATATGTGGTAAGATCCTCTTAGTCTGGGGCAACGTAGATACACTGAATTCCGTTCGCCCTATTTGAACTATTCTAGTTCTGTGTCTTTACCTAGATTAATCTTAGGGTATGTATTGTTAATTTAGATTGCTCCTGCTGTCTATGTCGTGCACCTATGTGGATATATTTATTATATCTCCCACACAGTAACTTCTTATGTTTCTTCCTTCAATCTTGTAATCTAGAAAGGCCTCTGTTCACTTCGCTCTGGGCTCTCTGACTAGATTGTCCGCCATATCCCGGTAGGAGCACCTGACGCTCTCCATCTGCGATTTGTCCATATAAGAGAGAGAGTTCATATACGGGCATAGTAGGTGTTTTTTACTTCTGACAAGCTTCCTTTGAAACCTCCCTGTGGGAATAAGGTCACTGATGCTAAATGTACACATCTGCTTTTGTAGCACATTCTTTTCTCTGGTCTGCAATGGAACTGCACTTGGGGAGTCTTCTTAAGAGTCTCTTTAAGAACCTGATCTTGATCTCTTTTCTGTTTTGATTTACGGTATATAGTTTTCATCACTTGCTTCATTTGTCTTTTTTCTTGTTTCTTTCTCTATTCTTGCCTTTAGCTGAACACACAAAGTGATTCTTCTTTTCTCCTTTTTTCCCTTCAACACTGTGTTCTTCAAGATATGGTTTCCTTGATCGTTGTCGGGATACTTTTTACCCCCCACATTCCTGCAACTCTTATTTATATATATTTTGTATTCATTGTTTAATTTTTCATGTTTCGGGCTGTATAAATATCGGACACGGGCTCCCTGAATGTCCTGCCCTCTCAGTTTGGATGGCTTATGCCACTACATAAATATTACATTCAGCGCCCTGATGAAGGTGGCATAACTATTTCTTTTGTCTTCTCACCGAAACGTGCGTTGGCGCAACTCTTCTGTTTATTCAAAACAATTGGCAAAACATATATGTATATAAGATATGTATTGATTGATCAATGAAGAGCTTTTTTGTATGTCTATCTATGGATATTGATGCCAATTGATTACTGGCCAAATAATATTGTATAACAAATGTTTGGACTCTGAACAATGTTTTTAATGTATGGATTGGTTGTTTTTCCTAAGTATGACTGCGTATGGCTGGCTTGATGTGTGAGTATGTGTTTGTTTTTTGTTTTACTTTGATAGTGAGCTTAAAATAATTTAAACTTGAACTGTTTAATGTATATGAATATATTCCAATTAATAAAATATAATTTGAGTATGTCTGTCTCATGATATTGATTATTTACTGAGTTATACTTGTTTGGAAATCAGTGGAGAAGCACATTTTTCTTGTTGCTTTTTAATCATTTATTTTCCCCTGGTGTTGTCTTCTATTGTCAGTGTTCAGGTGCCCTCTTGTTTCTAGATTCTTTTCCAGCACCTTGCTTTGAGGGGTTCTTGCTGGAACCCACAACAACTGATTATAGAGTTATGCTTTGACCCTGTCTTTTTACTACTCATGTGCATTTACACACTGACTGTCTATACTTTCTATCTCTCACGGATTTATCTTCACTTTTGTACTAGGTTTAAAACGGATTTACCTCTTTAGTTTCACTCTATTGTAGTTGGGTGCTGCCCTTTGGCTCCACTTAACATACTTCATTGGCATTACCAAATTTCCCATGGAGAGTATTAAAACTTTTGGCTTGAGTGATTAGGATTTCTCTAAATTACTAGGCCAAACTAGCATTATCAATAAACCTTTCTTAGTGGCAAAAGGATATAATGACGAAACGTTTAGACCATTACACTTAAAAAAGAAAGATAAAAGGACTGAATACCATGCGTATTTTATGTTCGAATATCTGAAGGCAGGAGTGATACCTAACGGTTTGAGAATAAGAAATATCCCGGGATTCTTTGTGGAAGTTATGAAATTCTTACAAAAGTGGTCCATTGTAGCCAATCACTGTACCTGTGATCTCATGATCTTGATTATTGAAAAAGTTAGGGAAGTGGTTCATACCTTACTTAAATAAATTGAGGAAAACTTAAAAGAACACCTTGGAAGAAGCCAAAAACTTATTGAAGGAGTGAATTTGGAATTGTACTCTTTCAACGAATACCTTATTAAGAAAGAGACCAACAAACTTAAAAAGATATCCGGTTCTTCTCAGAAGAAAAGGTGTACCCATATCTGGGCACACAATACTACAAAAATCCTAAGGACAGTACTCACCTCGTAGATAATAAACATTGGTCAAATAAAAAAATCTTGACGCTCTCAGATACCTCAGAGTAGGAGGGTGAAGGCAGTTCCAACCAATTCGATTCATATGGTAACAGAAGGGAACCCTTTGACGGTCTTAATAGAAACAATCATTTTTTAGGGAACCAACTGGGTACCCAGAGGACAAGATGTAGGAACCAAACGAGGGGACGATACCAACCTACAGACAACACACCGCATTACCTCCAAACCAGACATCATCAGTATTGAATGCATCAGACCCCATTCATGTTTCCAATCTTTCCTCTTTTGATTTAGATCAACACTCCCTGGGACTTTTGTCTGAGGAACTATAGTTTGTCCCAAGCTCTATCATTAACAAATTTGAACTTATTCAGGATATACATTCTTTTTTCACAAAAAAGACTCAAAAAGTACTTCATGGATTCACAATTTCCCACCTCTAATAATGGATCAGGATTGAAGCCTCAATCCACTTTTACTCCAACATTGGATGAACTTGGCCCAGAAGTGAGAATTTTTGAAAAGTTGTGTATGACAAAATTAAAACCATGTTGAGATACACACCAAACCCCCCTCCCAGGCCCCATAACCTCAGTTCTCAGGAAAATGCTGCCCTCCATAACCTGCGGAAAAATCGTGAGATTACAGTTAAACCATGTGATAAGAGAGTAGGTATCGTCCTACTTGATACTTAGAAATACAAGAACAAAATTCAAGCTATTCTGAATATACCTCACCATTATTGCAAGGTTAGAAACAATCCGGAAAAAAGGATAAGGGCATAAATCCTTAATATCACAGAGGGGGCGATGAACAAAGGTATCATTTGTAGACAAAAATTTGAGTACTTGAATAGGTCACATACTCAGACACCCTTGATATACGGGGTCCCTAAAACTCACAAGGACTCTTTAGACCCGCCGCTTAGACCAATTTTATCTACTATAGGCTCGACTGCAGAGCCCTTATCTAAATATGTTGACCTGTTTCTCAAACCTCTAGTGTGCGCTCTGCAGGCATACTTCAAAGACACAGGCCAGATGATATCTAAGCTTGAAGGTATCCCTTTTGATCCGGTAACAGACATTCTAGTTACCATGGATATCGAAGCATTATATACTAATATACCACAGCAAAAAGCCCTCGAAGCAGTTAAAGTCACACTAGACAGAATAGGCACCAATGACCACCATGATTTCATCTTCCAATGCCTTACTATTGTTCTCAAGGAAAGGTTATTTGAGTACAATTATACATGTTACCAACATATAAAGGGCGTCAGTATAGGGGCGGCCTGTGCCCCCATTGTGGCCAATATCTAAATGGGGATTTTCAAAGAAAAATCATACACAATGAGAGAGCACCATTCTCAGAAAATATACTTCAATGGGCCAGATACACTGATGATATTTTCTTTGTATGGAAAGAAGAGGAGGAACAACTGCAAGAGTTCGTCATGTGGATCAATCTTTGTGATCCCCATATGAAGTTCACCCCTAAGACCAGCAAAACAAAAGTGAATTCCTTATCATATGGATTTTTCATCATAACAACTTGATCCAGGTTTCCTTGTTCACCAAACCCATGGCAAGAAATACTCTGCTCCACTTTGATAGTTATCACCCCAGATGTCAAAAACAGGGTATTCCCTTCAGCCAGTTCCTGCGGTTGTACAAAAACTGTACCAGTATCCAAGGCTATGAAATGAATGCAGAACATCTCAAGGATAGGTTTCTGGCCATAGGTTATCCTAGACGACTTATCAGAGATTCATTGAAGAGGGCAAAGTACTACAACAGAGAAACGTTATGTCAAGATAAACCCAAGACCAGTGAAGAAAAACTGGTTTGTGATACCCGACACTCCAACCTTAATAACAAAATCAGACCGATCAAAGGATTACAGTGGCATATTTTACATACTGGAGACCATAGAACAGCAAAAACTTCTCAAACTAGTATATTCCGTCAGACGCACTCGCAATTTGAGAAACTCGTCGGTTAAAGCAGCCTGTGAGAAGAAAGTAAATTTCATTCAGAAATCGATCACGGGCCTGAAACCTGTTTCTGTTAATCATAAATCTGGTAGCTGCCCCCTGCGAGCGACATTACAGTGGTATTTTGCTATGCTTTTGATGACTTGTGTATTTCAACAACTGCTTAATAAAAAGTTTTAAAAAATCAAAAAAGTAAACATTTAAAAAAAACAAAAAACATTCTGATAGCTGCCATGCATGTGCCTATGCCATTGTGACAGACACTTTAACCTGGGGAATAAGGAAAATTGAACTCTCTGAAATGAGAAAACGTAGGACATCCAATGTTGTGTATTTGATTCAATGCCCCTGCTTCTTGGGGTACTGCTGGGGAAACCGGCCGTGAATTTAGGATACGCTTCAGTGAACCTAAATCGGCCATAAGAAATAACCGAACAGGAGCCACTCTTGTGGAACATTGGTCCACCAAAAATCTTACGGAGGGTGATTTGGCTTGTATCATTTTGGAAAAGATCAAGAGTCTCAAAGGTATTGACTGTGATGCAAAAAAGAAGTGTATTGGATTTTTCCTTAGAAATTTTACCTTGGCCTGAATGAAATGTTACCATGGGGAAAATGCCATTACCAAATTCCGTAATATGTATAGGCAGAGTTCCCCCAGAGTTCTCAGTTTTTCTCACCCTGCTTGATCCCCCTTGGACGGTAAGGGAATCCTCATCATAGGGAATTATTTTCAGGAAGTGATGTTTTTCACTTCCATTTGCCTCTCTTTTTCCACAAGATCCACTGCTCTTGAGATTTTTGTTTCTTTCTCCAACGTTAAACCCCTTTTGGATCCCGAGATATGTTTTTGTCTGCCTGGGACTCTCCCTTCAGGCTTTATATGGATCTATTCTACTCATTATACAGGTCCTTATTAATTTCTTCGTACATTCTATACTTTATTTAATACTTTGTGCGACATATTTCTCTTACCACAGCTGGGGTTTGCTTTGTTAGGCAACAAACAGTGTTTTAACCTTATATTGTAGTTGCTTTCTCGTAGAGGCTCCGTATCTCCTGTTCTGTACAAACATGATGTCAACCTTTGTTGGATTCCTTTGACATTATTTTGGAATGTCCATAGAATAGGATGTTTCTCACTCCATTAATTTTATATTTATAGTACTATTCCTACATTCATAGTACCATCATAGTTTTTTCATTTTCTAACCTTTACTTATCCACATGCAGACTGTGGCACTCTGGGATGCCCCTGACCTTAATTGTTCGGGAAACAAGGTTGCCTCGCTACACTGTCGGTCCCTCTGTACTCGTTTTATGTAGTAATACGTTTAATAGATACTCCCCCAATATGGCGCCTGGGGAAGGAATAGATGTTTCGCGCATGCGGGCCTGCTTTCCCAATCGGATTTCTGTTCGACACAGGTGCTGCCTGTTACATCAACCACGAGGGATGCCGCTAGGTATATATACCACAACCATCTGCACAACGGTTGTGCTATGCCGCGCTCAAGATCGAGACGGAACACTGCAGCTCGTTTGCCCAGGCAAGGCTTAGTTAGAATGAATGCTGTAGAAATGTTCTCAAAGGAAATTGGGCTGACATACGTACTTGTTTGTGTGTTAAGCCATATTTTTATAATTGTAGCCCTCGTATATCAAGATACGGGACTATACCATTGGTTGTAATAGCGCATCTTTATATTTGTACATCTATCCGCCTGTTTACACGCTCGCAGCTATAGTTTATTAACTTTTCTTATGGCGGGTACTACTTTGGGCTACCATTCAGTAACTGTCACATATGAGTCCCTCTTGGGTAACCAAATTACAGTTCTCGATATTGTTAAATTTCTGACCCTCCCCCCTCGTTTAGCTATCCCTGGGAACTTGACATTGTCAACTTGATATCCGCTTCATATCTCTATAGAAGGTTCTCTGGCTTATTCTAAACAAACCTTTGAATGCATGTAGGTACTTCTACATATTTGTGCTCTCTTTAACAGGTCTGTTTTCTCTTTAACCTCTGAGGATAAATGCGTGGAAAGATCCTCCTGGTCTGGGGGAACGTAGATATCCTTAATTCTGTTCGCCCTATTTGAACTTCTCTAGTTCTGTGTCTTTACCTGGATTAATCTAAGGATATGTATTGTTTATTTAGGTAGCCCCTGCTGTCTGTCCTGCACCTATGTGAATATACTTATTATGTCTCTCACACAGTAACTTCTAATGTTTCTGCCTTCAATTGTAATCTAGAAAGGCCTCTGTTCTCTTCGCTCTGGGCACTCTGAACATGTTGTCTGCCGTATCCCGGTTGGAGTACGTTACGCTCTCCATCTGTGATTTGTCCATATAGGAGAGACAGTTCACAGATGGACATAGGTGTTTTTTTTTACTTCTGACAAACTTCCTTTGAAACCTCACTGTGGGAATATGGTTACTGGTGTTATATATAAATATACAAATCTGCCTTTTGTAGCACATTCTTTTCTTCAATGGACCTGCACTTGGGGAGTCTTCTTAAGAGTCTCTTTAAGAATTTGATCTTGATCTGTTTTTGTTTGTGCTATATAGTTTTCATCACTTCATTTTTTTTTCTTGTTTCTTTCTCTATTGTCTTGAATTGAACACACAAAGTGATTCTTCTTTTCTCCCTTTTTCCTTAGACACTAGGTGTTCTTCATGATATGGTTTCCTTGATCGTTGTCGGGATACTTTTTATCCCCCACATTCCTGCAACTCTTTATATATATTATTCATTGTTTAATGTTTCAGACCGGGTAAATATCGGATACGAGCTCCCTGAATGTCCTACCCTCTCAGTTTGGATGGCTTATGCCACCACATAAATATTACGTTCAGCGCCCTGATGAAGGTGGCATAACTATTTCTGTTTTGTCTTCTCACCGAAAAACAATTGTCAACATCAATAGATGGATTATATTGATATGTATATATGACATGTATTGATTGATCAATGAAGAGCTATTTTGTATGAATATCTATGGGTATTGATGCCAATTGATAACTGGCCAAATAATATTGTATAACAAATGTTTGGGACTCTGAACAATGTTTTTAATGTATGGATTGGCTGGTTTTCCTAAGTATGACTGCATATGGTTGGCTTGATGTGTGTTTGTTTTTTTGTTTTACTTTGATAGGGAGCCTAAAATAATTGAACTGTTTAATGTAAGTGAATATATACCAAATGATAAAATATAAATTGAGTAGGTCTGCCTCATGATATCGATTATTTATTGAGTTATACCCGTTTGAACAGTAATAGAGAAGCTCATTTTTCTTGTTGCTTTTTCATCATTTATTTTCCCCTGGTGTTGTCTTCTGCCATTATCAGTGTTCATTGGCTTCCAGTTGGCAACACAGTCCCGTTACTCCAAACCTGAGGCAGAAACATCTCAATTTACCTGATATTGATCATAGAACAGATCCTCATGTCCTAGGAGCTATCATCTGTCCTGCAGAAACGTTGGCTAAACAGAAAGCTCGTCTAAATGGAAAGAGAATGTAGACCAAGGTGAGTGGCCCAAAGTTTGGAATTAGGGAAAAGGGACTTTTTTAGCTGAATTACTTTAGATTTCAAGCCTCCAATGTACGCAAAAGAACTTGAACCTACTCCCACATTTTACTGCAGTTAAGTGTAAGTTTAGTAAACCATAGCCCTCTTTGTCCACTCCTGCTGCCTTTAACAAGCTTACTCTGTATGTACTTAAACCCAGATCTATTGGCTTTGCCAATGCTTGTTTATCTTTGGGCATGGGCGTTTTCTACCTGTTACGCTTTCTAGGATGGAGCTCGTTTTCAGTGCCAGTGTATTAGAACAACAAGCATAGGCCACTTACCTTCCCATATGTCTCGAGCGGGGTGCAACTGCCCCGTTGTGCAGGAGATGAATGAAATAACAGTGCTGTTTGACCTTGTGGCAGACTTTATTCTACAGTAGGTAACTGCTTTACACTGCAGTGTAAACTGATGTTACCTTTTAGGAGCCTGGGGATATAAATATTGATGTGTAGTGACAACAAATATATAGTTTATTAGTCAATTAAAACCATAAACAGGATCATACAATTCATGAAGTTTAAAAAAGCATACAAGAGGAATTTAAAAAGATTTGTCATACATCTAATTCAACCGCTAAACATCTTGTCAGTCCTTCGGTTTCCTTAGCTTGTAAAAATATCTCCCATTTCTCAACCCTCTTATTTTAGAGACATTATTCCTATAAATATAATAGGGAGAAAACATAATGCCTGATAGGTTTATTGTGTCTTTTATCTGTACTCTGTAGTACGCCTTATAGGTATTTATTAGAGTCACTGTGTGCAAACCTAAGACTTGAATCTGTTATCCTGTTATAATATTGAGCACAAAATAGTAAGTAGCAGTTCTCTTAGAGAACTGTAGGGCATCGCCTGAAATATAAATTCACGGGATAGTTCTGTAAAAAAAAAAATACGCAAGGCATTGAAAACTGAAGAGATGCCTTGAGTTAGGATCGACATTGAATACAATTTGTGATGAAGAATATTGGACATGGTCTGACTGGCTGCTATCTTACGCTCCTACAATCATGCTGTATTTCCATATCTGACAGAGCTTTGCAGTTACTGAAAGGCAGCACACATAACTAATACACATCTACTAATAAATAAATACATTGGATGGGTTGAGCTGAGAAGAGGGACAAAAGCGTATATTTTCTGTGGGTTTTGCAGGAAAATAAATTCCAATTTCTCCTTGGCAATCTAATAAATAGATTGCAGATATAGTGAGAACGAAAGAGTAGAAGGGGTGACATAATGGGTTGTGAACACGTGGGGTGAGAGACTGGGTTGGAATGGACTCCAAGTTGTGTATGTAGAGTAGATCCCCAGAGGGCTGTGAAAATGGATCCTGACTACAAGGGTGGATGCAGGGCCTTAATAGGAGGGAGGGAGGGAGGGAGTGTGTGTGTGTTTTTTTTCCAAAGAGTGCGAGAATATGGTGAGTACTGCTTTGGGGTGAAAGCATGAGATATGGGAGACAGCGTGGATGTGTTGAGTGTGGCTTGGGGTCAATCAGTTGTCCACAGACAATACCGAATTTAAGCTGACCTGAAGGCACCAGACCTTTTAAACTGGAATGCTCTCTATCGAAAATGGTAGCTACCCAATGTTCTTTTCTTTTTTCTTTTCTAGTTCTAGAGAAGAGCATGACTTATCCCATCAATCTCCTTCGCGCACACACATGTTCTTGCCTATCGCGTTTAGATGATTACATTTTTCACCAGGATGGGGAAAATGTAAATATGGTGGAGATGCAGATAAGGGCAGGATTATATTGCCAACTCCTCCTTGCCCTCTAATTATCGTGCAATATGTCAGTTACCACTTCTTAACAAAGTCCTTGGACGCCTTGTATTCAGTTTCGTCACAATAACCTGCCCTGCAATTACTGCCAGCTTGACCACATTTAGTTTGGTTTCAAGGCCCTCCACTCCACAGAAACGGTGATCCCCGGTGTGTCAAATATTGTCACTCCAGACTGTCACGGGAAACTCTTGTAAGCCCTTATCCTGATTAACCTATCAGCAACTTTCAACACTGTTGGTCATCTAACCCTGCTTGCAACTCTTGTCACCCTCTTTATCACCAGCACGAAATGTCATCAATTTCATCCAGACATTCTAATGAATCATTGGCAAACTCGGAGTTCATCACATTCCCCATCAGTTGTGGTACCTCTGGATGTCCCCAGGGATAAGGTCTGAGTGTTTTCTTACTCTTGATTTACACCTACTCTGTAAGTGATATCTTCTCTTCTTTCAACCTATCTTCCCACTTCAGTGGAATCAACACTCAAATCTTCTTCCTTCCTGTATCCCCTTTCCCTCATACTTGTGCCTCTGAAAACTTAATGTAATACAATACTGGGTGCCTGTGCATTCCCTTATGCTCCTCTCTTAAAAAGAAACAGGCATTCTACAACCCAGCATCAGCAAATCCCTGGTTGCTTCCCAGTCCTCACTTCTTCCGACCAAACACTATCACCATCTGTCAGAAACCTCAGAACTTTGACACAAACATGAGACTTAAGTTGTTATTCTCCTCAACATCCACTGCAGCAAGCTATTCACTACAAATTTATACATAAGATTAATCCTTATCTTCTATATCACACTACAAAATCACTAATTAATAATGACTTGTGTGGTTCTTGTCCAGTCTATTGAAATCTGTAATATGCAAATGACAATCTCCCCAGGTCATCAGGGACTTAATTTTGAGTTGGGCAGAGGGATGCGCTAACCTTCATCTGCCTAGGTAATGCCACCTTGCCACTAACTACAAGCCAATGAGCTGGCCATCTTTCTACCTCCACAATTGGGCTTCCAAAGTCTAACCATGTGAGAGCTAAGTGGCAGGACATGGCCTGGTGAGGTGAAAGAATGAAGGTGGAGCCCGTCAGTTAAGAGTTGGTAGTAGCACCCATGTCCCCCTCCTTCTACTATGGGAATCCACAGGATTTGCATCCACGTTTGCCATGCATGCAGGGTAGTGTGACAGGAGAAGAGTCAGTATTTAGACTCTTGTAAGTGCCCCTGTTAAATGGCAAATTAACAGTGCAAGTGTTTCACTTCATCATCATGGCCACAGCGCATATTACTTCCATAACACGTATGATATAATGAACTGGAATCCCAAAGTGCAAACTAAACAAAAGTGAAGAATGGCACCGTGTTTCACAGAGCCTGTATCCACAAAGGGGATTTAAATCATAAGCTCATCGCGCGCATGATTCCAAGTGCAGATGACCTCTTCAAATCACTCTGGCCAGGGTTAGTTTGCCTGGCAAACACAGCGCTGCAATAAAGAGGACTTTCCCCACAGATTGGATAGTAAAGGAGACCGCAGCACATAGATACTTCATGCTCGCCAACCTCCCCGCAAAAGGTAGCAGCCTTAGGGGGTTGAGGAATATACTTGGTGCATGTGCATCCTTACCGCTCCAGTTGCTGGGGGCGTTCCGGTCCTCTCCGCGATTACTGTATAAAGGAATAATCAGCAGCGCTATGCGGCACCAGTGGGCTTTATAGGAAGTCCTGCCCCGCCGTCAAAGCGTTGTCCATACTGCTGCTTTCGAGCTTAGCATCAATGGGGATGTAGTTTTATTGCCCCGAGTGAACCCACGTAGGTGGGAGTAACTTGACCTCTGGTAATGTCACAGGTGTGTGGGCTCTCTACATCTCCCTGAATCACACTGGAGCCCTTCCAGCATCACTAACCCACTAACCCCTGTGGCTGCCAGACATACTAGGCAAGATCCCTTGCCTAACTCCTGGCTATACTTTGCCTTGATATGTGTGATCTGGCAGTGTTCACTGTCCAGACCCCCTGTGCGTGCTTGCCATGTGTGACAAACTCTGATCTGAATCCCTTAGCCTCCACATGCCTACTCTGTGGAGACTGGGTGATGTGCAGCCTCTTTCAAGGTTATTGTCGCTCTTAAAGCGATAATAATCTAGGCCTTACGTCTATTTTCTCCAAATTGTTTATCTTAATGGTTATTTGGATGGCGTGGAGGGTGGAGTTAGTCACAGAGTACCAATAAGAATACTTCTTGATTTATTTGAGTTTTTCATGGTGTTTCTTTGTGTACATGTTTTTGATTGCTGGAGCTCAGTATGTATTTATTTATTTGTGTTTTCTGGCACGTTGCCTTGCGGTTAATTTGTAGCATTTGGCCTTATTTATTGTATACGGCGGAGTAGCTTGTGCAGTGCCCCCTGCCATCTTGGAGCACGGATAACTGTCATCCCACATCCACCATGATGGGAGGAAGGATGGCTGCTAGTGCAGTGGGGTGGGCGGAAAGAGTGCTGCAGACCAATGTGGTTTCAACAAAGGAGTGTGGCTTCTGTTAATATTTCATCTGCTTAAAATATTGACTGGCCTGCATGGTCCTCCAAGGGGATCCACTTCCTAGCACAGTTGGGTACTAAAAATGATAAAATCACTTTTAGGGAATTGCAGTCCCAATTCAATCTTCATAACATAGACTTTCATGATTTCCTTAAACGTAGGTCCAGCATCTCGAAGGCCAATCCGTCCTACCAAGAGCACTTTCTTCCTAACCTAATGACGATGACCAATAAGCACGGCCATCAGATCTCACGGTACTATAAACTACTACAACCAAACTCTTCAAACCTATACTCGAAAAGTGGGATCCTGACTCCTCATTTCCCTACGAACATTGGAAACGTATTTGGAAATTAGTAGTATCTCATAAAATCATCCCTGCACTCTCCCAGACCATGTTCTAGCTGCTTCATAGAATATTGTGAACCTCCTCTCGCCTTCAAAAGGTGGGCCTCAGAGAGGAACCATCCTGCAGGAACTGTAATAAGGACACCGGAGATCTAACACACTTACTCTTAACTTGCACTGCGATCATTCTGTTCTGGGACAGGGTGTTTGAATTCCTCTCCTTGCTTTTTGCTTTTCAGATCAAACGCGAGTTTTAGTCGATTGTAAAGGGCTTCATGGATCCTCGCTTACAATCCCAATCTGATGCACTCTTGTTAGACATCTTATTAACAGCAGCCTGTAAATTCATTCTTGCCAATTTGAAAAACACTGCCTCTACTTTCTTTAAGTCATGGGTGAACTGGATCACTCATATCAGAGGGGCTGACAACACTGCCTTTCAACACTCTCGCTGGAAGCCACAACACGGACAACTATAGAACAGGCTTGACACCTACTTTGCTACCACTAAACCCTCTTGAACATAACATACGTCATACACCTGTCTTCCTCCTTTGGGAGACCCTAACGTCTGTTTCGTCAGCAATAAAAACCTGCTTGATGCACACTGTCTTATACAATATTTGTGTACCAAACCCCTTCTGCGCCCCGTTGTACCTGAGACATTATGCTAAGCATCATATATAGTAATCTCACCCCACCTTAGCGGCGAACTGGCTCTATCATCTGTTCTCCTACAGTCGTCGAGCTCTTGCACCTTGCTACAGTTTACCTAGACTGTTACATAGCGATCAATGCATGCCTTTACATCATTCTGTATATGCTTTTTCCACCGTTTATACTGTTTTTCTTTCAATTTGAATATCAATAGAACTTCAGTGTCTTTTTTTTGTATTGTCATTTATTCTCTTTATGATATTATGTTTTATTATGTTGCATATGCTTTTCTTTTATTAAAATCTCAATAAAACATGTTGGGGGAAAAAAATACATTCTTAGTAATTGCAATAACATTATTGAAAAAAATTGGAAAAACAAATTTCAGCACTGCTGTGTTAAATACACAGCATACGTACTCGAAGTGCTTATTTCAACTTTCAAATACAATTCGCACTTTTAGGCATGACTTCAAGTTTTTAAATGAACACCAACTGGACTTTCTTCTGTGAACTTCCCCTCGTCAGCTGAGACCTAGCTATTTGACCGATGCCCGATGGAGCTACCTTGTTTAGCTATAGGGGAGACGGACTATGGATTCCCTCCTAGGACGTCACCTACCCAGTCGGTCATTGGGCAGACCTCCTTTCGTCTCTCCTGCCTGTCTTTTCCCTCATCCTCATCCTCCCCCTTCACACTTCCCCCTTCCCCCCTCCGCTCTATTTGTCCCGCCTTCCTTTCCTCTCTCAATGTGTTGCTTATTCCTGATGTTATGTGTAATTGTTATCTTTTTCTGTAACATTGTGTAATCTATTGTAAAGCGCTCTGATACCTACGGGTCTAGCCAGCGCTATATAAAACTCTTAAAATAAATTCTAGTTCTGCTGTCTAAGTTAATTGCCACATGAACATTTGAAACGAGCTTTAAAAGGGACCTACTGAAACTGACAATGAAAACTTTGCACAAGGAAGGTCATGTCTTTTAATCAGGAAAGACGGGCCAAAAAACTGGGGGAGGCATAGCCATCATATTTAAAAAGCTTTATCAGTGTAAATTTGAGCCTCTGACCTCTATGGACTGTGAGGCGGCCACATTTAAATTAGCCCTTAGTTCGAAATTTACCCTCTCTGGCATACTGGTGTATCGTCCCCCCGGGCCTTCGGCCTCTTGGGCTGCTTCCTTTCCCAGTCTAATAAATTCAATAATTATGAGCACTGCCAATTTCTCCATTCTGGGTGACTTGAATCTTCATTTGGATGACCCTACATGCAAAAGCAGTACCAATTTCATCTCCGACTTGGCAGCAATGAACATTCATCTGCACAATTCAGGCCCCACACATAAGGCTGGCCATCTTTTGGACCCCATTTTGTCCAATTTACCCAGTATCTATTGCCCCCAGCACTCCCCCTCTGCTGGTCTGACCACTTTATTGTCAGGTTTAGTCTGACTTCTTCTGACAATGCTGTTACTACCCCTCCTATTCTAAAGACATTAACAAGAGATTGGAAAAAATTGGATATAATTGCCCTGAACAATATTCTATGCACTACCACACCCATTTCCCAACAAAGGTTAATTATGCTTTCTGACACTGTTCAAAAATGGCTTCTCGATGCCATAGATACATGTCTCCTCTCTCCAAAAAAGGCCAACAACCATCGCCCGCCTGCGCCATGGTTTACTGACATCCTAAAAGTGGAAAAATCTAAATGTAAAGTATTGGAACGCAGATGGCGTAGAGACTATGCCCCTGAATCAAAATTAACTTATAAAATGGCAAAAAAAACTACCATAATCTCTGTAAACTTGCTCGCGCTGAATTTGTTTCAACCACTATTTCTGCTGCATTAAACTGCTCCAAAACACTATTTAACATAGTGAAGGAGCTGGCTGGCTCTGCCACTCTAAACAGCCCCCCTCCACTAAATAAACGAAAATGCGAGGAACTCGCCTCTTTCTTCGTCCAAAAAGTCAAGAAAATTCATTCTGATATAGGGTGTAATGGGCGTGACAACCCCCTTTCCTCGCAATCTGCGTATTCCTCCCAATTTGTTTTCACACTGCGCACATTGGACTCTGCTCGTCCTGACCTGGATACGACGCAATATACCCCCTCTTGCAACCTGGAGATATGGTCCCCTCTCACTTTAACTTCTTTTAAAAAGATCCTTGGAAGTATCAAATCAGGATCACCTAAGGACCCCTTGCCTTTTTCAGTGCTCAATCAGCTACAGCCACCATCCCTCCTTGCCATCATGGATCTTCTAAATGCCTCCTTAAAAGAGGCTATAGTTCCACATGATTGGAAGCATGCCATGGTGGTCCCACTTCTTAAAAAGGCCAACGCTGACCCTGACTTATCATCCAACTATCGACCTATCTCTTTGCTGCCGGCCTTTTCCAAAATTTTGGAGAAACACATACATTCCCAACTCACTAAATTTGTTGAAGACCAAAAGCTTCTCCACCATTCCCAATCCGGTTTTAGAGCCGGTTTTTCTACTGAGACCACCTTACTAGGAGTAACGGAAAGGCTACGACACCATTTGGATGCTGGCGACACGGTCGCTCTCATCCTGTTTGACCTTAGTGCGGCATTCGACACGGTATGCCACATCACACTAGTAAATACGCTCAGCTCTCTTGGCATTGGCGGCTCAGCCCTGAATTGACTCATCTCTTTTCTCTCTGACCGCACGTTTCAAATCTTTTCTTCCATTGCTAGTTCTGACTCTCATTCTCTACCTTATGGGGTGCCCCAGGGCTCCATCCTCAGCCCCCTACTTTTTAATTTATATGTTAGACCTTTGGCCAACGTCGCGGACGCAGCTGGGCTGTCCCTGTTCACCTATGCTGACGACTCCCAAATTATCTTTTCTCTCTCCACGAATAAAGCAGCCGGGCCCTCCCAGCTTCAGCTGGGCCTGGGAAAAATTGCATCCTGGATGCAGACCAATTACCTCAAATTAAATGGAGAGAAAACGGAGGTTCTGGTCTTGGGCAAAAATAAAGATCTTTGGGGCCCACAACACTGGCCTAGTGTGATGGGTGCTCTTCCCCGCTCCTCTAGTAAAGTCTGCAACCTAGGCGTCATCATTGACGACCAACTCTCTATGCATCATCAGACAGTCAAGGTAGCAGCCACCTGCTTTACCATCTTGAAGTGGCTAAGAAAGATCATTTGGATGCTGCCAGAGTACACGCAGAAAACAGTGGTCCAGGCCCTTATCACCTCGAGACTGGACTACTGTAATGTCCTCTACCTTGGTTCTTACAAGGCGGTGACGCGCAGGCTTCAGCTGGTCCAGAACTCTGCCGCACGACTACTTTTGCAGGGTACCTAGAATGACCTCGGTCTCTGGCCACTTGAGAGACCTGCACTGGCTCAGGGTGGAGAACCGTATTAAGTTCAAAGCCCTGAGCTACATGTTTAAAATTAAAACTGGTGTTGCCCCCAAATATCTTCAAGCCATGGTCAACCCTTACGTGCCCTCTAGGTGCCTCCGCTCATCTACTCAAGGGAACATTACTGTGCCTAGAATAAAGTTATCCTGGATGGGAGGAAGGTCCTTCTCCTACCTCGGCCCCTTGTTATGGAACTCACTTCCTAAAGCCATCCATAACGAAACGGCATACATCCAGTTTCGGAAATCTTTGAAGACTTGGCTCTTCAGCCAGTAATTTTAGCTGCCTTTTGTTCTTTTGTCTCGCTTCGGCGCCGGGAAACCCTTTTTGGGTAGCTGTTGCGCCTTACAAGTTTAATAAATAAATAAATAAATAATTGTGACAGTGTATAGGAAGACCAGCTCTCCTGCGCGTGTGACACTCTAGCTCCAAGGTGTTGACAGTAAAAGAATGTTTAATTATTCATTTCACATTAATTAAAGCACACACTACTCGGGTCACATTACAGCGACACAATATAGTCACGGATCAAGTGTACAAGCATGTTGCTACCACTGCACTGAGAACTATATTAACAAAATAACATTTACAAAGACAATCCAGCAACTCTAAAAATAAAGCAGAATGAACAAGTACCTGGTCAGTTAGTGTTTAAATAAAGCCCGAGCCACAGATGAAATGGAGAGGAGTTTACTGTAGCTGCGGTAAAGGACAAATTAGCAGGTGATAGCAGGCTCCTTAAGCCGTATGTTTTCCTAATGATGCAAAAAGTTTATTTTGTACCCCAGACATGGAAATCTGACGTAAGCCTCTAAAGTTCTACCCAAGACCTCCTTTTCTGCACTACTAGCTTGAATAGTATTTTGTTCGTTAACCAACTAACAGGATGACTTTTTTTTTTTTTTTAAACACACATTGGCCAAGCCAATAGGTCTGATATTGGTTCCCAGCCTTTTGGCTTTGTCAATGCTCGTTTAGTTTTATTTTTGCAAAACTTTATAGTTGAGGGAAGTTGCTGGGCCGTCGTCAATCTAAAATAAACATTGGCTGAAGCAAAAATGATTTTTTGGTCTCATAAACCACATATTACCATAGTAGTCACTGGTTTTATGGTAACTGCTTTGTTTATGAATCTGCTCCTAGTGGAAAGGCAGAATACTGTCATTCACAGTGAAGACAGCCAATGGCTGAAGTGGGCTAACCCACTGCCCCATGCTGTATATTGTCCTGGGTGTAAAAGAAAATGTGAATGACACAACAACAGACCAATGGATGCAGAGCACTGGTTGAAAGCCTAAAAATAAGTATATTACACATAAAATTGTAATCAAATCAAAAGGGCTTTGCTAACGTCAGACCTAAAAATCTGATTTTTGCCGCCCCATGGCAAGTCACATGCTACATCAGAGGCAACTGAACTTTGGTTCCAGCATTTTATGTAAATGTTGGTATAAACATTTAATATGGGCTGGATGCTATAAAAAAATCTTAAGACAAAGAAAATATCTTATATAGCCTTTCTTAAACGCATTAAACCTATTTACAAATCTAGTATTATGGTGCAAGGAAAGGAAATTCGAGGTCGCGTCTAAATGGAGAGAACACATTTTTTTTACTTGCAAAGTACGGAGAGACCGATCATTAATTCCTCTTCAGAAAAACATCCCAATTAAGTACATTTAGCCCAATATCACCCCCTATATTAATTGGAGCCAAAGTTCTTGAGCACTGGTTCTTATCCTGTGGTCCGGGGAACCCTTGAGGTCTGCGACACCTACTCGGGCTGTCTGCGACTGCTTAGAAAATTAAATATTAAAAGATTTAATGAAGTTTATTTAAATAAAAAAGCAAATTGTAAAATTTGATATTTTATGACGTTCTGTAATGTAAAAGAATTTGAAATTGGAGGCTAAAAATAAGGTAAGTATCCTCCGATTGATTCATTTGAGCAAGTGCATCAAACTAAATACAGCATGGACGATGAGTGGCTGCAGTTTAATTTAGAAAAACTCCAACCTTCTCATTAAAAAAATATGTTTGTGAATTAAATACAATATTTCATCATTTGTGTACTTGTTTGAATACTTGTTTCTGTTTTTTTTTTTTTTGCAGTTCAAATCATTGAAAATGCTTAGGCCGGGGCCCGTAGCTTTCAGTGATGATTCAGTGAGGGTCCCCAGATTCAAATAATTATTCACTGGGGGTCCCCGAGTTCCAGTAGTGATTCAGTGGGTCCCACAGAAGTCAAACGGTTAAGAACCACTGTTCTAGATTAAACGTAATTGTGTCTTTCAGAAGGTGAGTGTCCATTGAGAATTGGGAGAAGTTGCTGCTTGCAGTGATATTGCAAGGCTAGTCAGGAAATGGTAAAGGTGAAACAATCAAGATAATGAGCGGCATCTTTGGAAAGAATTCATTTTGCTGCACCTTACCTACAGGAGGATGCGGTGGTCCCATTCAGAGACATTACCGATAGGTCAGTTATAGTGCTAGAAGTTGGGTTATTGGTATCAAAATAGCATTTTTGCATCAATACTGTATAGATAGTAAACAATAGGACAGTTTCAGGCCTACAATGAATTTAGGTGCAGAGCAGCTTCACAGACATATTTGCATGTTAATTATTGTATGTTATAGAGTAGTAAACATTGACAGAGAGCAGTTTATGATTGGAGCAGATCATTGTCCCACTAGAGCTCAGACCGTACAACGTAAGCTTTCTGTGTGCTGTTCAAAGTTGGCAGAGTTGAAATGCACATAGAACATCTTGGAGTGATTGATGGTGACTGCCCGATCCCTGCAACGGATGTACATTGTTATCAAATTTTTCTTGCTCATCTGCTCCAGAATAAACTACCTCTGCTGCTAGAGATGATCCCAGCGCTTCATTTCTTGCACTGCAATCTCAGAGAGCAGCAAATTTTGCTCACACTAAGAATTTAAGTTTACTCCCATTCCCCTCTCATATGCACTACAGTATCAAGTACTCTCATTCCCCTACTAGTACACCAGCAACATGGAGTACTCTCATTCCCTTCTCATAGGTACAACATTATGTGCTGTTTGCGTGGAGGGTGCTTACTCCACTGGGTTGAGTGCCTGTGTGCTGTTTGTGTGAGGGAACCATACTCTAGTGGGAGAAATGTGTGTGTGCAGAATTTGTACTCCACTATGTTGAATGCCTGTTTGCTCTGAGGGGGAGTTTGAAGGTGGGTGCTGTTTGCATGGGGAGTGAGTAAACCCCTGGTTGGAAGGCCAGTTTGCTTTTTGCATGGAGGGTTCATATTCCACTGGGTTGAATGCATGTGTGCTATTTGTATGGAGGCTGCATACTCCACTGGGTTGAATACGTGTGTGCTGTCTGCGTGGAAGGTACATACGCCACTGATTGAACGCATGTGTGCTGTTTGCATGTATGGTGCATACTCCACTTGAGGTGATGGTTGTGCACTGTTTAGCGGAGTGTGCGTTCTCCACTTGGTTTCATTACCATGCGCTGTTTGTGTGGAGGGCGCTGCGTGCTATATTGAGTTGAAGGCCCATGTGTTGTGTGCATTCTAACAGACATTCTAATCTAGTAAGTTTAGTGGGTACTCCACTGGGTTCCACTTCTGTTTGCGTGGAAAGTATACACAGATTAATTAAGCTTGAGTTATAATTCGAGTCTCTTTGCATTAAAGAGGCAGAGCCCGCTAGATTTTGTAGGATACTTCTTTATTTTGTAGTTCCATGCACGCCCAAGCAGAAGTATAGAAGAAGTAAATTGTTTAATAGGACACCCCACCAGGTGCAAAGACTTCCGTGCTTAGTCTCCAAACCCCAAGGTACTCATACAACCATACTACACTTAACATTCTATTAAAAAAGCATCACTTTTATACGCTGAGCAGTAACTTAGACGTGGGGCATAAACATAACACCCCCCCTTTTTTTATTTTTTTTATAACAGATGTGAATATTTTTTCTAAAGTGCTTGCTCACTCACTTAAGTCTCAAATCACTGAACCAGAAATTGAGTGTAAATGAAGAGTTTGTTAGGCTGAGCAGAGGTCAGGCTGACAGACACTCTTTATGTTCAGGTCAGGCAGCCAGGCACTATACATGCCTGGCTGCCTGAGCTGAACTTTGCAGTGCTGAAGATGGCACATCCCTGTGGGCCTGACCTCCTCAGCTCAGCAAAGTGCTTCGAAGTCCTCCCTTCATGACTAGGGGGAGTGTCACTGATCTGGGCGCTTCAGTTTTCAGCCCAGAAGTGACCTGGGCCGAGTTTCTTGTCTCTGACACCTGGTCTCAGAGTGGGTTGGGGGTCAGTCTCACTCTCACTGACCCCAATCCACTCTGACAAGTAAGGGACTGCAGCCTAAGGTCACCTAATGAGGAGACAGCAGTCTCAGTGGTCGGGAACCACCAAGGCTTCCCTCCCAAGATGCTGCAGCCGGTAAGTTTTTTTTTTTTTTTTTTTTAAACTTTATTTGTCATTTTTTATATAATACAACTACAACAACAAATTGGCATTGACATGACGTACAGTAATATACCGTTGATAGCACTGGTGACACAGGTACAGAAGGCAGCATGCGGGGAAGAAAAGACACAATGGGGACAATATTCGTGGAGAAACAGGCTACAATGCAAAAAAGGAAAGCTTAGGACAAGCACAGTGCACAATGTGCAGCACACCGAGGGCAACCCCCTGCCCCTCAATTCAGTTAGGTGTTTCATCGCCATCGGACCCGCTCCCCCCACCATCAGTGCTGTCCGGAGAGGAGGGCCCTCCCTCCGCCAACCCAGAAGTGCACATTTCGCGCCAGACCAGTAGGTCGTCCTCCAGCTTCACATCCCTTCGGGTGAGTTTCATGTGAGCTTCTTCCGCTAGAGACCACTCCCTAACATCCCTAAGCCAGATTGGGACCTCTGGGCTCAACTGCCCCATCCAAGTAATTGCTATCCTGCGTCTAGCAAGCACCAGCATTAATTGCAGGAGCTTATAGGGAAGTTTCTTTGTTTTAGGTTTCCGGACAGACGCCAGCAAGCAACTCAAGGGTGCTATTTCCACCTGGATACCTGTTACAGTGATAATCTTGCTCACCACCGCTACCCAGAACTGTTGAACCCTGGGACAATCCCATGCCATATGTAAAAAACCTGCTTTCTCCGCATCGCATCTAGGGCAGCGGTCTCCCCTGTCACCTGGAAGACGGCTCAGAGATACCGGGGTGAGGTAGGTGCGGTGCAGAAAGTTAAAGTGCGTCAATTTAAATCTGGCGTTACAGGAGACTGTACGTGTGATGGAGCCTATGTGTGCCCATTGTTTCTCGCCCAGGTGGACCCCAAGGTCTGCCTCCCAGGCCGCCCGTGATGGTGGGACCGGGGGGGTGGAGTCCTGCTTCATAGCCGCGTAGAGAAGGGAGATCAATTTGCGACCCGAACCACATGTAAGTAGAATATCAAGGGTGTGGGTCGGGGTAGGAATATCTGGGTACTGAGGCCAGGTGGTTTTCACCACATCTTGGAGTCCGCGATAGTGTAGAAACTGTCCTTGGCCTAGGCCAAAGCTCTCCTCCGCCTGTTCAAAAGTAAGGAAAGTCTCACTGGGAAAGAGGTCTGCCAGTACCTCGCATCCACCCTCCCTCCAAGATTGAAAGGACATGTATTGTCCCATGTCTATAAGGGAGCCAATATCCAAATCAAAAGCTCCCTATGGAAGGGGGCCCTTCGTAAGATCCTCTCCGCAAATCGTTGCCACACACCTGCAGTGTGTCGTGCGAGGTAGGGAAGAGATGCCCCTGACCCCCTGCCCCGCATCAGCACCTCCTGTAATGCCGGTGTATCCGCTCTGCCAGAGAAGAGGCGTTTCTCCCAGTTATCCTCATCTGTGAGCCACCGCGCCGCAGGCTGTAGTGGGCCGCGTAGTAGTATAGGTCGAAGCGTGGGGCTTCCAGCCCACCCTCCTCATAACTTCGTGAGATAGTCTTGAGAGCTACCCTGCTGCGGCGGCCCGCCCACAGGAGGGACGTAAGTAACGTGTCCAAAGTTTTAAAGACGCGAAGGCAATGGGCATAAAGAGTTCTGAAAGGACGTAGAGTATCCTAGGGAGCATCACCATCTTAGAGATGGCCAACCTGCCCATTAAGGACAGGGGAGAGTATTCCAAAAGGTCACCGATTGCCGCCAAAAAGCAAGGGTACGGTCGACATTCCGGGTCAACGCCTGCGCGTCCGTCGGGGCCACCTGGATCCCCAAGTAACGAAAGCCCGCCGGTTCCCAGCGCAGTCCCAAGTCCGGTAGCTCTTCCGAGGGCACCGAGGTCAATCCCCGCCAGCGGGAAGACCAGGGACTTGCCGCGGTTAAGCCGCAGGCCTGAGACCTCTCCAAACCGGTCCAACTGGTGCAGTAATATCGGCAATGCGTCCCGGGGAGAAGCCAAGTAAAGAGGGCATCGTCCGCATAGAGGAGATAACGTGGCTCGTGTCGCCTACCCTAATCCCCCATTTGTCCATCTCGGCCCTGATCCGGACCGCAAAGGTTCAATAGCCAGGGCGAACAACAAGAGCGAAAGGGGGCACCCTGACGAGTGCCCGACCCAGTTGCCAATCCTCCGAGCGCGCGCCCGCAAGTTTAACCCTCGCGCGGGGTGCCGTATAGAGGATACGAATCCAACGACAGAAGTTGGGACCCAACCCCGCAGCGTGGAGAACCTCAAGGAGATATCCCCAATCTACCGTGTCGAACGCCTTGGCGAGGTCAATAGAGACCAGGACCAACTGGTCCTCCCGGTCACGTACCTCATGGAGGACATGATTGAGCCGGCGTAGATTCATGGCCGTGTTGCGTCCTGGTATGAACCCACACTGGTCTTCGTGGACCAAATGAGGCATGTAGGGCGCCAATCGGGTAGCTAAAAGTTTGGATAAGATTTTGACATCCGTATTGATCATGGTGATCGGTCGATCACGATGAGGGCTCGTGAACATCCCCTCCTGGCTTCGGGATCATACAGATTTCCCCCTGTGACATACTGGGTGGGAGTTGTCCATTCTCAAAAGCTTCAAGATAGACCTGCAGCAAGAGACGGGGGAGAGTAGCCGCGAATGCCTGATAAAATTCCGGTGGGAACCCATCACTACCCGGGGACTTGGCACGTGGAAGGTGCTGCAGAGCGGACTGTACCTCCCCCAACGTTAGGGGTACATCAAGTTCCTTCCGCGTTGGTTCAGGGATAGATCGTAGGGTCAGGTCCTGGAGATAAGGAGATAAGCGGCCTCGGTGATGGCAGGGTCCGCAGCATACACTGCCTGCAGATGTGATCGTAGGACTCGAACAGCCCCACTTCCGAATGGACAAGGCCGCCCGCGGGCTCCCTCAAAGCCACAATCGCCGCCGGGGCGTGTTCCTGTCGCAGCACCCAAGAGACGGCTCGATTTGTCCCCCTCTCTATGAAGGCGCTGTCTGTAATTCGTGAGTGTATATTTGTCGAGTCTATCCCAAATGTCGTGGATGCGCTCCCGGATGCCATGTTCCCCATCCACCCCCTGTGTCTAGTGTCGCGGAGGTCTGTACCTCCAGAGGCGGCGTTCCTCTCCCTGGAGCTCGCGTTGGGCTGCTTCCGCACCCCACATGTGAGGCTCATACATGCCCCTCTCACTACAGCCTTCAGGGGCGTCCCATTTCGTAGCTAGAGACAGGTCCGGCTCGTTCCAATTGAGGTCAATATAATCCGTTATGGCGGTTGCTAGATGGTGTTTCCCCACAGGGTCCTCGAGGACCTCTGCCGGGAGCCTCCAGACTCGTGGACGGTTACCCGGGCGGCCCCAACCAACCACACATGCGACCGGGGAATGATCAGATAGGAATCGCGCGTGATAGGTCACCTCGAGGGACATGGCCATGCTCGGGTTTGCGATTAAGAACCGGTCTAAGCGACTGTATGTATTGTGAGTGGGTGAGAAACAAGTATAGACTTTCTGAGTGGGGTGCCCATGGCGCCATATATCCTGAGCCCCAATATTTTCCATGACCTCACGGAGTTTCACAGTCATCCTTGGTTTTGTACCAGTACGGGGTGGGGACCTATCTAGGTCGGAGTCCAGGACGCAGTTAAAGTCTCCCATCCAGATCAACGGGACCTCTAATTCGGACACCAGGACCTCCTGCAGGGATTGAAAAAAGTCTGGGTCGTCGGTGTTGGGTGCATAGATATTCATGATTGCAATGTCTCTCCCGTCAAGCTTAGCTCTGAGGAGCAAATATCTCCCATGAATATCAGCTTCTACATACTGGAGGGCAAGCGGGGTCCCGGGGCCACCCAAACAAGGACTCCCCTGGCGTAGGAAGAGAAGGAGGAGTGAAAAACCTGACCCCGCCATTTCTTCGCTAATTTCTGAGCCCCTTACGTCGGTGAGATGCGTCTCCTGGAGGCACGCTATCGAGACCTGGTGTCTGCGGAGGAAGGATAAAACTCTGTATCTCTTAGTGCACGTGCCCAGTCCCCTCACATTCCAGCTTAAAAATTTAAATCCCCTGGATGTTAAGGTGGCCATATGTCATGTGTTCTCCGCCCCGTGCTGCCCTGCACCCCCGAGCCTCCCGGATCTGTACGTACAATGCCTAAAAAGAACCCCAACACTTCCACCTAGAAGAACCCACCCCCTCCCCGAGCAATTTACTGACAACACGCGCAGAAATGCCCTTCCCACGCTGGCGCCAGGACGTGCACAGCTGCCCCAATAGCCCAACCAGGGCCAAAGTTACAAAGCAAAGAAAAAACCACATAGAAAACACCCCCTCCCCCAATTCGGACTCCCGACGCAGGCCAGCCACCTCTTAACCTACGGTCATAACCGTTCCGCCCCAACTAGCATGTAAAGCCACAGGACCAAATTAAGTGGCAGCGCCCACAAGGCTCAGCCGCCATATTCTCAGCTGAACGTTCCCACCCAAGCCCCCAGGAAGGGAGAAGAGAAAAGAAACAGGCCAATAAAGGGGTAAAGGAAAGAGGTGAGGAGGAAAGAGAGAAGCGAGGTCAGACAGAGACATTAGCACCGCAGGCCATGTCTCCAAGGGCTCTGCGATACCATAAGCATTGGGCCCCTAATGTCCGGCCTTCTGCTGCCCCAGCCTCATGAGCAAGGAAACAGGAAAGAAAGAGTAGGGTACCATCTTCAAGCCGGGTCTGTCAATAACGTAGGTGGGTCCATGACAGTTTCTGGGACCTCATGACTGAGGCGACGGGAGAGTCTCTGGCACCAGTCTCCTTCAGATGTTACCATCGCCGGCTGTGAGGGAGAGCCTTCTGGATCCGAAGAGTCCACTCGCAGGGCTCCATCGTCTCCCACCGTGATCCGCCGGTGCTCCTCTTGGGCATCGCCCGCTGAGCGATGCCTGGACCTGCGGCTTCTCGGGGGTCTGATCCCCCAGTTGCTCCGGGAACCTCTTTGCTCATGCTGCGGGAGGGCCTCTCCTCTGACCTCAAGCCACTCCCACACCGCCTCCGGGGAATCAAAGAAATGAGCCCTGCCCAGGGCTATCACCTTAAGTTTCGCAGGATACAGTAACATGTACTGGAGGTGAAGTTCCCGTAGAGCCCTGTTTGATACCCAGGAAAGATTTCCGTTGTTCTTGGACTTGGCGGGTGTAGTCCGGATAGATGGAGACTTTAGCGTTATCGAAGGTGAGGTCTTTCGATTCTCTTGCCGCTTTCAAAATACAGTCTCTATCTCGATAGTTCAGAATTTTGGCAATGAGTGCCCGAGAGGCGCCCCGGGGCGGCGGCGGGACCAGCGCCCGATGGGCTCGCTCTATCACGAATACATCAGAGAGGCCCACGGGGCATAATTTAGTGCGTACCCAGTTCTCTAGAAATCGCTCCGCATTTCCCTGTTCAGCGCGTTCTGGAATACCTAGGACCCTGATGTTGCTTCGACGGGCCCTACCCTCCGCTTCCTCCGCTCGGCGCTCCAACGCCCCGGTAGTCTGGGTGAGATGAGAGACCTGCTGTTTCAGGGAGGCCACATCCCCACGAAGCTGTACAATGTCTCCCTCCGCCGTTGAGACCTTATCCGCCACCTTTCGAAGATCAGCTCGCAACAGGTTCACATCGATGGAGACTGTCTCTGTTTGTTTCTCTAGGGCAGTGCGGGATCCCTGTATCGCCTCCAAGAGTTCAGCTCGAGACGGCTCATCCCCGTCTCCATCCAGTCCCGACTGGCGCGTGATGCGCTGCGTGGGGATGCATTGTGTGGTATACTGCGTAATAGTGTTGGGGTTAGAGGCACGGGGCACCTTGTCCTTACCCATGTCGCAGTCAACTAAGGATCCTGCAGGGGTCCGCAGGCGCCGCAGTCCCCAGGCCTAGATTCACCTCGGAAGGCCTCTGTCTGCCACGCACACGCCAGTCTCACAGGCGGATCCTCCGGCAGCGTGGGGGATCGCAGTTCCCAGCGGACCAGGCCGACCCGGAGGGCCCACCACGAGCCCAGGACCACAGGGAGGCACGCGTGGTCAATGTCCCAGGGATCCAGCCGGTGGTCCCCGCCCCAGGGCAGGGAGGGCTCTTCCCCCCACACAGCAGTCGCCTCCAGGCAGAGATTAGATAAGGCCTGCCAGGGCCGTAAAGTACTGGCAGGGCAGGCCAGTCATGTGCCACAAGAAGGGGGGCCCACAAGTCGGTCCGTCTCACCTCGTCGCCGGCTCCCCGATCCAGCAGGTGTCACCTCACGGAGTCACAGGTGCTCCACTCCCGTCAGGAGGATAGCGACCACCCGATATCCCAGGGCGGCCGCCTCCGCCGGCACTGAGGCGCAGGTCCAGAGCGCGATGCGGGGACGCCCGCCGCGCACCCGACACTCAACAGGCGCCGAGTCCACAAGGTCAGGCAGGGGCAGGTCCGGACCCTCAATGCATCTCCGGCGGGACGGCACCCTCCGCCCGGGCCTCCCGTCCGCGATGTCCGGCGCGGGCGCAGGCGGGTGGAGGCCGGATTCCCGGCCTCGCGTGAATACGGGCTGGTGGTGCGGCGGGCGCTGAAGGCACAGTGCCGCCCCCAGGCTGGCACCCGATCTCCTTCCCCCTCCAAGGGGGCTCAGCCGCGGTAGGATCCTCGCTGGGATCTATCTAGGGACAGTGCGCCAGGGCCCGGCTCCCCCCCACAGGCACCGGGGCCACCAGGGCAGGCAGAGGCCGGTCCGGGCCTCCGATGGTATGTTCACGGGGGCGGAACGTCCCGCAGGGCCCCCGCCGCGATGTCCGGCGCAGATCAGGTAGGTGCAGGCCGCAGCCCGGCCTCGCGTGGAATCGGGTCACGGCGCGGCGGGTTCAGAGCGCGCCGCCCCCACCCCGGTCTCCGGCCCCCCTCCAAGGGGCACCAGCTACGATCGGGGTCTCCACCGCATAGAATCTACACGCGTGGGCGGCGGTAGAAAGGATGATGTAGGATTAATTGGGCTGGCCGGTCGGGAGCCGAAGGAGCTCACGTCCTGTCTGCCATGCTGCTTGGCCACGCCCCGTAAGTTTTGTTTTTTAACATTTGGTGTATCTGTGTATATATGTATTTGTGAGTGCGTCTTCTGGGCAGACCTGGATGCCGACACAGAAACAAGTGGGCGAGGGATCTGCACAAAGGAGGAAGCAAGCAAAAATAAATACATTTGCAAATCAAAAGCTAGGATTAAAAAAATGGAAGCTGATGGTTGAAAATCATGTGACTACGACCGGAATGCTAAGTAAATCTCCTTTTTGCCAATTAAATATGCGGTCACTCGCACATTTGATTATATTTTGCACAACGTTTGGTCACGTAAAGAAAAAAATATTGCTTTCATTTTTTGGAGAACTACACGTTCGTTGAGTAAAGGAACTGATGCTCCTAATGCAGAGATGCGACGATATATGACTGTCGTCTTGACACATTGTTTGGCACACTAATGGATAAATTGGCCAATTTAAAATAGTATGTTGATATCTAAAGCCCTTCACATTATGAAAGCTACGTAAAGGTCATGGAATTTGAGTCATAAGTTGAATATAAGGAGTTTGCACTTGGCACTTTATACTTTCCCACAAAGTCTTGTTTTATTGTTGTGTAACATTTGTAACTTTCTAAATTGAACTATATTGAGGGTGATAGGTTTGACAAATAATTGTGAGAGCTAATATGTTAAGGATTATATGGCGTTAGCAGCTGGCACTTTTCACCTTGTCATAAAGCCTAGTGTTTTAGTTGAACAATAGTCTCAACTTTTGAAGTGGGCTGTATTGAGGATGTTGGGATCGATACATGATTGGATGAGTTGGCACGCTAAAGAAGATGGAGAAGTTACAACATAATCATGTTTTGTATAGATTACACAGTGCACTTTATTTGAAATTCTCTTTCTATTACCACTAAAATGAACTCCGTATGGAATGTAAGTTCTAAACAATTGAATCTTTCACTTTACTTGAAATTAACATGGTACAATTGTAGAATTCTGGTGTTTCCCCTTCTTGCTAAACTTGAAAATATGGTAGATGGAAGATTGGAGAAGGATTTTTACTGAAATCAATCCGTTGTCTGGAATGAATGTTATCACAGAGGCCTCTTGTTTCTAGCCGATAGAGGAAATATTATAAAGTATGTGAAGGAGAGGCAGGCATTCTAAAGTCTGTTATTTATATGATCCTAAAGAATGAAATGGGCTAGTCTTCTTTTTATTTTTTTTAGCAAAATGTGTCGAATTTGAAATCAAAATATTTTGTTAAATTGTAATTTGTGCTTACAGCTTTTCAGACGTATAGCAATACTATTTATTTTTATTTGTATGTGATGATTGTCAGCAATATATCAAACTTGAACTGAGTGTGTGTTTTGAATGAGTGTGCATACGTGTGAATGCATGGGTGTGACTGAGTGTGCATGTGTGCTTGTGTGGCCTGCCTGTCCCCCTTTCCCCCCGGTCTAACAACTGGCCACCCCTCATGCTTGTTGTGATGAATGTTTCTCACAGTGCAGGAGCAGTCACCGGGCTGAAGGCATCAGTGACTGCTGATGTAGGATGTCCATCTCCCTGTGTCATCCTGAGGGTTGGGAGAAGTCTTGTGGTGGCAGCAGGCTGTCAGCTTCCCAGAGTTTGCATTGAAGATGTCAGGAGAGCGCGTCATTCTTGGGACAGAGGGTTCTCTGTGCTACCTCCTGCAAGCTACCTGGTGGCACAGTGATGGCATTAGCTCGGTCTCAGAGTCAGGAATAGGTTATGGACACAGCTCCGACTTGGCAGGAGGAATCTTATCAGAATTTTCCAGTTTTAGGTCAACAGGGTCTCCTTCAGCGGCTTGTGAGCTGCCACGAGGCGCTATAGTAATAGCTTCAGGCCATTGTCAAGGTCCCCATACCATCCTTTCCAGGTCTGGTGTATTCCAAGGGCACAGCTGTAATGGTGGAGTCTCAAACAAACTAGAGGCCATTGGTTGTATTTCCATACCCTCCTTGCACTGTGGTTGGGTCAGGAAGAGGTTTGTCGGAGGTTTGTGAGCGGTGGTCTCACATCGTAGGAGTCCTGGTGACAGCCAGTCTGGCAGACTAATGACCAGTTCATTGATTCCTTGCTTGTGATGCTTGGATTGTAGAAAACGTGCAGAAAAATGTTATACCACACGGTCGACCTAGGCAAATATACGTTGCTGGAGACTAAAGTAAAAATAACTTTTATTACAGGAGTCTGACCCTGATATCTTATTTAATTTAAAATAAGTGGAATTCATATATCCTTTGACGACTGTGCTCTGATTTCTCCCTTACTCTCATCTTTGGCTCTTGCAAGACAAATTAATGTCAGTGGCAGTAACAGCGGTGGTGCAAATCTGAAAATGCATTTAGGATTGAGTGGTGGTGCAGATCTGATCATGCAATGTTGATTGCTCAGTGATGGAGCAGTTTTAAGTATGCTATAAATGACTACTGGGCAGACACAAGATTTCTGAGAGATACAGTAAATCTGAACATTGGAATTGATGGGCGATGCTGGGACTTTGTGCTAAGGATTGCTGAGTGGTGGGGCAAATCACAACTTGAACTGAGTGATGATACAAATCTGAACATGGACTGACGGTAGTGAAAGTGCAAGGCAAGATATCATGTACCTGTTCTGTTAAGCCACACCGTTGCACCTGATGGAGCAAGGTGAAAGAAATAATTTTGAAACCCCCTTAAATAAGAATAATAAATTAACAGTACTAATTGTTTGATGAAAATAACCAACAAAATGCACTTTAATAAACATTTACATAAAATGGTAACTGCCCTTTTTGTGCAAAATCTAATTTATTTACCAATGTGAAGTACTATAATATTGAAACTGTGATTTGCGTACTAATCAGAGTCAAATCCCATGATCTGTGCTGTGTAGTGAAAATTGTATTGTGGCAAAGAACACGGATGGTAAGTAAAATGGCTTTAAATGTCGCTTCTGCTAGGTAACACCTAACACGGGTTCTTAGAATGACGGGTGGTAAACAGAAAGGCTTATTTTCTTTGTTTTAATTATGATTGTGTTTGTTTTTATGATAGTCCGTTTGGGCCTGTTAGGCCAGGCTGCGAAAATGGCTGCTGGAATAGATGAGGTCATATCAGAAACCAAAGATGGCTTCTAAGCGAAAGAAATAATGGAGCTGAACCACGTGGGTACGGCCTGTATATGGAGTGAGAAAAGTGAAGGACGGAGTAACCTTTTATGAGGAGAGTGCCAAGAAAGACTCAGCACGTATCCGTGAGAAAGGAAAGAACGAAGTATTGAGAAACAAAGAACTGTCCAAAATGTGACCATCAAAATCGCAACAAAGTGAATAGACAATTTGGACTGCTTTTACCCAAAGAGCATGGGAAACAGTGAACTCTTAACCGTCCCCGAAACCAGTTTGAGCAAGAATGGCGATGAGACAATCTTCGCCACCCCTCAAATGGACCAATTAGCGTGATTCCTGCCCCCAAACATTGCAACTTTTTGTGTAGTAAGCCAGAAGTAGGGTATAAGAAGGACTGCTCTTATATGGGAGGTGTCGATGCTGTTATTTTTTGCAAATGCCAATGCTGATGTTAATGCGGATGCTGCCATTGACTTCGAACCTGACTGGGGAAGGAACGAGACCGTTGCGGGAAATCTGTATGGGAGGTCCCGTCGAGGAGTCCATCTAGAGGGACAGTCAGTCAGTTTGGGAGTCCGTTCTGTGATTTACGGTTTATCTTCTTTGATGAACCATTCCTATCTGCATCTAAATAGGTAATGCATAATTTCGAATTTCTTTACATAATTTCCTATATAAATGTAAAAGAATGTATTAAGGTGATTAATAAACTAAGAATCTCACTCGTGACAATTTGAATTTTAGATAAAAATGTATTTCTAATTAATTTTGAGTCTGTGGTTCTTTAGTTCATTAATAGAAGTGACATTTAATAGGGTTTTAAATGATGAGCTGGTCTCGATCACCATCAACTTACTCAACTAGTTGGTCCATCGACCAAAGAGCGGAGTACCTTGATGTTTTAGAACCGACAGGATTAAAACTGAATGTATACGATGATTAAGGTAATAATCTGTCAATTTTAATAAGGTATTACGTTCATCCAGCAACTCATCTTTTCCTCCTTAGTGAATGTGGGTGTGATCCAGGGAACGACTGAGTGTATGATATGCGGTGTTATGGGCCCCACCATCATATGGTATAGTAGATGTGAATGATTTCACCTGGATGTCATATCCTAGGAGAGGAATTTATATTGGACGCGCTGGATCAGATTTCTTGGTAGCCGAGTTATGGTTACTATAGATTAGTTTGGTGATTATTGATTATTGATCATTTATGTTTAACACTTCATGTCGAATTGTATTATGTTATGTGTAAGTCGAAATTTTGAAGCTTCCGGGAAGTAGGAAGTGGACACGTGTGGCAAGAGAAGTCACATGGAATTGTGCATGGTCTGATTTTTCAAATTGGTGATAACACAGGATTGTGTTATGATAGGGACATTTCATGTATATAACGTGTATGAGTGAAATAGCAACCGGTTTTCTTGTGAAACTCTGGCCTTAATTCTCAGGAGCAGTGTAGTCTCCACATGTGTTTTATCCCCAGAGAAACGGGTTTGCCCCTTGCTTGAGAGAAGGGTAAGGTAGAGGAAGTGCTACACTTATCGAATAAAACAGTATTCTTGCAAAGAGTAAGCTATCTCTTTTGTTTAGCGAAAACAGACAATGGAAATGTTTTACGTTGTAACTAATAAAATTCAGTCAAGAAAAACTGCCGATAATTTTTGTAAAGGAGGGGTCAGGAGTAGAACTGACGTTGACTAAGACCGTGCTGGTATTGGCCAGTGGTGGGAAAGCGAAGAGCTTTCTGATTGATGCATTAGTGTGAAAACGCGCTGGTATTGGCCAGTTGAGAGTGACGTAGAAGCTCTCGGATTGGTGCGTTGGTGTGACACGCGCTGGGATAGGTCCGAATAGCACACAGTAAACGGAACAGAGTTGTGAGTTGTCGAAAAGAAAGAATCGTGAAATATGGCTTATTATGAGTATTGTAGAGAGAAACAGTCATGGATGGCGAAAATTAAAAACTTTTTCAAGAAGGACAAGAAGGTAGTGACTAGGGAAGGACAAGTAATTCCTCCGCCGAAAACGCCAGCTTCTCATGATGTTGAAATATGGTTATCATACTTGCATTTGGTTGGAGAATAGGACAAAATATACTCAGAATGATTGAGTATTGGCTTTTCCAGAAAATGGTTAATTTAGCACAGCTGTACTTGGAATTTGAGAGAGAAAATGATGAACCTCGAGCCAAGACATAGACCGACACAGTTTGAAGCGTTAGGTGAATGGGAAGATGAGATGTATGAAAGAGAAAGGCACAGAGGTGCAAAGAATTATAGTTTAGTTCACGGAAGAGTATGGGGAGTGAATCATGAAGATAGGATGAGACGTTGGAGATATGCTAATATGACGGATGGGTTGTTTCGAGCCATAACAGATGAAGTTACAAGGAAAAAGTGTATAGAGAAAAAGAAACGTGTAGTAACAGAGAGGTATGGGTATGGAGGTAGCGAAACAGAGGATGAATTGCTGGAAGATATTTTAAACAGAAAACCACCTCCATATGAACAGAATTCTGCGGTGGTGACACCAAATGCACCACCAATGGAAACTGGGAGGAATCAAAGCACTGAACAAAGTCATGAAATAAATAGGTTAAATGAAAAATTAGAGACTCCACAGAATGAGAAGTCTAACAGTGGTAATACAGCTGAGTTGGCAAGAACCACAAGAGAATTGACTGAGAAAATAAGGGAATTAACTATGAACATGGAAGCCGTGACTGTGCCAGTGACCATAGGACCAGTAATACCGGTATTTGAAAACCAAAGAATAGATGAGCATTCCTTGACCATCCCAATGAACTCAAATATGCAAAGAATGAGAGAAGGGATAATTACAGAAACTAGGGAGACAAGAGATTTGGTTAGCTCATATAGATCGAGTCCACCTACTAACTTGACAGTAAATGAGAGTGAGATAAGAAGGATTCCTATGGGGACTGAATCAGCAACTGAGACCCCAGAGAGAAGCACAAATTGGATAGAAATAAATAGTACCCTTGTAGGTCCGACTCCAGAAGAATTAATTAAATGAGTGGTTGAGGAATTTGCAGAAGAAAGATGCAGAACCACAACCATTGGATGTAATCAGACTAAAGATAGACCTGGAGGAGTTGATTTTAGGGACTATTGGTACAGAAAAATTTCAATCATATCAGGACGAACAGATTATGTTTGTGTGTAAAAGTATTACTCGGAGAGCTAGAAATTTGCATGAAAGGTTGGAAGAGACAGCGAATGAACTAGGAGTAGAATTTGGAAAAATCAGAAGTTTGCAGAAACCGTATAGAGTAGATTTTTGTGAAACGGATATAGAAAATCTGAACACATCAGGACGATTAACACGGATTAAAGAACTGATTGTGTTATTGAGAAAATGGGGAGATGTGGACAGATGGAGGAGCAGGTGGATGAAAAGAAAAGAGGGAATGACTGATGAAGCATCTTTGGCTTTTACGGTGAAAGAAAAAGAACCAATAGTGATGGAATGTCCAATGAGAGAAACTCCAGGAGGAAGCTATGGGCATGTCCCATGGTCTAGACAAGATATATTGTCATTTACGAATGATTTTCCGAAATTAAGAGAGAAACCTGTAGAATGGTATAGACAAGTGGAAAGATTTGTAAAGGTTTCGAAGGTGTTGTGGGTAGATCTGGATGGATTGTTTGATATTGAAGTATCAGCAGATGTATGGACAGAATGTAAGATTACAATTGATTGGCCAACAGAAGAGTATCCTAGAGATGCAAAAACTGGAGCGCCAGGTCCAGAAGTAATGAGAAAGTATGACCAGGTTATCACGTTTTTGAAAAATAAAATTCCACCAAAAGAAACAGATTGGGTACAGATTGACAGAATGACACAGGAGAGTAAGGAATCTGTACATGCCTACTATGAAAGGCTACTTTTGGTTTTTAAACAGTATAGCGGTTATGAGACATTGAGTGAAAAGGACATGAGTCATTTTGTGTATAGATTTGTATATGGATTAAGACCTGAAATAAGTGAAATGATTAAACAGCACATGTTGTGCTGGCAAAATAGCACTGTAGATGAAGTACTGAGGTATGCTAAATACTGTAGTGATGACATTGAGTGTAGACAACGTAAACTAAAAGAAAAAGCGATGTGGGCACAAGTAAAAGTCGCAGAAAAACAAGAAGCTCAAATGAATAATCAGACTAGTGATGCAGGACAGACTAAATCCAAACCGAATATAGGTAAAGGAAAGGGTCAAATGAGTATAGAAGAAGCTAAAAAGAAATGGCCATGCCATAATTGCGGAAAGTTAGGGCATTGGAGAAACAAGTGTAAATTTCCTCCAAAAGCTAATATGGAAAATCAATCATTAAATCCGCAGGTGCAGAATGAGGTGAGTTACCAACAGCTGCAACAACCACAGGTAGTTACTCAACAGAGTCAGGTGCCACAACCACCTCTTCCCAAGAGTGTAAACCCCCAGAGATACAGTGCAGAGACAGGATTCTACGGAGGAGAGCAGGTAACAAAATTGCCGCGCGCAGCTGCAATATCGCAGTATTGGTTACGGCAGGATGGAAATGAATCGGATGAAAGTTTATGACGGTGCCTAAGAGAGGAGGAAGAGTGCGTGCTTGGCGCAACTCTAGAGGTAGATCAGTCAGGTCCATTTGTGGATGGAGAAGTGAATGGTGTAAATGTTACATTCCTTGTGGACACTGGAGCTACCCGTTCTACTGTTAGATCAGTGGAAATTCCAACCCTTCCTCTCTCAGGTGAATATATCCAAGTTGTGGGTGTTTCAAACCAGCAGATTAAAGCGCCTCTTACGAAACCAGTAGAGGTGAAAGTTGGACCATTTAGAGAAATGCATCGGTTTGTGGTGTGTGATTGCAGTCCTGTAAACTTGCTAGGACGCGATCTGCTTTGTAAAATGAACTGCACCATTTATTGTACCCCGGATGGTATTGCATTTCAGACACCAGATGAGGATGTTCTGTATAAAATGACAATGGCAGAACTAGAACCAGGAGTAAATGACATGTTTCCTGTGTTTGACGTAGAGAAAATCCCAATTGAATTAAAAGAAACAGTCAGATCTGACGTATGGGATTTCACAGGCGAAGACATTGGGTTAATGAGAGGAGTAGACCCTGTAAAGATCACTGTAAGAGAAGGAATAAATTACCCAAATACTCCACAGTACAAATTAACGCCAGAAATTATTGAAGGAATAACACCCGTAGTTAATAAAATGATTGAACAGGGAATTTTGAAAGAAATAATGAGTAGCCCATGTAATTCACCTATAATGGGTTTGAAAAAGCCGAATGGGACATATAGGATAGTACAGGATTTAAGGAAAATAAATAAAATCGTTATTCCTTGTTGTCCAATTGTGCCAAACCCCGCCGTAATACTGTATCAGATTCCACATGATGCAGAATGGTACACAGTTATTGATTTGTGCCATGCATTTTTCTCTATTCCGTTACATCCAGATAGCCAGCCATTATTTGCGTTCCGGTTCGGAGAGCGTATTTTGGCATGGTGCCGAATTCCTCAAGGGTATACAGAAAGCCCCTCAATCTTTAATCAGATCCGAAAGAAATCATTGGAAGATTTAAGAATGCCTGAAAAATCTGTGATGGTCCAATATATTGATGACCTGCTAGTGGCATCAAAGACCAAAGAAGCATGTGTTACCGACACAATTGCTTTATTGAATCACTTGGCAGAAGGAGGGCACAAAGTGTCTCCGTCGAAACTGCAATTTTGTCAACAGGAAGTACAGTACCTAGGTCATAAAATTGAAAAAGGGATGCGAAAGGTAACAACAGAAAGAATAAAGATTATCCAAGGAATGAGAGCTCCAATGACACAGAGAGAGGTGAGAATGTTCCTTGGAATGGTTGGGTATTGTCGACAGTGGATAAGTGGATTTTCATTGATTGCAAAACCTTTACAGCAATTGACAAAAGAGATGTTAAAGATCCGTCTGAGTTGAATGAGGAAGAAATGAAAGCTTTTAAAGAACTGAAAACGAAGTTGTGTGAAGCACCGGCATTGGGAATGCCTGATTATGAAAAAGAATTTGAACTGTATTGTAGTGAAAGAGATGGATGTGCACTTTCAGTTCTAGTGCAAAGGCATGGAAAAATGAAAAGACCCATTGCTTATTTTTCAGCTGTTTTAGACCCAGTAGCAAAAGCGTTGCCTGGTTGTCTGAAAGCAGTAGCTGCTACTTGTGTGAGTCTGGAACAGAGTGAAGGCATTGTGATGGGATATCCATTAAGAGTATATGTTCCACATTCTGTTGAAATTCTTCTGACCAGAACCAAAACCCAATTCATGACACATAGTCGGCTGACTAGGTACGAAAAAGTGATTTAGAGTGCAGACAATGTAACCATTGATAGATGCACAAGTGTGAATCCTTCAACTTCACTGCCAGACGAAGGAAATGTAGGAGTTAAGGATGAAGTCGATCATCAATGTCTGGATGTGCTTGAATTCTGCACAAAGCCTCGACCAGATATTAAGGATGAGCCTTTGAAAGAATCAGATTATGTGATGTTTGTAGATGGATCATGTCTGAGGACGAGTGAAGGAGTTTTGAGTGCGGCATATGCTGTGTGTACAGTAGCTGCCATAATGGAAGCATCTTGTTTGAGAGGGATACGTTCAGCTCAGTAGCTGAGCTGATTGCTCTAATTCAGGCATGCAAACTGGGAAAGAATGTCCGAATTACGGTGATCACGGATAGCCAGTATGGCTGTGGAGTGGTCCACGATTTTGGACAGATCTGGTCTCGGAGAGGTTTCTTGACGTCTGCAGGAACTCCAATTAGGAACGGTGAGTTTGTGAAGAAATTGCTTGAGGCGATACAGCTGCCTAAACAACTTGCAGTGGTGAAGTGTGCTGCGCATAAAAATGGGCAGACTATATTGCTATGGGACACAAGTATGCGGACGAAATAGCCCAATACTGTGCCAGAAATATGGTCTCCTTAAACAGGAGGAGAGAAAAAGAAAATGTTTCATGTCCATTATTATTTACTAACATTGTCGAAACATGGGATGAGGTAAGACAATTACAGGAAGAAGCAAACAAAGAGGAGAAAGATGGTTGGATAAAAGCAGGTTGCAGGAAAAGAGAGGAAGATGACGTTTGGGTTTATAGAGATGAAAGACCAGTTATGCCTGATAGCATGATTTCTAACATGGCACGGATGTACCATGGACAAGCTCATATTGGTAGGGATGCCATGATCAGACTTTTCAGACAAACTTGGTACAACCCAAAATTCAGAGCTATAGCTGAGAGTCTCTGTCAAAGATGTCTTACATGCCAACAGATAAATCCAGGAAGGAAGACAGTAGTGAGTCTAGGAACAATAGGACGTGAAGGAGGTCCTTTTACTAGAATGCAACTAGATTTTATTGAAATGCCCCCGAGTAATAGATTGAGATATGTTCTTGTGGTCGTTTGTTTGTTTTCTCGTTGGGTGGAAGCCTATCCGACAAGAAGGAATGATGGAGTTACTGTAGCTAAGCTCCTACTGAGAGAATTCATTCCACGATACGGTTTTCCAGTAACGATTGAAACAGATAGAGGAACACATTTCCAAAATGAACTGATTCAATTGATATGTGAAGCTCTTGACATACAACAGAAATTACACTGTGCTTACAGACCAGAGGCTTCTGGAGTGGTAGAACAAGTAAATGGAACAATAAAAAATAGGTTGGGAAAAATGTGTCAAGCCACAGGACTCAAATGGCCAGATGCCCTACCATTGGTGCTAATGACTATCAGAAGCATACCTGACAGAAAAACGGGTCTGAGTCCTCATGAAATAATCATGGGACGAGCAATGAGACAAGCACATGTACCTGTCAACAAACTGCTGACTATAACTGATGATCTCGTATTGGACTATTGCAAAGGATTGGCTGATGTGGTACATTCTGTGTTTCATCAGGTTGGACCGGATGCGACCACTCTTGAAAGAAAACCAGCTCATGATTTGAATCCAGGAGACTGGGTCCGCATAAAAGTCCACAGAAGAAGAAACTGTTTGGTTCCTCGCTGGGATAAGCCACGACAAGTGATCCTGGTGACCACAACTGCTGTCAAATGTGCCGGAGTGAAAAACTGGGTGCATGCCAGTCACACTATCAGAGTTCCAGATCCTGAAGCTCGACCTGTAAGTCGACATCTGGAGATATCTGATACCAGCTCAGCATCCGAAGCAGAACCTGAAATAAGCAGAATTCCAGATTTTGAAGCTCGACCTGAAAGTCGACATCTGGGAGAACAAGGTACAAGTTTTACAATTGAAGTAGAACCCGAACACATTGAAGATCCAGATTTTGAAGCTCGACCTGTAAGTCGACATCTGGAAATATCAGATACCAGTTCAGCATCTGAAACAGACCAACCTGAGTTTAATGAAAAACAAAGAGAAAGATAAGAACAGACATTATAAGCGAAGAAACTGAACCAAGAGACAGTGATAGCGAACAACCAAGTACAAGTTATGGAAGAATTCCTCCAGAAATAGTTGAACTAACTGAGGGAGACTTAGATACAGATAGAGAGATAGGGGAAGCGGAAGAAACACGAGGAGAAGTAGGGACAGATCAACAAATAAAAGAAACACAGGGAAATTTAGATTCAGACAGAAAGATAAGAATAAATGTGGAAGAAACTCGAGGAGGGATAGAATCAAAAGTCCAAACTGGAGTCACAAGAAGGTTCAGATTCCGACAAAGAAACTGAGATCATAAAGTTCAAGGTTAGAGGAAGTGAAGTAAGGTCTGAAACAGAATCCGAAGAAAGCGAAGAAGAAAGAAAACAGAGATTAGGACAAAGAAAGAGGACTTGGAGAACTGAACGAGAGGAAAAGGAAAGTGAACCAAAAAGGCCAAGAAAAGGAGACAATTGGCCCCACGAAGTCAAAAGACTGAGATATAAGATAGTAAATTTGAACAGAGATGATGCAGAACAAGTAAATGAGATAACAAGTCAAAGAGGACAAGGAAAACAAAGTGGAAAGCAATTGCAGAAAACAAAAAGAGTGAAGAGACCTAATTTGAAATATAAGTCACCTGAGTGGCTATACATCGCTTTGATTGACATTAAAGAAGAAGATAACACTCACGAGAGCCCAGACGAAAGCGGTAAACAAATGGGTGAAAGTGAAGTGCAACAAACCTGAAAAGATAAAGGAAAAAACTGGATTGGACACAAAAACCTGAATGAGACAAGAAAGAGTTCTGAAAGGAACTAAAGAAAGACCCAAACGTGACACAGGAAAAAGGGTAGAGTGGCTGAGAGGTCATTCTGAGGTGTGGTGACACATTTTCTGTACAATATATAAATAGCTAGGTAATAGTACAAAATGGTAGATATTGAGAATAGAAAACCTAGATGTGAGTTTTTACGTATATGGTGTAAAATGTGTTTCTTGTACAGGTTTGCTAATGCTTATTTGGCTAATTTTAGCAATAACAGTTCCATTGAGGTTGATTGTAGAAGAGACATCTGTAATTGGGAATAACACGAAAAAGGATAAAGCAGCTAATACACAAAACACTGCAGCATTAGTAGATAGTATTGATTTACATAAGGATAAGTCTATAACTGACTTTTCCAATAATGTCTTCACGAAATTGTTGTATGAATATGTGGAGACAATGGATGTAAGGGATTGTTATGTTTGTATGCAATTACCTGCGTCTGTCACAGAAGGTGTGACCTATCATCACCTTCCTTTGACGTATGGGATAACATGTAGCGTGTTAGCTAGTTTATTTTATAAAACAGGTAGATTAGAATATTATTACACTGACATAAACACTATTTTCGCGAAGGTACCTATAATTCCTGAACTAAACAAGGTGAAAGAAGCGAACATGTTTGGTGAATTTTTCCTAGAAAATAAAGATTTAACATTAGAATATGTAGGTAGACACAATCTTACCTGTGAATTAAAGAAAGAGGAAAAGGTCTTCTTGGAGATGGTAGAAAACAGAAGAGTTAAGTTTCAAAGAAGGGTAGTAGAAGAAAAGACAAAAACACCACTTTGGGCGTTTGAAGAGAAAAATCATGACAGAGGAGAGACAAATGCAGCTATGACTTTGGATTGGCCCCAACAGGGAAAGTTGTGTATTAGTAGAAATAAGACTATGTATGATAATTATTTTGTTGGTTTCAGTGAATGCCGAGATGCATATAAAATTTTAGGAGGATGGGGATTTAAAGGAGGAAAAGATCCAATATTTCCTGGGATCTATTATATATGTGGAAGTAGAGCTTATTATAGGTTGCCGGACCACTGGTACGGATCATGTTATTTAGGTCTGGTCTTTCCAAAGATTTTCCATGTGGAGCGAGGAGAAAAGGGAATACATGAGATAGGTAAAACACTAACACGTAGAAAGAGGGAAAGTTTTTCAGAAATAATAGGTGACATTTTTGGAGCATTGATACCAGCAGTGGGTATATCTTTGAATGCATTTAAGATTCGGAAACTGTCCACAGTAGTAGATCGGTTATCGACGAATACTGCTGGAGGGTTCTTGATGGTAAATACCGAAATGGTTGCCATGAGAGCTATGGTGATGCAAAATCGGCTTGCCCTTGACATTCTTTTGGCAAAAGAGGGTGGAGTCTGTGGAATGCTGAAAGTCCAACATTGTTGCACTTACCTTCCCAATAAAAGTGAAAATATACAGAAGTATATAAAGAATATCACTGATTTGCACAAAGCAATTGCTCCACTGGAGGTTGAAAATGCCTGGGAGAAACTTGGTAAGAGTTTTTCCTCAATACAGAAATGGTTCACAGAAATAGGTGGTTCCCTTATTGGGAAGGTACTAATATCAGTAACAGTGGTAATAATGGTAATGTTGTCAGCAAAATTAGCATATGTGTGTATTAAAAAGAGAAAAACACAAAATAGAATAAAAAGAGAAAATGAGAAAAATAAAGAAAGAGAACGAGAAATGGGAGAAATAGAATTAGAAGAACTGAAAGAGAATATATATAAAAGACCAAAAGACAAGATGACGAAGACACTGTTGTGTGAACTAACCAAAATAAATGGACAAGAAACATTTATTTGAAAATTTGTATTACATGGTTTTTGTGGTGATATTAAAAAATCACCAAAGGGGGGAGTTGATGGAGCAAGGTAAAAGAAATTATTTTGAAACCCCCTTAAATAAGAATAATAAATTAACAGTACTAATTGTTTGATGAAAATAACCAACAAAATGCACCTTTAATAAACATTTACATAAAATGGTAACTGCCCTTTTTGTGCAAAATCTAATTTATTTACCAATGTAAAGTACTATAATATTGAAACTGATTTGCGTACTAATCAGAGTAAAATCGCATGATCCCTGCTGTGTAGTGAAAATTGTATTGTGGCAAAGAACACGGATGGTAAGTAAAATGGCTTTAAATGTCGCTTCTGCTAGGTAACACCTAACACGGGTTCTTAGAATGACGGGTGGTAAACAGAAAGGCTTATTTTCTTTGTTTTAATTATGATTGTGTTTGTCTTTATGATAGTCCGTTTGGGCCTGTTAGGCCAGGCTGCGAAAATGGCTGCCGGAATAGATGAAGTCATATCAGAAACCAAAGATGGCTTCTAAGCGAAAGAAATAATGGAGCTGAACCACGTGGGTACGGCCTGTATATGGAGTGAGAAAAGTCAAGGACGGAGTAACCTTTTATGAGGAGAGTGCCAAGAAAGACTCAGCACGTATCCGTGAGAAAGGAAAGAACGAAGTATTGAGAAACAAAGAACTGTCCAAAATGTGACCATCAAAATCGCAACAAAGTGAATAGACAATTTGGACTGCTTTTACCCAAAGAGCATGGGAAACAGTGAACTCTTAACCGTCCCCGAAACCAGTTTGAGCAAGAATGGCGATGAGACAATCTTTGCCACCCCTCAAATGGACCAATTAGCGTGATTCCTGCCCCCAAACATTGCAACTTTTTGTGTAGTAAGCCAGAAGTAGGGTATAAGAAGGACTGCTCTTATATGGGAGGTGTCAATGCTGTTATTTTATGCAAATGCCAATGCTGATGTTAATGCGGATGCTGCCATTGACTTCGAACCTGACTGGGGAAGGAACGAGACCGTTGCGGGAAATCTGTATGGGAGGTCCCGTCGAGGAGGCCATCTAGAGGGACAGTCAGTCAGTTTGGGAGTCCGTTCTGTGATTTACGGTTTATCTTCTTTGATGAACCATTCCTATCTGCATCTAAATAGGTAATGCATAATTTCGAATTTCTTTACATAATTTCCTATATAAATGTAAAAGAATGTATTAAGGTGATTAATAAACTAAGAATCTCACTCGTGACAATTTGAATTTTAGATAAAAATTTATTTTTAATTAATTTTGAGTCTGTGGTTCTTTAGTTCGTTAATAGAAGTGACATTTAATAGGGTTTTAAATGATTGAGCTGGTCTCGATCACCATCAACTTATTCAACTAGTTGGTCCATCGACCAAAAAGCGGAGTACCTTGATGTTTTAGAACCGACAGGATTAAAACAATGTATATGATGATTAAGGTAATAATCTGTCAATTTTAATAAGTTATTCCGTTCATCCAGCAACTCATCTTTTCCTCCTTAGTGAATGTGGGTGTGATCCAGGGAACAACTGAGTGTATGATATGCGGTGTTATGGGCCCCACCGTCATATGGTATAGTAGATGTGAATGATTTCACCTGGATGTCATATCCTAGGAGAGGAATTTATATTAGACGCGCTGGATCACACCCACTCGTTTGTCTGTGAGCTCATCTATTCATCAGTACTTTTTCTCATCCATGCATTTGCCCTTTCATGCGTCCGTGCACTTACATCAATCCACGCACTTTTTTAATTAGTCTTAATTCATTTTTTGTTCACTTATCTTCCACACCTCACCCTATTAAAACACTGCTACATCACAACTAGCAGTGTGAAAACATAGTATTGCATCACTACTGCCAGTCACAGATAGAAACAGTCTTACATGCATCCACACACTGTCATGCATGTATTGCCTCATTCACACATCTACCCACCCACCCACAGACACACACACTCTTCTCAATCAGTTGGGAAGCACTTTCATTTATTAAAAAAAAAAAAAAGCCAGACCAATTGGCTTTGCCAAAGCATGCTTGTGTCTGCAATCCCTGAGAAGAGAACCTCTTGATCACCGCGAACGAGGACACATTACCTTGATGGTTGTGACAACTCTTTACTATGGAAAGCCATCCTTGGCCAGCTTCTGTGGGAACATGTCCAACCCCCACCCGTGGTTAGGAATCTGGGCCTTCGGATGGATGCTGACATTTTTAAATCCCTAAATCGGATCATTCTCAAAAAGCTGCTTTTTAAGGGAAAGCAGATTAAATGATTCCTCCCATATCTTTCTTTTCAGCGTCGAGTGACAGCTGTCACTGTGTTTTGTATCCTCCAGATTGGACTTTGGTAACAGTGCACATGTGGGCTTGACTAGGTTCTCCGTTCCTCGAAAACAGTGTGTGCAGCACACAGCGGTGATGATTCCTCCCTGTCACAGCTCTTGCTGCTGTGGTTGCCAGTCCAAAGTGGGATCCCTTCAAGTTCCAAGGTCTAGTCCAGCATTCTACCTATGGCATTGGGTTAGTGACTTCTCCAAGAAATTTCAGAAGCACTTGTCTAAGTTTCCCCTGGATTCTTCATGTTAACACTCACTGAAAAGCCCTACTTACCTCCAACCTCTATAGATTTGGAGGCTGAACCTCTTGCAGGCTAGGAGAATCAAGTGCTCTTTTGACCGCCCTTCGAGCTAAGACCTCTATCTCACCAGAAGTTTTGGATAGCATTAAAACTTTCCATCGCTCGTATACACTTCTGATTAGCAATCCTCATTTACGTTTTTATTACCAGCGCCACAACAGCCTCCTAGGTGGTACTGAGCTCTGGCACTTGGCCAACCTTGCACGACGGGGATTTAGGAAGTTGTTTTCTCAGTTAGTGATTGGAGTTTCTTAGTGTCTTGTCAGTGACTGGGCATGGTGCCTTCAAGTCGAGCCTTGGTCATTTGTCTTTCTTAATGTGTTTTGTTTTAACCTCTTGGAACCTACAGGATCAGCATTAGTGATTTATTTTTAAATGGCTTTACACTACTCTGTTTAGGTTAATAATCTTTACAATATTTGAAGTGCAGCGTGGTATTTGGAAATCCGGATGCCATTGGGAGGAAGGGGCCGGAACATGCAACTAGGATAGCAGTGCACAGCGTGTTGTTGTTTTTTCTTACATTTACATTACCCATTTTATGTTGTAATACAAATGAAGTGAGAATGTATAGTTGAAGTGATTTTTTTGTTTTTGATTTTTTTTTTTTAAACTATCATTGTTTGTCTTGGTGTTGAAGTTAAAAATACAAACTTGTGCATGAGGTTTTCACCCTCCCAAAATCAGCTCTGCAGAAAGTGGCGTGCTTTAGGGAGGTGAAAAACAAAATGCAATCTAGCACAGGGAACATTGCAAATTCTTTCAATTTGCAGAGGAAAGAGGGCCGCAAAGGGTGCCCCTGCGTCCTTGTGATTCATAAGGAAGTAGAGCAATGGTTGGCATCTTCTCTGGTGATCACAAATGCTTGAAAGGTTGCCTACTGCCTTGGTCACTCTGTGACCGCTCACACAGTGGACGCTGCCTGTGAGGGACAGCCTTCATTGTGCGAGTGACGGCTGTGGGCATGCAAGGAGGAGCAGCAGACACCAGTACTATAGGTCGCTACCTGTTCCCTTTCAGAGTGGACCTCTTCTACTTGCAACAAAGGTTGCAATCGCAGCACTCGCGAAGGAGGTGGAGGCCGGCTGTCCCTCGTGCATCCTTTTCTGTATTTACAACTGGTCGCAATAAATTTGGAGAATCCTGCAGCATGAATATTGATGAGGCAGGATTCTTCAACCTCTTTGCTCTGTGCTGGATTGATGCATTCAGCTCAGCACAGCACTAAGAATTGGTCAGTGTGCGTGTGAAATGCTGCTCAAACAGAGCTGCACTGCAGCCTTGCCAATGATAAATTTGCCCTCAGATCAAAAATTAGCATCTCTACACCATCGGGGGGATCGTTTTTCCACAAGCCAGCATTGCAGACTTGAGATTTACACAAGTGTTCCCTTGTTTAAATTCCCACTGCATTACTTGACCTGCTCACCACAGCTCTATATGTTAGACAGGTGTGCTTGGCACTAATTCAAAATGTAAAAGCGGCTCAGAGAATGTATTTCTCAATGTAGGTCATAATAATTAATTTAATTAAAGTTGGCTCAGATCCAGCAGAGTGTACTGTTCATGAGAAACTAAAGCAGCGATGACATTGCCTTTGGTATGGCGGTGTATGAGGGAGCTTTAACCTTTATCATTTAGTTTTGGAGTGTCAGCCTATTCATGAGTTTAGAAGAGCCACTGATTATGTGACATAATATATTGCTCCATCATGTTGATCCCCTTTATTTAGCCAGTTAATGTATGGAATACAGACCCTCCTACTGTAGGCTATAAGGATATGTCAAGTCGCCGACCGATTCAGTGACCAAACATAGGAAGTTCCTTTATAATGTCACAGAACTCTGAGGTTATTTTATTCCGTATAATACATGGCCACACCATCCCCTGCTCCCTTTAACCTCCATTGAATCGTTGGTATCTTGCTTCTTGTAATCGGGTTGATCCTCTGGTCGCTGTTATGATATGCGCATCATGAATCTGTAGAGTGAAGATCAGCCACCAATAAGCAGCTTGCAATTTCTTACGCGCACATACTAGTAAGCAGTTTAATGTAAACCACTATCAAAGCTACTTTTGTGCTTTAGTATACATAAGCAATATGGGGATATATTCCTGCTCTCATCTATTTAACCACATTAGTGCAGTAGAATAATATTTTTACCATAAATAGCTAATTATTGTGGATTTTCAGGGTAGGAGGTTCAGTAAGTATAAAGAGGACTGAATATGGAGTACTCCCTTAAATTGTTTAAGTGGTGGTTAAGCATTCTGTTCAGAAAGCTGCTTTTCACAGCCTCTGCTGACTATCAGATGCATTGCCACATCACTACTCAGATGTAATAGTTTATTACAGTAAAGTAGTGATTTCAGATTACTCAAGCGCCTGGATACGCCCTCGGGTGATATTTGCGCTATACAAATCAACATAATATACCATGACCTAATATTACAGATGACTAGGGACGTTCCAACTAGGCGGTCATAAAAACACATTGCTAGTTTTAATAACTAGATAACAGGCTTCCTCTTTCTATACAATTCATTAAAAAAAATGACAGAAATCACTGTATCCATGTATCGCTCACAAATCGGTGACCTGGTCCATTAATCAGCAGATAATCGACAATTACCGAAGAGGTTGCATCGTGGGGCTAAAACTGGATGTTCCTACAGTTTGACCCACTATTTTATAATGAAAGTTTGCTCACAAAAAAGGTACATTTGTAGTTTTCCTAAATACAAAAACAGTTTTTCAATCCGCTGAGAACACTTTGAGGATGCCAGCACCGGAGGTTTACTTGTGCATGATTTTCTGCCATATTTACAAGTTTGTGCTAATATATATTTTTACCTGTTCCAAAAATTTTAAAGCAGTGCACCCTTTTCTTGGGGATCCTTATAGTCAATGTCTTATATTCCCTTCTCTTTATCATTCTTGTCAGACCCGATGTCTTCATCGGTGGATAAAATAGCTAGAGCTGAAGAGACCGAGAAATGCTCGCCTTTATCGGCGCAAGAACCAACAACCAAGCTAAGGCATGCAACATCTCCATGGTCACTGGAACCAGTGCTTTGTAGCCATATTTTCCAGATGGATAACTAATTAGACTTCGCCTCATTCAACAGGAAGCCCAGTTCAGTCAAGCAACTGCAAAACTTTTTGATATTGTAATTCTCCTTAGACGGGCATTGGGAAAGCTACTAGGTCTTGCCTATGCGAGGGCTTTGGCAATGTGTTTTAGCTATTATGTTCACCAGTGTGGCTGCTGTTCAGAATGGATAAAAGTTAGTTGTGTGGGGTGGGGTAGATTGGAGTGGGGTAGAGTGGAATGGGGTAGATTGGGGTAGAGTGGAGTGGCGGTAGAATGCAGCGGGGTGGGTTGGGGTAGATTGGAGTGGGATGAATTGATAGATTAGCATGGTAGATTGGGGTAGAGTGGAATGGGGTAGATTGGGGTAGGATGTAGTGGGGGTAGATTTGAGTGGGATGAATTGGGTAGATTAGGGTAGATTGGAGTGGATGAGTTTGGTAGATTAGCATGGTGGGTTGTACTGGGGTAGATTGGGGTACAGTGGAAGGGGGTAGATTGGGGTAGAGTGGAGCGGGGTAGATGAGTGGGGTAGAATGAAGTGAGGTGGATTGGGGTAGACTGGAGTGGGGAGGTTCGGTAGATTGGCGTGGTACATTGTAGTGTGGTAGATTGAACTGGGATGGAGTGGGGTAGATTGGAGTGGGGTAGATTGGAGTGGGGTAGATTGGAGTGGGGTAGATTGGGTTAGAGTGGAGGTGGATATATTGGGGTAGATTGGAGTAGAGTAGGGTAGAAAGGGGAATAGTGGGGTGGATTGGGGTAGATTGGAGTAGAGTAGGGTAGAAAGGGGAATAGTGGGGTGGATTGGGGTAGATTGGAGTAGAGTAGGGTAGAAAGGGGAATAGTGGGGTGGATTGGGGTAGATATGAGTGTAGCGGGATAGACTGGAGCAGAGTCTGGTAGATTGAAGTGGAGAGGGATAGATTGGGCGGATTATAGTAGGATAGAATGGAATGGCGTGGGGGTAGATTGGGGTAGATTGGTGTGAGGTTTATTGGGGTGCAGTGGGTATATTGAGGAGTAGGATAGAGTGGGGTGGAGTGGGAAGGGGTGGGGTACAGTGAAGTGGATTGAATTGCAGTAGATTAAGGTGAAGTGGAGTAGATTGGGGGTGGATTGGAGTGGGGTAGATTGGGTCGATTATGGTAGAGTAGATTGGAGTGGAGTTGAATAGAGTGGTGTGGGGTAGATTGGGTTAGGGTGGGGTAGATTGGAGAGGGGTAGATTGGAGTGGGGCGGATTAGATGGGGTAGATTGCAGTAGGGTAGTTTGGGATGGAGTGGGGTAGGGTAGATTGAGGTGGAGTGGGGTGGAAAGGGACAGAGTGGGGTAGATTTGGGTGGCGTGTGGTAGATTAGAGTGAAGTGGGGTAGATTGGATAGAGTGAAATGGAGTTTGGTAAATTGGGGTAGAGTGGAGGTGGGTAGATTGGGTGGATTGGAGTGGGTTGTTTGTAATGGGGTAGAGTGAAGTGGGTAGATTGGAATGGGGTGGAGTGGAGTTGGATAGATTGGAGTGGAGTCGAGATTGGAGTTAGAGAGATTGGAGTGGATAGAACTGCTGTTTCTGTGCACCCACTGGACTGTTTCACAGGTGGCAGAGTCACACCTTGGAGATCTACTGGAGAGGCAGCAAGAACACCCGGCTAAAAAAGAGACCTCTCAATTCCCGACCCCAAGCAGAGCACGATTTGGAACTAAAAACCTGGGATGGACAAGAGCAACCACAAAAGGTTGTAATATCTTCTCAATTACCTTTTTCTGGGTCAGTTGATTCAGCTGTAGCCAAACCAATTAGGAACAAGAAATGACAGATGTTTAGTGAGAGACCATTTTCAACTATCCATTTTCCACATCTACATCGACATGTGACTCCTGGCTGACATCAAAGCCCCGGAAGCAGTATTGGAGCATCTGAGCAGATCAAATGTCGCCTCCGTCATGACTGTCACCAACAATTGCATAGACCTCAGCAAAGGTGTTGGATCCTGTCCCCCTCTGGAGGCTCTCTTACATGGATTGAAAATCTTTATAATTCTTCTGAGACACATAAGAAGCTGAAGCCGGATTGAGAATTCAAAACCACAAATGAATGCTTCTGAACTCCCTCCACCTTTTTATCTATTGGCAAATTAGCTTCCTCCAAAGCAAGGTAAGAAATCAAAATCATACTGGAGAGAATGGAGTTAATCTTTGGCACGTGTGGAAGCTCCTACTAGAAGCCCTCCATCTCATAGCAGTGAGAGAGGACAGGGTCCTCCACTCCTTCAACATAATACCTAAAATGACCAGATGGGAAAGAACAGAATCCCCCCCTCGGGAGGCTCCTATTGGGCATAGAAGTAGTTGGCTTCCTTCGGGACAGGCCTCTGAAAGCCCGCCATGTCATGTACTTGCCACAGTGTCACTAAATAAGGCCCATTGCATATATTTGCCGTTTTGCAGTTCTTTTGGGTAATGTTCAGGACCTGCATCCACTTTGGTGGTGACTTAAGCGCACCCAAGGCAGCTGCTTCTGCAGCATCAGTCATGCCACAAAGGTCAGATCTGGACATGGTAAGGAGCCCCTCGTCCCCTTCTTCTCCTGTAGCATGGGACTCCATAAAGAATAACACAGTGCTACTTTTCCAAACACTTACTCCCAGTGATTGATCTGCAATGTCCCTCTACCTCAAGCACATCTGTTTAGGCCCGCTGCCTACCAACCTGGCCCAGGGGTCTAATGAGACGTCTCTATATCAGAGATGGGTAGCGTGGTGTGCCAGAACAGTCTCTCACTCCGACATAATGCTTGAGTAGAGACTGGAAGACACCTAAAACAGCTGGGCAACTCTTCAGCATGCGGGCTCGCAGCGGCATGAGCCTTTCTCCAGCAACCGCGTCTGAGCGGGGAGGGCCACAGCCCCGCACTGCACGAAGTCGCCATCACCGTATAGCTACACAAGGCTAGGCGTATAAGCAATCAACAGAAAATGATCGACATGATGAATACACTTACTGTAACCCTCAAATGCAGGAAGGAGTTGCATTTTCTTCAGAGAGACTGAAAACCAGGTGTTCCTATAGAGTAGACTCCACATAAGCTATTTAATAGTGCCATTATTAGGATGTACCTAAAAATGTCAGGCAACCGCCATGAATTATACGAGATGTATTGGGGCTGTGCAAAGTTTTTAGTGCACTCCTACTTATGTAATGTATATTCTTTACACAGTTGATGCTCAAAAGGAAAGGTTGCCACCAATAAAGTCTTTAAGGAAAAGCACGTGTCACTAAAGAAACAAAACTCCAACCACACAATCACTTCAAAGTAATAAACAGGACGATACGCAGATATTTTTGTTCATAATTTCATTATTCGCCTTTTTAGCCCAACATGTGTTTTGTTGCAATGGCATTATGCCTTCGACTGTATCAGGGCTAAGAGTAAACAAAACATAACTATGTTTAAGTGGTCTCATTTGATGCATGTATCTCAAGTCCCACAATAATAAACAACATATACGAAACATAAGTATTTACAATGCAGAATTACATTTATAGAGGGAATTCTAATACAATTTAGTGTCCCATCTTGGTCTCTTAATACAGTAATTTAAATACCGGAGCACAACCAGCCAAAAGGCAATTAACATTTGAACAATGTCAATCCTACCAAAGCACAGGAAAAGGTGGAAAAGGCTACAAGCCCACCACCCCTCAGCCCACCGCCACCTGTTGCACCATGCGCATACTCCCCACCCATCAAAGCACAGGAAAAAGGCAGAAAAGGCTAGAAGCACACCACCCTTCAGCCCAGCATCACCACCTATTGCACCACCCACACACTTTCCACTGTCTTCTCCTCCTGCAGAACCACAATATTCTCTACAGGGTTCCATCCACTCTTTCGGGGGACACTGGGATGACAGAGACCAATTCTCCATTCCACCACAAGATGACCCATGGGACACCTATGATATAGACCCTGCTGGAGACACAGACCCAGATCTATATGCGGCCAAACCTTCCCCTCCAGACAATACTACCACCTAGCATGACATTATAGGTAGAGAGGCTACTTATCACAGTGTTCAGCTCCACACTGAACCATTGGAGGATGATTTTTTATTTGAAACCCTTTCCTCTAGCCAAAGCTCGGCACAATACTTGCCAAAGTTCAAAGGCATGCTGTGACATACACCTGGCATTTTCAAGGGCCCGGGCAAAACTTGGGTCATCACACCAAGGGCCAATAAAAAATAAAAACTGTCTCCTGTCGATCCTGCATACATAAATCTCCAACTACCACCTGACTCTTTGGGGGTCGCCACAGCAAGGAAAAGGGCAAATTAACAAACATCCGGTGAGGCGCCCCCATCAGATAAAGAAAGTTAGAAGATAGATGCTGAGGGTGGCTGCCTAGTCTGCCACCCACTGGAGAATTACCAACTCCGTTGGCCTCCTCTGCCGCTATGACAGAGCCCACTGAGATAAAATTTAGGTGCTCCCCAACATCTACCAGAGGATTACAAAAAGCAGGCATATGAAATTGCCGCGGAGGGCAAACTAATTGCAAATACTTCATTCGATGCACCCTCTATGCGGCTGAATCTGCCGCTAGAGGCATTAACTCCAGCATTCTCCTTAGACGACATGCCTGGCTTAGTCTCAGGTTTTAAACCTGAAGTGCAGCAAAACATCCTTGAACGTCCCTTTGACGGGAAACGGCTCTTTGGTCCTCCGGTAGATGCACTACTTAAGAAAACTAAAAAAGACAATGAAACGGCCAAAGCCATGGGAGCAGTGGCGGCTCGCCGAGGGAGTGCTGCGGTGCGGCGGGGCAGGGGGGTAGAAGAGTCCGACATACGACGGACAGGAGTAAGGTAAGTAATTAAATGAATAAAACTATTTACCTAGCGCGCGCTGCATCGCCAACTCGGCGATTCAGCACGCGCAAGGTAAATAGTTTTATTTATTTCATTACTTACCTTACTCCTGTCCGTCGTATGTCGGACTCCACTACCCCCCCGCCCCGCCGTACCGCAGCACTCCCTCGGCGAGCCGCCACTGCACGGGAGTGTTGCAGACCTCTTTGCAGCGCGGTTCCTTTCGTCGCGCCCCTTATTGTGGAGGAGCGAAACCCACATCTACAGACACCTCCACCTTCTATCAGCATCCCGAGTCACAAACTACCTCACCTAGGGGATACTACAAAGGCTCCTACAGAGGCAGCAGTTATGGAGGCAGAGGTGAATGCGGTTTCTCTAAACCATCTGCCACCGCCACAAAACCTTGACTCACCAACAATCCCCCACCAAACACACAACACCTGTAGAGGTTGGATACAAGGGTTTCTTCCCACCTGGCAGAACATCACCTCCGACCAGTGGGTGTTGGATATTATCCAACATGGTTATTGTCTGAAGCTCACTTTCACACCTTTAAACATTCCACCTCGCAAACACAAACTTTCACCACTACATCTACAGTTACTTAAGAAAGAGGTTCAGGCAGTTCTCACCAAAGGGGCCATAGAACCAGTACCATTGCAACAGCAAGGCACAGGAGTGTATTCACTCTACTTCCTTTTTCCCTAAAATGACCGATCACTGAGACCAATCTTTTATCTCAGACTCCTAAACTAGTACATGCGCTCAGAGCACTTTCATATGGCCACTCTTCAAGATGTCATCCCGTTATTACAAAAAAGCTACTTCATAACTATACTCGACCTCGAGGCCACCTACTTTCACATTCCTATTCATCCTGCATAATGCTGGTATCTCAGGTTTGTAATACCATACCTTACCAAGACATTTATAAAGCGCTCGGCTACCACCAACGGCGGTGTCCCGGCGCTACACAGAGACAAAGGAAGATAAAGAGAGGAAAGGCAGGCTAAGGGAGATCAAAAAGCCAGGTTTTCAGAGCACTCCTAAAAGTAGTTTCAGATTCTGCTTTGCGCAAGTAGAGCGGCATCGCATTCCAAAGAGCGGCCGTTCTAACTGCAAAGGCATGCCCTCCCATCCTGGCTTTGCAGTAGGAAGGAGAGCAAAGAAGAAACTGAGAGTTCGAGCGCAGGGTCCTATTTTGGTGGTATTTCCGAAGTCTGAGCCTCAGATAATCAGGTCCACTTTCTCTAGTAGCTCTAAAAGCAAGTAATAAAGCCTTAAATTCGATTCTTCTCTTCACTGGAAGCCAGTGAAGACTGCGCAAGTGGGGGAAATGTGATGCCGGAGAGGCACGTTTCTAAGAAACCTAGCAGCAGCATTTTGAACTGTCTGGAGCTTTTAATCAGATAAGCAGGGAGGCCAAGATACAAGCTATTGGCATAGTCCAGCTGGGACGTAACCAAGGCATGGACTATGGTGGCCCGACAGTTCATCGGTAGTAAATAAAGAAATCTACGCAAGCTTTTGAGCTTCCAGAAGCATGCTCTAGAAACTCGGCCAATCTGGGCTTTCACAGACAATTCCGAGTCAAATCTAAATCCCAAATTTCTAACAGATAAAACTGGGGTGGGAGGGGGATTCAACTGCAATGGCCACCATAAATCAGCCGGTGGAAGTGATGGTTGGTTGAAGAACATCACCTCAGTTTTTTCGGTATTCAATTTAAGACAGTTATCTGTCATCCATGAAACAATCTTACTTAGGCATAGCCTAAAGCTGTCAAATGCGGCCATCTTGGAATCTTTAAATGAAAACACCAGCTGCGTATCATCAGCGTATGAAATTATACGCACGCCACACTGCTCAACTAGTGCAGCCAGAGGGGCATCCTGGCTGATGAGGGCTGAAAGCCCGAAACCGGTCCTAGGATGCTTGTTTCCAGTCCAGGGAGGACCTGGCCTGGCAGTTCGGGCTGGACTGTTCCCATTGGGCACAGGATCAAGACTGATTTGCATAAGACCCAGAGTCTTCAGAAAATGTCTCGCTGGGGTAGCTGCTCACCTGCGCAGAAAAAACATACACGTCTTTCCAGATCTAGACGACTGGCTCATCAAAAGTGCGACTCGTCAAAAGTGCTTACAACACACTCACGGCACCATAAACCTACTTCATCAACTAGGCTTTACCATCAACGTAGTCACATCCAACCTCTTCAAATACAACCATGTTTGGGAGCTATCCTCGACTCACAAAGATGGATAGCTTACCCCAATGCCGCCCGAATTTAATCCTTCCAGGTGCTCATTCCCCAGTTCCAGCCTCATCAGCAAGTAACAGTGAGGACAGTCATGTGTCTCCTAGGTCTGATGGCTTCATGCATAGCCATAGTGCCTCATGTCAGACTAAACATGAGTCTATTGCAAGAGTGCTTAGCGCGCCAATGGTCTCAAGTGGAGGGTCAATGGTAAGATCCAGTGTTGGTCGGCTGATGAGCTTACCACTCTCTGCAATGGTGGAGTACCAACAATCTCCTCAAAGGACGGGCTTTCCTAGACCCAGTCCTGCAGAGAATCATTATAACGGATGCCTCCCTTACGGATTGGGCAGCGCATTCTCAAGATCTAACTGTCCAGGGACGTTGGACATTCAAACACAGACCTCTCCATATCAGTCACCTAGAGCTGCTAGCTGTCATCTAGCGATCAAAGCCTTCCTTCCCTACCTCATTGACAAGGTAGTCCTGATCAAGACAGACAACATGACTGCCATGTATTATCTTCAAAAGCAAGGGGGCACCAGGTCCCTTCAGCTTTACCATCTAGCCCAAAACATTTGGAGTGGTCCCTCCGGTACAACATTGACCTGTTAAAGGAGTACCTCCAGGTAGTGAACAACAACTTTGCAGATCTCCTCAGCAGGAGGCACCAAAAAGTTCACAAGTGGGAACTCCACCCGCAAGTCCTTTCCCCATATTTCCAGCGGTGCAGTCCACACAACATAGACCTTTTCACCACATCAGAAAACTCCAAATGCCTAAACTTCGCCTCCTGGCTCCCACAGTCCAGGTGCAACGCACTACAGAGGAGTTGGTCTGGGATATTTACTTACGCTTTTCCACCTCTCCCACTGCTTCCATTCTTGGTCTGCAAACTTTGATAGACATCTCTCACACTCATCCTGATGGCACCCACATGGGCACAGCAACCTGGTTCACCACTCTCCTAGAACTCTCAGTGGTCCCCACACGAGGTACTTCTTCCGAACAGGCAGGGCTTTCTAATGCAGAGCCATGGAGAAATCAGTCACCCAGACCCTAGGTCCCTCAACCTTGCAATCTGGCTCCTGAAGTCCTAGAGTTTGGCTATTTAAATCTGCCACAACTCTGTATGGACATTCTCAAAGAGGCACGTAGGCCCACTACTCGTGCCTGTTACGCTGCAAAAAGGAAAAGATTTGTTCACTATTGTCATTCCAAACACATTGATCCTTTAGGGACCAATGTTCAAGACCTTGTCTGTTATTATTTCATTTACACCCCTCTTGTTTAGTTTTTACATCTATAAGGCTACATTTAGCAGCTACAAAACAGACAACTCACTTCCATCTTTAGCTTTCCAGTCATAAGGCCTTCCTTGAAGGTCTTAAGAGTCATTCCTCCTAGGGTATCACCAACCCCCACTTGGAATCTCAATATTGTATTAACCAGATTAATTGGCCCTCCATTTGAGCCCTCCACTCCTGCCCCCTCCAGTTTTTATTCTGGAAAGTATCATTCCTAATTGCAATCACTACACTCAGACGTGTCAGTGAGCTTCAGGCATTAACTGTGCAAGAACCCTTCTTCCAGCTACATAGAGATTGGGTGGTATTGCGTTCAAATCCTAAATGTCTACCAAAGGTGGTGTCTCCGTTCCACCTTAATCAGTCTATTGAGTTACCACCCCCCCCCACCCACCAAACCTGATTCAGTTGTGGAAGGGGCCCAACATATTTTAGATGTTAAGCAAGCTCTTATGTATTACATTGACAGAACCAAAACATTTAGAAATACACAACAACTCTTTGTTGCTTTTTCAAAACCACACAAAGGCAGGGCCATATCTAAAGTGGTATTGCGGGTTGGATTGCTAAATGTATACAAATCTGCTATGCAAAAGCAAAGAGAAATCTGCCTAGCCCTCCTAGAGCTCACTCCACTCATTAAAAAAAAAAGGAGCATCAATGGCCTTTTTAGGCAATATACCCGAGGCGTGGCCTGCCTGACTCCAATATGGCCGCAAAGTAAGCGAGCTCCGACTGTCGCCTTAACAATCCTGCAGACATCGCCTTCATCCGAGTCTAAAACTTTGTAAAAAAACATATGTGGAGGAGCGGAGTAATGCCTGCTGCCCGGGGAGGCGCTTATCTGGCGATTTGAGGAGCGCCGCACTGGGAGCGAAAAACCGAGTACTACGGCCCAACAACATGGCGGCGAGGGTAGTAGCGGAGGTGCCGCCGCTGCAGATTCGGCCCTCACGACCCCTGCGCATATCAACTTACCCTGTCCAGCGCTTCTCATGGTGAGGCGCGGAGATCGTTGTCCGAAGTGGCTGCTGAGAGTGGAGTGGCGTGCCCGCTGAGTCTCTCGTTTGCTGGGGCCTGCGGCAATGATGTGGAGCAGCGACGGCGGTCTGCGGGGCGCCCCTGCCGGTGCCTCTGAGGAGCGGACCGCACTGAATCCTGAGGCCGCGTAGCTGTGTGCCGGCCTGCGCCCGTTCCGATCGGTCTCCACTGTGTGGTGTGCCTGCAGTGAACTATATTGAGGCCTGCGAGGCGGCGGGGTCTGTCCCCTGCCGGCGGTAGCGGGCAGCTGGTTGAAGGCTCCTGCCTGGTATTGGGGTGACCTGTCGCTGCCGGGGGGGGGGGGGGCCGTGCCGCTGGACACGCGAGGACATCCTGAGACCGGCGGGGAGCGTGTGACGCCCGTGCAGAGCCTGTGCGGCGAGTTCACGGGCGGCAGGAGCTGCCAGATGCAACGTGCCACCTGAGTGCACTGCCCCTGCCACTAGCCCTATAATCTACCAGTGGTCATATATTCCTACACGAGGGGTACAAATTCTTCAATTTCCCTACCGCAGCAGCATAAGCAGGATGGGGAAGGTCGACCGGTCACAGAACAAATCATCAAAGGTCAGAGGGGAAGCAGATGACACCGTGCAAACTTTACAGAATGCAGCAGGCTCCGATTAGGAAAATGACATATGCTACATACTCTCGGCCATGCAGAAAAGCCTAGCTACAATCGACGGTAAGCTTTACTCACTTTCCTACAGGATGGATCGCATGTCTGAGCAAGTGGACAAGCATGCTGAGAGACTTGACATGGTAGAGTGTAGAGTGTCAGAAATCGAAGATGCGCAAGTTGAGTCAGCGGCTGCACAAAAGCAAATGGGGAAACAAATGACTTTATTTCGCGACAAGGCGGAGGACTTAGAGGCATGCTCCAGGTGCAACAATGTGCGCATTTTGGGCCTACCGGAGACGACAGTGACCGGCAACATGGAACTGTTTACCGAACAACTGCTAGGGTCTCTACTTGGGCGAGAAACTTCTCCCAGGTATTCATTGTGGAGCGCTCCCACCGCTCCCTGGCCCCAAGACCTCCTCCGGGGGCCCCTCCCCGGCCTCTAATAGCGCGCTTACCCAACTATAGGGACAGGGACACTACTTTACGTAAAGCCAGAGAGCTGCGCGTGCTCAAGTACGAGGGCTCGGAGATAGAGCTGTTTCCCGACTTTACACCTCCGGTCCAAGAGGCACGCAAGCAATTTGCGCCCATGAAGCGCAAATTAAGAGAGCTCAAGATAGACTATGCTATGCTCTATCCAGCCAGATTAAAGGTCACATGCGATGGAAAAACCAAGATCTACAATGAGCCCAAGCTTCTGCAACAGGAACTTAAAAAACTAGGTAAAGCTAGAGCTGATAGGGCTTCACAGGAGCCGATCGAGAGTGGCAAAACTGCGCACAGTGAACAAGGCAATATACCTGTAGCTGACATATGTAAGGCAGCTACATGGTCTGCACCACATACATTTATAAAGCATTACTGTGTAGATGTGCTGGCCTGTCAACAAGCCAATGTGGGCCAAGCGGTCCTACTTACATTATTTTAAACAAATGTAACCCCCACAGGTTAGCAACTGCTTCTGGAGGAGCACTGCTTTACAGTCTATGCTAAGCATGTGTATCTACAGCCACACATGCCTCGAACTGAAAAGTTACTTACCCAGTAAGCATTTGTTCGTGACATGTAGTGCTGTAGATTCGCTTGTACCCACCCTCCTCCTGTGCTGGTTACATATAATCTTATACATTACTGCAACTTTTACAGCATGGACATCTCACTATAATACACTCTGCTCCACATTCCATTCTCACCCACCTTGTGGGAAAACAATCAAACAATGGAGCAGATGACCATGTGCATTACCAGCAAGAGGAGGAGTCACCATACCTCGTGACTCGAAAGACTTTCTTAGAAGAAAAACAACTTGCACACATCCGAGCCCAACACTAGATGGCAGGATTATCCTAAGCATGTGAATCTACAGCACTACATGCCACGGACAGATGCTTACTGGGTAAGTAACATTTTCCTTCACACTTTCCTGTACTAAATTAGGAATATTACATACAAATAATGAGTCTTCAAAGTAAACTTCATCTGTACACACCAACTACTCGCTGTGCAGTGTAACCACAATCATGAGCAAACTCACCATTCGCATTAATAGTGACCATTAAGTTTATAGTAAAATCCACAATATAAATATTTAAGAAGCAAAGAAAACATTGAATACAGCATCCGTAATGTTTTTAATCCTTGTAGTATTACCTGTACCACGAGAGTACTCCCGAACAAACTCTTATCGATCAATAGCGTTCTAGTTAAGCGCCATATTAAAACACCTAATATAATCATATTAAAGAGAGGAGTTGGCCTAACGGCTAGGGTGGTCGACCTCGAATCTGGGGAACTGGGTTCGAGTCTCAGCAATGACGCTGAACATCCTATGATTCTGGGCAAATCACTTAATCTCCCCGTGCCTAACAAAAATGAATGTGTCCTCATGTAATGCAACTGGTGCTATGTAAAGCGCTCTGATACCCGATTCGGGTCAAGTTTGCGCTATATAAAACTCTGTAAAAAACAAAACAAAAAACATAAAGTGGGCACTGTTACACAATGAGCTGCATCTCTGCCATCTTAGTACCACCCGTCATTTTGTGTAAAGGGCTCACCACTACATTTTTTTCAAAAGACCCATGTTCCAGATTAACGTTCAGCACAACTAGAACTAATACACAGTATACTGTATACTAATATACAGGCCCCCTGGCCCCTATGGGGAGTTCTTAGATGGCCTGACTGATACGCTAGCCAGCTTTTTGGTGAAAAAAGCCCACATCACCATTCTAGGAGATTTAAATCTTCATTTTGAGGACCAGAATCTCCCCAGTGTCAAGAGGTTGTTGCTAAATCTCAAGGGACTACAACTATCTCAGCTGATCACGTCTGCCACACACATCAAGAGTCACATACTTGATCCAGTAATCTCAAACAACCCTAATATCTCAGTCTCCACCCCAATACCAGTACCCTGGTCAGACCACTTTCTTATCCCGTTTGCACTTGGCAATAGGGAAGCTGGAAAGAAAATGCACCTACCTTCGGGAGTTATGAAGACAAGAAACAGGTCTAAGCTGAACACAGACACATGGGGGGATCTCCTAACTTCAGTGGCCACTAAGATACAGGACAAGGCTGATGAAGCTTACTCCAGCTGGGAAAGCAGGATTACACTATCATTGGATAAACTGGCCCCTATAACATCTACTAAACCAAAACCCATGCCCAAAAAAGCACCATGGTTTAACACTCAACTAGTATCTCTAAAGAAACACTGCAACAAAATCGAAAGGGAATGGAGAAAGACTTGTGACTTACAACTCAAAGCCAAGTATAAGGCAGCTATTAGACTGTACCACAATAGTATCAAAGAGGCACAGGCAAAATTCTTTGAACTAAAGATCAAACGGGCTCAGACTTCCTCGAAGGAACTCTTTTCGGTGGTCAAATCTCTAACCTCCCTAACACACGACAATCCTACTGCTGAGGTTACGGAGGAACGATGCAACGAGCTAGCCACTTACTTCCTCAAAAAAGTTACGGACATTTATAGCTCCTTCATGACCGGGAGAGAGACATCTACGAGTCAGAAAAGAGATCCGGCGCAGACCCCCACCCATTCTCAGTAGCTTCCCACCTGTCGAAACAGAGGATGTGAGATTACTGATGGATAAGGTGACATCAGGCTCGCCTTTAGACCCTGCTCCACCTCATGTGCTTAAAGAGGTCACAGAGGTTCTGCTACCGACACTAGCTAAAATCGCGAATCTCACTAGAGTCGGGCGAAGTACCAAGTGCCTGGAATGCTGCAATAATCAGACCATTGCTAAAAAAAACTAACTTAGACCCAGCCCATCTAGGGAACTATCGTCCCGGTTCACTCTTGCCATTTGTCAGTAAATTGGTAGAGAAACATGTAAATGGAGTGCTGACAGAGGTTCTGGAAACAAACCAATGCCTCCACCCCACACAGATGGGTTTCCGCGCACAGCATAGCATGGAATCGGCACTCCTGGCAGTGGTAGAGGAACTTAAAACGACGCTGGACCAAGGAAGGTCAGCCGCTATACTACTTCTTGACCTCAGCGCAGCATTTGATACTGTGGACCACCACACTTTGCGAAATAGACTGTTGAACCTTGGCATCCAAGACAAAGCCCTGGAGTGGCTGTCATCCTTCCTGGAGGGCGGAACTTTTCAAGTTATGGAAGCCAACCTTCTTTCTAAGACGATGCCATTGACTTGCGGGGTGCCTCAGGCTCCTCGCTCAGTTCCATGCTGTTTAATGTTTACATGGCACCACTAGCACGGATAGCCCAAGAGTGTGATGTCTCCATGATTTCATATGCAGATTACTCCCAGTTGGTGGTCTCCCTAGATCCCAGATCCAACGGTGATTCTGACAGCTTAGCACCCTGCATTGAAAGGGTTGTGGAATGAATGACAAACAGCTGTCTGAAGCTGAACAAGGACAAAACGGAGCTGATGGTCCTCAGAAATAATGCGGTTCCCAGGCCTCTGATCTCCTGGCCTAACTGCCTGGGTAGCCCACCAACTCCGAATGTGACTATCAAGAATCTTGGTTTCTGGCTCGATAAGGATCTAGCAATGGGGATCCAAGCCAAAAAATTGGCAGGTACATGTTTTGGTTATTCGAATGCTCCGCAAAGTTTTGGAGTGTATCCCCGTACAGCTTAGAAAGACAGTAGTCCATTCCCTGGTCACATCACGTTTGGACTATGGAAATTCACTCTTCCTAGGGGCACCAAAATATGTCATCAAAAGACTCCAAGTGGTCCAGAATTCGGCAGCAAGACTGCTCTGTACGGTCCCAATACACGAACCAGTTGGAAAGCATTTAAAAGCTCTTCACTGGCTCCCGATTGAGGCCAGAATCAAGCTCAAGGCACTCTGTCTGACACACAGAGCCTTACATAACAAGGGACCTAGTAAAATCAAAGACCTGTTGACCCCCTATGTCTCAAACAGAAGCCTCAGATCCTGCTCTGAATGGCTATTAAAAACCACCAGAATTAGGAGAGCCAGATGGGGAGGTAGATCCTTCGCCCATCTGACACCCAAGCTATCTCTTCCACGCGAATCTAGGTTTCTGGAAAAGGAAGTATCCTTCCGGAAATCGATTAAAACCTGGCTGTTTCATCAGTATCATTAATCCTCCTCCAACTTCCGTCTGGTATCGGTCTCCTAGCACTGGGAAGCCCTTAGGCAGTTATGCGCTCTATAAATCTCATTAATAATAACTCAACTATTCTTGTCATTTACATATACTCCAAGAAAGTGGGAGGTTCAGAACATGTATAGATATAAAACACGGAAGACAGACTTAATCATAAGTCCAGCGCAGTGGCTGCTCCTCTGCTAAGGCAGAGGAGGGTCTCCCCACTGCTTCGCAGCAGTGAAGTAAAGGAAACATAAAATGATAACTTGCGTTATCATTTTGTTTCTTTCTGCTGCAGCTTTGCGTTTGGAGCAGGACTGCTTCGACGACAGAGGAGCAGGGGAGGAATGATTTGCCTACTCCTAAGTGCACGTGACTGTTTGGCCCGCCCTCTCTTGTCTGGTAGAAGCCGCTACTGAGTACACCTGGCAGCCGTCCATTTATTACTAAACATGATGTGTAGTTGCAGCGCCAAACATGAAACGGTCATCATTCCTGCATGTCGACCAGTATCATTAAAGGTACAGTTCGTTTGTTCCACATTATGCCAGTATTACAAACTTAAAAATGAATTTCCTCATTCCAGCGGCAGCCCACTTAATATAACGGTAATATAATCTCAACGACAAGCAATTCAAGAGACTGCAATGATTGACTTAAACCATGCAGCTAAATACCGAAGTGGACATCCCGCATCGCCAAAGAGTTGTGCCATATATGACTACTATCTTGGTGGACTTTAATAAAGTCTGGCTGTGCGGGCCCTGCTCCAGTCCATCACTGTTTTCAAATTGGACACTCAAGTGTATTAAAAATTATTTGATTATTTTGCAAGAATGGTTGAAAAAAGATATAAAAATGTTATTTTGTTATGAAACGTGAAGATTATCCCTGAAAAGCAATAGTAAAACTTGAGACTGTGTATCAGTCTTTAAATGCCATTACATTCTATTTCATTGATTAAACCCTCACTCCTACAGGCCTTTTACTGTATTTTAGCTTAGTTTACCTTTAATGAAAACTGTGAAAACTGAAATCCTTGGTTGCTGTTATTAAGCAGATCTCAATTCTCCAAAAGAATTCATGAGCTGCATTTGGAATCTGCTGCTTCGAAAAGAAAGGATTGTTTCTGGATTTGTTTCGGCTAAGTAGAGTTCACTTGCTATACTTAATGAGTTTTCGGTGGTGGACCAAACCGTTTCAATTAGCCAGTGTTTAAGAACCCATTAAAGAGAATTTGCCTCTGGAAATATGATTATAATGATCGAACAGTGTAAGAAGGATAGCTTTGAAACGGACAACGTATGATCAAGAGATTGCAATCTTATTGTATCTCACAAGAGTTTAATGCAAAAGTTTACCTTCAAAATGGTTTCTGTGAAGACTAAATTTTGGGCCAGATGTACAAAGCGTTTTTGTGCGAATCGGCCCGTTTACGAATGCAAAAAGGCTTTTTGAAATGTACAAAACCCTATTTGTTATTCGGTAACCTATCACCGAATTGCAAATTTGGGTTTGCGATTTTGTATTTGGAAGGGGTCTTTTTAGGGCGTTCCTTCCTAATACCGAATTGCAGTGGTATGTGTGAATGTTTTGCGACCGAAATGTGGTCGCGAAACATGGGCATTTTACTGCCTACTTCAAGTAGGTGTTAACCCATTTGCAACAGGGCAGGTGTCCCCAAGGGACCCCTTCACCTTTGTGACTATTTGTTAAAACATTTTTTAAGAGCAGGCAGTGGTCCCACAGACCACTGCCTAGTCTTAAAAATGAAAAGAAAACTTTTCATTTTTCTTATTGAAACTCATCCTGTTTTCCTTTAAGGAAAACGGGCTGCATTTTAAAAAAAGATTGCTTTATTTAAAAGCAAACAGAGACATGGTGTTCCTCTGACCCCAGCATGCCACCATCTCTGTGATTTTTGCGATTCCCAATTGGTCGCAAACCGAAACCTACCTCATTAATATTCATGAGGTAAGTCATTTTGCGACCCACTGGGAATTGTAAAATATGCAAGACACACATTTTGTACATTACGGTTTGCGATTTCCAAATAGCGAATCGCAAACATTAGCTATTTGGTAATTGCAAACACTTACCTTCGTACAGTTGGGCCTTTATTCCTTCACCCGACTAATGAAAACTGGAAATGCATCCTTGTTGTCAAGCAAAGTCTAAAACCCATATTTGAAGCATGAGGCTTGCACACGTTATTTGCTCAACCAGTCACAAAGTTAGCTATTCCCTTTGGCATGAATTGATGCCACAAACAGGAGTCACCTTAGAATGGGACGGAACCATCACCCCTTGGTTTATACCAGACGCTGGTGAAAGTATTCTTGCATCAATAAAAACGTATTTTGCTTGTACTTCCATTCAGTGTCACTTCAGTTCTGCTAGTTGCAGCCATGATATTTGTCCACCGTTGTGTTTTTTCAATGCCAGTCATCCATTGTTCCATTTTATTTGCAAAATTATTGGTAAATCCAATAGGAATGGCTTGCATTCTGAGTCTTGTCTAAAACAGTCTTTAAAAACCTGCTGAAGAGAGTGGAAAAAAGGCAGCTTTCTGTATGCAATGCATCTATGAGCTACAAATTTAGGAATGATGAACCGGTGCAGGAGATGAGGACGATCCATCAGATCTGGCAGCTGTTACTGAACCATATCCATGATCTGGACTGGTCCCAGTTATTATGCTGTATTTGTCCATCGACACTGGGACACATTCACCTGCACTCTCTGTTTTGCGTTCCGAGCAGCAAACTGCAAGCAGGTGGGAGGGTTGGGGGGTGTCTTATTTTCTCTTTGAGCTGGGTCCAAGACAAATGCCTCTCTTAAAAGGCCATCAGCACTGCTTGTGTTTATCCAAGCTGGGATCTAACTGCAGCCTCACATCTTGGTGCCAGTTCCATGCAGAGGAACAAAAACACCCATCTTGTCACTCCACAAGTTCTTGAGAGACAAACTGTGATTTTGAGGCAGATTTTTTTACTTGTCCAACCCTTCTATGTAAGGGATATACATGGACTGTAAGAATGTCATATCTATATATGTGGAATTACACCAATAACCATTTATATAGCATGTACTAATATATTTGTATTTATTTAATTGCCTTAATAGTGCTACTCATCCCAGTTTAGGGTGTTAGAGCGCTTTATATCAGATATTATACCAATGCAAGGAATCATACAAATGTGTAACTCACTGTACAGGAAATGTTACATAAAACAGCTAGGGTTACCAGGTGCACGGTTGACATATCCATACTGATAGCCATTTCATGTTAGGAGTGCTTGTTCTAGAGAAACACAACCCCAGGATTTAAAATGTGCGTGAGGTCTACTGTACACTGTGTTTTGGGATTATCTGTGCTCATAAGGTTTTATCACAACCCAAAGTAACCCTTTTTTAGCTCCTAGCTACTGGGGCACATCAGCAGGAAAAATTTACCACAAGGCTGAAAATCTTAGTTCAGACCACACTGCAGTACAGAAACAGCCAGACCCTCGCCCTCTACTACAAATCCATCCTGCTTGACCTCATTACAGCTTTCAACACTGTCGATCATCCAGCATTGATCCACATCGCCCGAAAACGGGCATGTTTCACTGGCACAAGCCTACAATGCTTCACATCCTATCTCGCCAACTGACAACAACTTGTTCAGATTGGTCCTACCAAGTCCTGGACTCTCCTCATCACCATCAGAGTCCCCCAGAGCTCCATTCTGTCGCCCACTATTTGCATCCTTCATATTGAATCCTTGGGAACCATTCTCACAGACACCAACGTTAAAGCCCACCAGAATGCTGATGAAAGCCTACTGTATCCACCCTCTGAAAATCTCCTCGACCAACACATACTGACACTCAAACTGTCTCGAACGCATCCAAACGTGGATGTCAACAAACATCCTAATACTAAATCCCATGAAGACCGAATTTCTTCGGGTTGTCAACACCGCCACACGTTCAGTGATTCAGTCATGGCTCTCTGGCTTTAACTGGGCGAAAGCAGTAACCCACCGAACTATCTACTTAAAATAAAAAAAACATGATCTGCATGTTAAACATTGTATTTTGCAGCACATAGATTAACCCTTTATGCTATTTTATGATGAGTCAAACATGTGGACTGCACTGCATGTCTCTTGACAAAGTGTATTAGCAACCATAGTTCCCTTGAAATTGACTGATACATAAAGACCTCTGCAGGAGGTGCCTTAACCTAATAGATGTTCTAAAACACAGACTATTTGTTTTATTAAGTAAGCCAGAACAAATATATTGTCACGCTTTGTCTTAATTGCCAATTTCTATGACCCAGATTAATATATATATATATACTGACAGACTCTGCTCCTCAATACTGCTCTGCATGACTGCATCTCCTTTCTGCTCCACCCCTTAACCCCCAATTTAGGGGATTCCAGGGTAAATGTTTTCCATTTCTAGCACTGAATGCACCAAATTGCAGATAAGAGGTGAGAGAGGAATATTTGTCTAAGTGGAACCAGAGCACACTATGTGTATCTCACAATATGGACCGCTGTGCTTGCACCGCAGTGGGGTGATTTTGGCAGGGGGTATACCCCATACATAGGAGCCCTGCCTCTCCTACCCCCACCCTCCCCCGCTCTACAGACTGCCCCCAGATGCCTTATGGAGTTCCCTGGGGCGTTCCGATTCTTAATGAGAGGGAGTGGTTTGTCACAACTCAATACTTTGATGTTTAGGACAATGTATTGTTTCCTATTCCGTTCACTATTTTTCCACTTTGTCGTGTTCTGCAATACCGTTTTAGTTATTATGAGTGTTGTATGCGTCTTGTAATGCACTGGCTTGAGTTTTTTCCAGCTATCATTTACAGGCTTTGAAATGTCTGCTTTTAATTTACTTCGGAAGCAGTGGTACCTCAAATCCGATTTACATGTGTTTTATCCGTTCACAATCTCGTATAGTAAGCGGCTTGGTTGGTGTGGCCGACGCCTGTTCTTTTGTCAGAGTAGAACATTTAAAACCAGCGCGCGCGCATCTGTGGACGTATTTTTAATGAAGCCAGCGCCGGCATTCTCGAAGGTCGCATTAGACACTTAAAGCAAATATCATCTTGCAAGGATGCGTCGGGCATCTTTTTCTTATCTGTTTTTTAATGCACTACAAGACATGGGAAAAGCAAGACAAAATGGCAGATTTCGTCGCCTAGTCGAGGAAGAAATGTCCGGTTAATACTAATCGTCAATCGCGTAGAATGGCTTTGTGCTTGTTTGGGTGAAGGGCTGTCTATTTTCATGGCCGCATCCGTTGTCACTGAGGTGTTAAATATATTCACGAGGCTGTCTGGGCTCGTGTGGCTGTGGCTGAATCGGCTTAGCAGTAGGAGGAAGAGCCGAGCTGTTCTAGTGCCCCCTGCAGGGACTCCGTTCCAAAACCGGGCCAGTGCATGTTAATAACTCCGAAAGGTGTAAATATGTGAATTTATCGAATTAAATGTATGCAAAACTAGGCTACGTCCGCAGTAATAGATTCTAACAAGAACAAGGCTTGGCAATGCTAGTTGGGCTGGCTTTTAAGTTGTAATGAATAGCACGTAACGGATTATAGTTGGATAGTAAAGGGTAAGTGATTATGCAGTTAAGGAAGCTGGCTGAATCTATATCGCAGTGGTCTTCAAACTAGTCAATACCACCGCTGCCCCCTCCCCCGTATAAAATAAAGCTTCATCGAGGTCCCTCAGAATGACAAACATATTTACCACAATTATTCTGTAAAATTGGCAGCTCTAAACATATTTAGCAGTTCAAACATTGCAGTTATGTTCAGCTATCCCTCTTAAAAAAAGCAATCAAATACATGATTGCCAGCATGCTATGGGCAGCCTGGTCTCCCTAAAGTATACACGTGTGATCACTTGTCAGAAACGAGGGGGGGGGACTTTCAGGCTTTCTTGGAGCCCCCTCCCTCTTTGACACCTACTCCCAGCTAGGACATATGTGACAAAATGTTACTGATGGTCCATTACTGAATGGCGGACTCACTAAGGATTTTTCACTAAAAACAGCACTGTTTTCAGTATGATGCTGCTTTTGGCTAGCGCCTGGCACCACTTCCCCCCCATCTCTCCTCCCAGGATCAAACCTGAACCCTGTGCCCCCACTGGGGGTGTGGGGCACCTCTGTTTGAAAACCTGTCTGTAGAGGATGATGTGACCTACTTTGATGTATGAAGAAGTCAGTGCTGCAGTATGAAAAACAGCCATGTATAGCTGGGGAGAATTGGAATGAAGGGAGCAGGTGAAATCTGGCATCAGGGCTTCGTATTTGAGTAAACCGTGACTTATGTTTAAAATGCAGCGTGCTCCCGCTGTGTTTCTGTTTCATAGTGTTCTGTCAGGATATAATGTTACCTAGCTTGATGCTTCCGGAGAGTATATTGGCCCCTGAATGATGGCTGGTTTAGTAGGCCATGCTAGGGTTTGACATGTTCACCTGTAGATTACAATGAACGTCTGAAACCATGCTGGATTCACTGAGCCATTTGACTTAAAGAAACCGAGAAATACTGATGACCAAGACGGGTTTTTTTCTGAGTGATATCCTGCCATGTTTTCCCATCGCCTCTAGAAGCAAACAGTTGACCAGCCACATCCTGAAATGACTGAAGTATCCGTGGAGTAGCACCAGGAGCTTGGGCTGGTGGAAGGACGGAAAGGGGTAGTGCAGCTCGGAAGTAAGTTAGGGTGAGCCTTGCATAAGGGAAGAATGGCTGCCTGAACACAAGGAACCGTTTCCTGCCCTGTGACTCAGAAGGCCACACTACTTCGTGAGAGCTGGGACTACTGGCAGTGTGTTGTTTCGAATTCTCGAAAAATTCCTTCTGAATCATTTTGGAAGTGAGGGTCTGTAATCTTAACAGATAATGGAGTTTACAAGTTTCCCAGGCTTCGTAGCTTTTAAAGTTCAATATTTCAACTGCTTTCTGTTACTTGAAATGATGAAGGCATATTGGGATAAAGAAAACTACAAGCCCCAGAATCTTTTTAATAATATTTAGAATAAAAATAAACATTTGCCTGCATTCAGTGGTTAGCGCGGGATGTTTCTAAAAGACAACCCTCACCCTGTGCCCAGAGTGTTCCCGCATCACAAAGTTCCATACAATTCCATTGGAGTCTTCCTCTACAGGTCCCTGGTCCCCTTCTCCTTTGTGCAGCTGTGCTAGCATGCGTTCCACCTTAGTCCAGCTGTGATGCATTGTTTGGGGTTATCTGTAACAGTCTGAAATAATATGGACATGTGAACTCTCCGAATCGGCAGAAAGAAAGCCTAAAAACGGCCACCAGTTTCCAGATGTTTTAAAGATGAAGAGATTTTCTCCATTCCCAGAAGGTTCTACCATCGATATGTCCTCTCCCTATTATCTGGCAGTCTTTCTTTGCTCCAAAAGGCCATGATCACCTGTCTGGCTGCACGTAGTGCCAGTGCCATCTGTTTACACCTATGTGAACCTATATTGGGTAGGCCCAGCAGCACGCATGCAGGAATGTGTAGAATATTGGTCTCTTCCCATGGAGTTGATTGTGTTAAGCATATGCGCTCAAATTAGGTGTTGTTCATGGCAGTGCCATAGTAGGTGTGACAGTGCCCTCGCAACCTCACAAGGTCTTCAAGAGTCCTATTTATGTAGCTTAGCTGGTGTGTATTACAAATGTTATTACCTTCACCATCGCCTCTCTTCCTATGTTCCACCTGGATATTGTGTGTTTTCTGTAGTGTACCTGGTCCCATTCTCTCAGAAAATGTCCTGCATATTTCAGTTTCCCACCTCCTTTCTCTGGGTATTTATTATACAGCTATTTACATATGGATTGTGTATGTATGTGTGTGTGTGTATATATATATATATATATATAATCTGTCAGTCGCCAATAGGTAGTTATAGTTAGGACCCTGTTTCCATAGAAAAGGCGTTTTTTGACTTGTCTATATCTTTGGCGTCGTTTGACGAATCCTAACAAAATTTTCCAAAAATAAAAAAGTCATAGTGAGTCTTGTTGTGCATGGAAAGTTTTGGGGTGATCCGTCAAGCGGGGGCCGGGAAAAAGGGGGTAGAAAAAAATACAATTTCCTGTGTTAATTACCATAGGAGCTTCAAACACAACTACAGACCGAACCGCTAGACTGAATTACACGAAATTTGGCAGGAAGGTAGTTTTTGGTTCGCAGTTCACACTATGAATTATTTGGTGTAAATCCGTTCACTAGTTGTTGAGGAATTTAAGGGAAAGCAAGTAAGGATATCTGGGCAGAGCCTAAGCACAGATCTCATGGTGAGATCTGATTGGCTGTCAGCACTTCAACCAGGAAGTGTTGGCAGTCATCTTGGGACCAATATACTGATCGCACTACAATGAAATACATTGTAGTGGATTGCAGGTTTTGAGGGTCACAAAAAGGAGAAATCATTTGTTGATACCGTACTAATTTTAGGAATTGTGGTGTGTTCTAAGGTGATTTTACCCTATGAAAAAGCCTTCTGCTGGGACTACATCAATCATGTTTGAGATTAGACAGTTTTGTCATGATTTTCCCATAGAGGTTATACAATGTGCTCCAGAAGCTAAAATGTACAAGCAAAAGACGTTTCTGTAAATTGAGAATGTTTCTCCATATGAAAATGAAGTCCGACATTTTCAGCAAAACAGACTTCCAAGAAGCAGCCTGTCAGTTGATTCCTGTGTGTTCTACTTCAGCCTCCTAGAGCGCTCAGTCTTACCGATAACAAAAGTATGGCACACCTAAAGCCATCTTGATTGAATTAAACCGGTAAAACTTAAAACATTTAATTTAGAAAGAAACACAATGAGGGAGTTAATTTTGCCATATAAATTATGGTTAGTGCTGGCAAAAGAAAAATTAGTATAGTTTTAAGTGAGATCTCAAATGTCTTCCTGCTGTACTTCAACAGGAGCAGCCTGTCAGTTGATTCCAGTGTGTTCTACTGCAGCCTCCCAGAGTGTTCAAAAGAATAACTAGAGCGATAACAGTCTATTTATGACAAAAGTTTGGCACACCTGAAGTAATTTTGATTGATTCAAACCGGTAAAACTTCAAAGATTTAATTTAAAAAAGAACAAAAAAGGGGTTTCATTTTGTCATAGAAATTATTGTTAGTGCTGTAGAAGGAAAAATTAGGACGCATTTTAAGGGAATTCTCAAATATCTTCCTCTTCTATTTCATTAAATCATTCTTTTTTTATTTCAAAGTATTTTATTGAACTTTCAAAGGTACAGACAAACACAAATACAGTTGCGAAATAAGCAAAATTACATAGGGGTGCAGTGTGTTGCACCGGTATATAGGGGATACAGCAAAGGGGAAAAGACTGTGCAATCAATACGTGAGAGTTTTAAAAGTTCCAGCAGTATTCAATTATACATCCAAAGTACATGTAAACGTGAGCTAAAAGGTGGGATAGTTAAACCTAGTGCTTGTTTCATACATAGGCTGCAGAGCAACGTTATATTATGTTTAAGATACAGATATTAAGAGATCCTGAGAAAAACTTATAGAATATGCATACATCTCACAGTATAACTTGATCTAGATATGCACGTGGAAAAAGTATGGTATTCATATAAGGTACATTACACAGTATCAGAAAGAACTGTCAGCAATCGGTCTAGTAGAAAGTTTGATTGTGGTGTAGGAGCAGATAGTAAAATTCTGCCGTTCATTAAACTCCTGAAGGTGAAAGGTAACAGTTTGAAGTGGGATGAAGTGTTGACAGGGTAGCTGCCTAGGCTTATGCCTTAGACTGTTGTAATCATGGGGGATCAAAGTCGAAGGATGTGGCATCTAGTGAGTCCCACAAAGGTCTGGAGGGAGGATGCCATAGTGAAAGTTGTAGTGCAACATTATCAGCCCCTCTCAGGAAGGTGATCCATTCTTTCCACATAGGAAATTACACATCGCTAAAGTTTTTCCAATTATTCAGTATCAGTTTGCATGCTAGAGTAAGCATTAGGTCCAGTAGATATCGATCATTGTTGTTTTTTGATTGGGGGTCTATAAGCTGCCAGGCTTATTACCGATTGCAAACGGTTTGATCACATCTCGCCCTCCCTCAAATCCCTTAAATGGCTCCCCATTGAAGGAAGATGCATCTACGAAACTGCCTGCATCACTCATAAAGCTCTTCACTCTCAATCTCCGATTTACTTGGCAAATAAACTCAAAAGAGCGGGCTGCACCAGACTGATAAGAAGCTCCAATGCTCTTCTCCTTGTTCCCCCACTACTAAAAAAGAAATCTACCCAGTCTCGCTCCTTCTCAGGAAATGCGCCCAGCATTTGGAATGCCCTCCCGAGGGACCTTCGCTGCAACCCCTCCTACCTTGGCTTCAAAAGAGACCTTAAACGTCATCTCCCCAACAAATACTGGAGTCCTTAATTCTTTTAGATCCTGTTATCTTTGGATCTCCAGTATCTGTCTTCTTTCAGCTAACCTGTGGACCTTTCGTTTGCCCTGTGTTCTCCCTTACTGTTTACTCCTGCCTTTGCTCTCCTTGGTTGCTCATGTACTATGTCCGGTCTCACTACATAGCTGTAAATGTCTTTTGGCGTTCTCCCCTGTTTTCTTGTTAACTTGTCTTGACCTTTCCTCAGTTTTCCCCTTCCCTCTTACCACTACAAATGTTTCCTTGTTATATTTTTTATGGTGTGCTCCTAGGTTATACCTCCCTTATTTTATTTAACTGTATATAATCTTTCGAATCCTAAGATATTTGCCGTTCTCCTAATTCAACTGTAAGATTCAATGTTCTTGATTGCATTTTGCATGTAACTATTGTTTTTATTGATATTTGCTTTGCTCCTGCTCCTGTAAAGCGCTCTGATACCTCCGGGTCTAGCCAGCGCTATATAAAACCTTAAATAAATAAGAAGCCTAGACTTATGTATGAGCATTCCTTAGTAGGAATAATTTTGAAGATGCGCTTAATACAGTCAAAAATCTTGTCCCAGTAAGTGCGTAGTATGGGACAATAAAATAGCATGTGAGAAAGGTTGCCTTCATGGCGCTCACAGTTCCAGCAGTTGGGACTTTGGATATGACCGGTCTTGTAAAGTCTGGCAGGGGTCCAGTATGCTCTGTTAATAATCATGTACTTTGTTTGGGAAAGAAGTGAAAGGATGTAGCCTTACGGCTAGAGCGGTCGACCTTGAAGCTGGGGAACCAGGTTCGAGTCTCGGCAACGCCGCTCAACATCCTGTGAATCTGGGCAAATCACTTAATCTCCCCTTGCCTACCAAAAATGAATGTGTCCTTCTGTAACGAAACTGGTGCTCATGTGAAGCGCTCTGATACCCGATGTCTCGGGTCTAGTTCGCGCTATATAAAAAAAGTCGTGAGACTTTGTTTGAGAAAGGGGTTTTGTTTATAATTTCCCAATCAGCAGGAATGTTGCTTGTATTTAGTTCCTTTTCCCACTTTTGTTCATTTTGGAGGAGGTTCTTGCGTGGATTGGGGAGGAGTAGTTTATATAATCCAGATACCATATGGCCTGCTCTGGATAGGTGGCCTAACTGTGGAAGAAGTGATGGTTCAGCAGCAGAGAGAGAGCTTTTCGCTATATGTACTTTAAATCATTCTAACATGTAGAATGAAACATGCATTTTCAACACCAGCAGTAGACTGCCAGTTAACTCCCTGGTGATCAGCAGTTTATTACAGTGTTCTGATGAGCAACTAGAGTGCTAACATTCAGAATTTATGCCATAAGTGTGGCACATCTGATCACCATCTTGATGGAATCAAAGTGGAAAACTGAAAGCATTTTCTTCAAAGGATACTGCAGTAAATGAGGATATTAGGGAGCTTGATAACAAATAAGTCTCCCAAGATGGCCACCAGAGAGAAAAGAGCCCAAATGTAGCACACACATCACCCAAATGTAGCCCGTGTATAGCCCCAATGTCAGAAGTGTGCAAAACACCCACACATATTGGACTTCTTTATTAAAGTGCATGAAAGGCATCTACAATTTCTCAGATATGTTGACAAGTACTGACACAAACTTCTCATTCATTTTTTTTGTTTATTGCATTGTAAATTTCATGCATTTAAACAAGCAACATAGGCAAACATATGCACGTCTACAATGTTGAAATAAATCACATAACCTAAGGTATCATTGTGACATTGCGAAATTAGGATTTGTATGCGAAGCATTCGAAGTGCGTAAGTAAACAGTGTTAACTGTACATAATGAAATACAGGTGTAAAAGCCCCATTGGTTCGACTTGGTAAGACAACGACTTGTGTTAGCTGTAGTGTTTCGCCGGCGTCTCCGCCCCGCCTCCTCAACTGCTGCTTAATTGTATATTACCCGTTTGTGACGCCATACCTTACTGCTTGAATGATCTAGCTGTGACTTGGATATATGCCTTGCAGGTTTCCTATATTGTCAACCTCCACGTGGCGATGCCTGCTTTACTCTATGTTGTCAGCTGACCCTTGTGTCTCATCCGACCCTGAGGGAACACCCTGTGGTTCCGAATACTCCTGCCAGGAGCTGTGAAAGTCTGCCAGTATTGCATCCCACGCTGTCGCCAGCGGCAGTGTGCGCAACCCTATGGTATCTTCGCGATGAAGCGATACGCTTTCTGCCTGTGCCCTGCATATTAGGGATTGGAACCAGGCCTTCGCAGCTGGGGGTTCAGGGGACTTCCAGCACCTGGTGAGTAGCCGCTTGGCTACAATGAGTCCCAGGTCTATAAATCGAGTTGTTACTTTGTTTTTTAGGCTTCTGATAGAGTCCCAGAAGACATACCTCCCAGGTCCACTCCATCATGCGATCTGTACACTGGGCTAAGAACTTAGTGACCGTTTCCCAGTAGGTCACAATGGCAGTGCAGACCCACAGCATGTGTAAGACGTCTCCTCCCACTAGACCACACCTGGGGCATTGGGCATCATTGCGCCCAAAGTATTGATTAATCTTGGCTGGTGTCATGTAGGCTCTGTGCGTTATGAAATACTGGATGAGGCGGAATCTGGCGTTCCGAGGAATGCATGTGGGTGCTTCTAAGATGGCCCCCCATTCACTCTCTGTGCTCGGTCGCTGTAGATCTGTGTCCCAGTGGGCCCTAAGAGATGTCAGTAGAGGTGTTGTGTGCGCCCGTAGGGACTCTGCCAACCACCTGGTAAGGTGCCAACCTGCGCCCAGCTCATGCAAATATTGGATTGTTAAATGCGTTGCCGGCTCTTGTGTTATATCTCCCCATAGAGCATGCAGCGCCCACGTCAATGCAGCGTGAAACAGGAATTGGCCCTGTGGCAGGCTGAATTCTTCGGCAAGTATATCAAATGGCATCAGCTGTTTATCACGATATAAGTCCCCTAGTGTTTTGATTCCCGCCTCCTCCCATAAGTGGAGTTCTGCTCCGTGTTGCCTGGGCGTGCCAAGCACAGGTAGGGAAGGTGCGTACGGGGTGACTGTTCTTGTGATTCTTAGGCTACGACGGAAACAGGTGTAAGCTACTCTCGCCAACAGCTGGGTGGGTGACGTTCCTGCCCTGCCGAGATGAAATAATGTTACTATTTGGGGGTGGGTGCAGCACGGTTGTTGTGTAGCGGTGTCCACGAGATACCGGCCGCCAATCCATCGGGCCACCCACTGTAACTGTGCCGCCAGGTAGTGGTGTTCCATATTGGGCTCAGCCAGGCCGCCATGGTTAGTTGGGAGATATAGTTTGGCTATTGCTACCCTGCAACTCGTTCCATGCCATATAAACTGTGCATATCTTGCTCGAACATGCAGAAGAATGTTGGCCTGACATATGAGGGTAAGTTTGTGAAGTGATAAAGGAGCCTTGGGAGCACCACCATTTTCAGGAGCACAATGCGACCCATGATAGCTAATGGAATGGTGCGCCAGAATGCCATTTGTGACCTAACTGCCGTAGTAGCACGCGTGAGATTACCCTCCAATAGGTCCATTGGTTCTCTATAAATGCGGATCCCAAGGTATCATAACGCTGTCTGCTGCCAGTGTACCAACGTGTTGTTAATCGACAACATTGGGTCGGGGGTTGACTCGGCAAAGGGGTACAGGCACGACTTCTCCCAGTTTACTCGAAGTCCTGATAGGGAGGCAAATTCCAGCAGAACCTTTTCTATTGTTTCGCACGATGACCCGACATCTCGGCGATATATTAACAGGTCATCTGCATATAGAGAGATCGCATGTGTACCGTCTTCTAAGGGGATACCCTATTCTTCCTTTGTCTTGCGTAGGGATTCGGCTAGTGGCTCAATGGCCAGGGCGAACAATAGTGGGGAGAGTGGGCAGCCCTGTTGTGTGCCGTGCTCTATCGGGAACTGCTGAGATATGTAGGGGCCCATCTTGACTTTGGCCATAGGCTGAGTATGGAGCAATTTGATGAGACTTAGGAAGTTGGCGCCTAGGCCGTATTTGTGTAAAGCATCGAATAAAAAGTCCCACTCCAGTGTGTCAAATGCTTTCTCCAAGTCGAGCACTAGGCATCCTGAATGCGTCCAACATTCCTTCGAGTAGTGAGCTACTCTGAAAAAGCGTCTCAGATTTAGCGATGTGCAGCGGACAGGTGCAAACCCGTTTTGGTCTGTGTGTACCAGGTGTGGTACTAATGGAGCCAGCCTGCTTGCCAGTATTTGGCCTAGTATCTTGTAATCCGTATTCAATAATGCTAACGGACGATACAGGCCTATCATTTCTACATTTCTGTCAGGTTTAGGTAACAAAACGAGTAGGGATTCACGGAGCGTCTCCGGTAGTATGGATGCATCCTGTGAGCTGCGGTACAGCGAGAGTAGCTGTGGGGCTAGAGCTGACTGATATGCTTTGTAGTATTCGGCTTGCAATCCGCCAGGACCCGGTGCTTTACCGGTTGCTAAAGCCTGTATTGCCTGTTGTACCTCTAGGAGTGCGATCGGCTCTTCTAGCTCGGCTCTCTGCTCCGCAGACAACAAACTTCTCATTCATGTAACGAAATATTCTTTCAAACATGGAGGATGCTTGGTGGTACAGGTCCTGTGTGTGTACTTTCACTTGTAGTTTGATTTGCCATGTAAAAGCTGTTTGAGTCTTAAATCCAAGTTTCAGTATGCACATATCATATGTGAGAGATGATGTAGGTATGCTGTAAAGCATGCTGGTTTGTGTTTAAAAGATGAGATGTTCTTTTCAGTTCACTATGTTACGTGTGCACTTGCATGCCCCTATGCCAAGTACTACATAGAGTATGCCTTCCCTAAAGCAACTGACATACATGTTCAGAAAAACATAAAACCTCTGTTTCAGCTATTGAGACAGCTACAGAAGCATGTATAGATTCAGTCACTCACCAGAAACATTAATACATGCAGCAGATTCAAAGGTAGTTGCAGTCACACCTACGTAGCTCTGTGTTGCCTAACACAGGCACTGAAGTATTTCTGCAGCCACTTACATACACAATTTGACAGCCATAGAGGTCTTACAGCAGGCAGTTACATACCAGCACATTTACTTAGACATCTAATGGCACTGATAGAGGTGTACTTCTACATTCTCAAATATGTAGGGAATTACTGACACAATTGTCTCAACCACGCAGAGAAATAGTATTTCAAAATGGGTGATGGCTACTAGTGCAGACCCTGTCTGTGCACTGTCACTTCAAGGTTTACTTGGCATGTTATAGGTGTTTCTGAAGGGTCAAACCCATGTTTTAGTGCACATAACACACTTCTAAGATATGCTGTACGTATGCCATAATGATTGCTGTTTTCTGCTTAAGAGATTGACAGATGTCCTTTTGAGTTGAATAAGTTACCTGAGCACTTGTAGGCCCCTATGCGAGGTACTATATAGAGTATGCTCCCCTTAAGCAACTGATATACATGTTCACAAAAACATAGACCATCTCTGCAACCTAATCAGACGGCTACAGAAGCACATATACATTCAGTCACTTACTAGAAACTAATTATGCCTGCAGCGAACTTAAAGGTAGTTGCAGACACACGTTCATAGCTCTCTATTCCCTTACAGAGGCACTGAAGTATTTGTGCAGCCACTTACATACACATTTAGCAGCCATAGAGCGCTACTAAAACACAGTCACATACCAGCACATTTACTTAAACATCTATGGCACTCATACAGGTGTACTGCTACCCTCACTGGCATATGTAGGAAAGTACTGACACAACCTTCTGAACCATGCAGAGAAATATATTGTGAATCATGGGTGATGGCTACTAGTGCAGACACTGTCTGTGTATTCATTCTCCAAGCTTCACTTCGCATGTTCTAGGTCTTTCTCAAGAATCAAACCCACATTTTCGTGCACATCTAAGATATGCTTTAGGTGTGCAGCAAAGGATGATGTTTTGTGCTTAAGAGATTGAGAGATGTCCTTTTGAGTTGAATAAGTTACTTGTGCACTTGCAGGCCTCTATGCCAAGTACTACATAGAGTATGCCATCCAGAAAACAATTGACATACATGTTCACAAAAGCATAGAGCCTGTCTTTCAGTTACACAGACGGCTACAGAAGCACTTATACATTCAGTCATCACCAGAACTATTTATGCATGCAGCAGACTCAAAGGTAGTTGCAGTGACTCCTACATAGCTCTCAATTCCCTAACACAGGTACTGAAGTATTTGTGCAGCCACTTACATACACATTTAGAGAGCCATAGAGATATAATAGCAGGCAGTTACATACCAGCATATTTACTTAAACATCTCATGGCAGTGATAGAGGGGTATTCCTACACACTCTCAGATATGTAGGCAAGTACTGACACAACCATGGCAGCCATGTACAGAAATAGTCCTTCAAACATGGATGATGGCTACTAGTGCAAACCCTGTCTGTGCTCTCTCTACAAGCTTCATTTGGCATGTTCTTGGTCTTTCTCAAGTGTCAAATCCACTCAAACTCATGCACCCAGTCACAGACCCACTCAGACACTCATGCACCCACTTAGACATCTACTCAAACAGTCACTCACTCAGACAGCAATGCAGCCACTCACACACCCAGTGAGACACTTATGCAGGTAGTCCCAGACCCTTTCAGACACACACACACACACCCAGTCACACACCCAGTGAGACACTCAGTCACACACCCACTCAAAGGTTACAGGTAGGAACTAGAATTAAAAAAAAAAAAAACTTAGAAATTCACTGGAAAAATTAAAGGTTACAGGGATGTTATATTTAGGCTCACATTTTACTCATACAAAACCAGTGAAACTCTGCAGATAGTTACCTGAGCTAACTATAACTTACGCCCCCACAATGCACTGCTTATGACAGCATATATTACATCACTCACGACATGGTCATTGACACTGATGACATATCAAATGGCATCATTGATCACATCATCCACAGAACCACTCACACATCCATTCACACGCCTATACTACCTCACCAACACCCACTTTCCACACAACCACTCACAAACCCATTCACAGACTCATACAAATACTCACAAACCCACTCACTGATTCATACAGCCACTCACATAACCACTAACTCACCCATACAGCCACTCATGCACCCACCCACTCACCAATACAGCGACTCACACATACAGACACTAACACACCCACTCATGCACCCATACAGCCACTCACATGCCTACTCACTCACCCATACAGTTACTCACATACCCACTCACTCATGCAGACACTAACACATGTACTCACTCACCTATACAGTCACTGACAAAAGCAACACTCACCATACGGCCACTCTCACACTCACTCACCCATACAGTCACTCACTCACCCCATCACTCACCTTTACAGCCTCTCGCAAACCCACTTACCCATATACACCACTGACACATCTACTCACCCAGTCACTTATTCACCCATACAGCCACTCACAAAGCCACTCCCTCATACAACCACTCACACACCAATAGAGCCACTCGGACACCTACTCACACATGGATACACACAGTCGCACAGCCATTCACATAATGTATTACAAATAGTATTACTGTCTAATAGTGCACAAACTATACTTATTTAAGTTTTGTATCTTAGTATACATCTTTAACACTCAAACATTTAAAAAACACTCACACTCACTGGATGATGTCATCAGTGATGTCATTTGAGATGTCATTAGTGATGTCACTGACCATGTCATGAGTGATGTAATATGTGAGGTCATAAGCTGTGCATTGTGGGGGCGTAAGTTATAGTTAGCTCAGCTAATTGTAACTGCTGAATTTTACTGGTTTTGTATGAGTGGAATGTGAGCCTATATATAACATCCCTGTAACCTTTGGTTTTATCCGTGAATTTCATAGGTTTTTTATTCTATTTCCCTGTAACCTTTGGTTTTTTTCAGTGAATATATACATCTCTCGAGCTAAGTTTCTTATCCCCTTTCCATGTAATGAGCCATTTTTTGAACCGTGTAAGGTACCTACTAGCATAAGGTCTGGCAGAGCTGTGCATGAGCAGTGGCATATCTGTCCATATCGGTATCATTCGGTCACTGGTTTCTCAAATTCTTTCTTTAACTATTTAAATAGCCTGTGGTACTTCTCATCAAAAAAGTTGCCCGCTGTCCGGCAACTTCACATTACAAATGAGTGTTTTTCATTCTCTGGGTAAAGTCTGGATTTTCCAGAATCGTGGTGAGTGGGGGTTTTGCTGCTCTGTCGACTCTGATCAGGGGTGATCAGTAGAGTTCATTCAAAAGTGGTGGCCCGCTGGTTTAGCAGGTCACGCGGGTTGCACAGCCGTATACACATTGGTATCCCAAAGTAATACTCATCCACCATAGTAATCAAATTTTGTCCAATTTTATTTTCTCATTGTTTGTCCTCATTATTCCACATTTTATCCATCACGTCAAAAGATATCAAATTCGTTGATTTTTTAGCATTTAATTGTTCGATGTATTGCCCATCCAGGCCTATGCATGAACATATAACGAATTTCAAGTCCTCCACAAGATTCGATTCACATCCTACTCAATGCATTTCGGTTAGAAAACCTTCGTCAGGAGTATCTATAAGTTATAAAAATATATGTTTGTCACGTTGCATGTACTCCACCTCATAGTGTAAAAATATTAACTAACTAGTTTCCCCTTCTTATTTGGTGCCAAACGATTTGAACTTCAAATGCCAATAAATCACAATCCCTTACCCCCGTAACATAAATCCAAGCATCAACAAAAAAATACAAATCATGTCGTGTGCTCCTCAATCTAACCCCAGGCTTTAAACACTTCATCCTGATTTATGAAACCATTGTACTTTAACCTACACGCCCTCCAAAAAACCAACCCACTAAAAATCAAACCCCCGTAAACCTCAAACCACCCCAGCCCAACTAATATAACCCCCCGAACAAACTACACTGCTTCCCTATATCAAGTTTATCACCATCTCCAACCCCTGTGCGTACCTGATGTAAAACTCGCAATGCCTCAACCTCCTCGTGCGCGCTCGTTTATTTTACGCAACCATACTAATCCTCCCAGATTTAAATCGATGTTACCCACCCCACCTCTATGGTCATTGGTGTAAACCATCACGTGTTTCCCCACCACCATGGTGGATGAGTATTACTTTGGGATACCAATGCGTATACGGCTGTGCAACCCGCGTGACCTGCTAAACCAGCGGGCCACCACTTTTGAATGAATCCTGTTCAGGTGCGAAAGGAACGGCGCACCAATTACGGGTGCTGCATGCCAAACTTGAAAAAATAAGGTAACACGAACTTAAATGAAGAAAAGTAATGGGTGTGCTTCAGGACACTTCTGTCTTGATCAGTAGAGTTCCCATTCACTGCATGCTTACACCATACATAGCACATTCCTTGTTGCAGCAATGATCCGGTCCACAAACCACCAGTGCTTCTCCAACTAGAGTCTCTTCCATTCTACCAGGTATCTGAGTTGGGCTGCTTGATAATATCTCACAATGTTAGGAAGGCCCAGTCACCCTGCTTTAGGATCTCAGTGCATTATGCATCAGCCCAACTAGGTGGCTTCCCAGCCCACAAAGTCATCAAATGCTTTTGGAGTTTGACCAGGGTTAAAACTGGGGCCAGTAATGGTAGGGTCTGAAAGACTAAGAGGATCTACGGCTAGAGGCATTATCTTGACCTCTGCTAGTCTATCATACCAAGAGAGGCTCCAATTGTTCATGTCTGCAGGTCCTCTTTCACCACCTGTACTACTAATGCGTCGCTAGCCTCCACCAACTAATCATTCGAAGGAGCACTTTGAATGCCATATATTCAGTGTGTTTGTTCAGTTCTCAAGGCCTTGCGGCTATGAAATAGGTTTCGGAAGACTCTGATAGGCAAATGCCTATCTGTACATGTTTGGGTTTATGCAGGGCTCTTTGAGTGATTTACTTTGCGCAAATTTTGAAACCAAGACAGACTTCACTGTCTTCTAGAGACAAGTTGAGAATGTCTGAAATTGAGGAGCTTATAAGGGCGTTTTTAATGCTTTCTGGGTCTTGTTATGTGTATTGACTAATTCTTTGAAAAGGAAAGGTGTGCCCCTGCTCCCCACTGCTATTTTCATTATACATCGATCCTTTTTTAAATAAGTTGGAAGCGGAAACTAACATCGAGCCGGTTAAGGTCAACAATATCAGCTATAAATCATTGGCATATGTCGATGATATTGCGATCTTCACAAGTAATCTAAGGTTAGCTTTTCCAGTAGTGGAAGATCTGGCGAAACAGTATGGGGCAGTATCCGGCTATAAATTAAATGTGGATAAGACTCAATGTCTACATTCAGACAGCTCTCGCCCGGCAGACATTCCAATTGTATCAGAGGCTACCTATTTGGGGGTTAGATTAACACCAGCAGTGGAACGTATCCCGGAACTTAATATCTTACCGGTGAGGTTAAGGCTTTAGAGAGACTAGATCGCTTACATTTAACACTATATGGCCGCTGCAATGTTATTAAAATGTCTTTTTTTCCAAAATTCTTATATATTTTTTCAGACAATCCCATTGGCACTCTCAACACTCTGTATTACAAAAATTGAAAGGGCTTGTTTCAGGTTTCTATGGGGTTATCGGCGGCCCAGAAGGGCAATTAAGTGGATGACTCTTACCAGATTAAGGGGTGGATGGGGGGTGCCAAGTTTTCTATTATATCATTGGGCAGCACTATTGCAGCATATGGGAATACTAGTGACTGGAAACATGGCTATGCCAGAGGCTGTTAGTCCTACCATATATGAGCTGCTTTTAGGAGACGAAGCTAGGCAAAGGTTAGTTAAAATTCTGGAACCAAGTTATTATAAGAAGACGAAATTTAAAATAGTACAATCTGCTTATTCAGTCTGGAGGAAGATTCGACGTAGATTTATGATACCCAACATTAATGCATATACCCCCTTTTCAGCTAGTGGTCTTCTACCAACTATATTTCAGGATAGAATCACATTTAGTTGGGGCAATGCAGGAATTACTGTCCTAGGGGACTTATGCCATGAATGACAATTAGTCTCATTTATCTCTCTACAAGAGAAGTTTGGCCTCTGTAGGGGGGACTTTTTCAAGTTCTTACAGATTCGGAGTTTCCTAGGCTCTAGTCTGCAAGGGGCAAATGGTAACTTGGGCACCATTGGTCTAATAGAACTGCTGCGGAAACAATCACGGATTGGGGAAATTTACCAGGCATTATTGGCAGAGTTCCCTGATGATCTAAGATCTCAAAATGCTAGCTGGGGGAGGAGGTTGGGAAAAACGGGGATAAACATGGAGGCATCGTTGGAACTAGCCAATTCGGTGCTTATATCTGGAATCCTGAAAACTCATCATTTTATGTCTGCCTTCGATTTATACTGTACCCCTGCCAAGACTTCTAAGTGGGCTAGTCCCCGGGGAAGCTCATGTAGTAGATGTGGGCTTTGGGGAGCAGACGCTCTACACATGTTTTATATTTGCCCTGGGCTGGCACTTTTCCTGAAGGATATAAATCACTTTCTGAATTTGATTCTTGCTACTCCCATAATACTCACTTCCGAATTGATACTCCTGGGGGTAGAAAGCGATGAGTTGGGAGAATCCCGTGGAAGGGCTGAGACTTGCTTTCTTTTCATTGCCATGGCCGTCCTAAGACTATGCATAACATCTCAGTGGATTAGTCTAGATGCTCCGACATTCATTAACTGGAGATCTAGGATCCTAGCGCTATATAATATGGAATCTTCTGTTTATAAAATGCGGGGGCTAAGGAGACGAGTATGGGGGCTAAAAATCTGGTCTCCTGTCACTAGCTGGCTAGAGAAGACTGTTTAGTTTGTAAAGGCATCCTTTATTATCTATCATTTATCTATTGCCTCTGCTCTCTCTGGCGGAAATTCTTTTGTTTTTCCTTTTTTCTTTTTTGATTACTGCCAAATAATGAACTGTAAATTACTAGTCTATTAAAGTCTAACGTATATTGCTCATATGTTAATGAAGATGTATTAACTGTGACAATTGTTTTTGAAAAATTAATTAAAAAAAGAAAAGGAAAGGTGTGATGGGATTAAATGAGTCAAGTTCAGGTTGAGTTTTGCGCACTGTGCAGATTTTACTTTCCTTTCCTGTAATATTTTCCTGTTTTCTCATCATTCAAGAAGCAAGTGGCTAGTATGTATTTTTAGGTTGAGCCTGTTAGAGAGCTCATGCACAGTTTGTTGCAAGACATATTGTGGACTTACCAACAACATGCAGAGGATTGGAGCCAGCCCATTGTTAACCATTTGTTGGCTTCCCTGTCACGCTTTTGCTTGCTTCTTATTTGTTGGCTTGCCTTGTCCATCTTATGTCTATCCCGCCCCAGGAGCATTGTCAGTTTACGGCAGAGGTCTTCAAACTTTTTGATGCTGAGACCCCTTGTCAAACCTTTTTAGGAGTAAGGACCCTCTCCTGACAAAAGTTTCTCTAACCTGGTACTCCTCATTATCGACAACCATAAACGCCCCCAATTACCACACAAAATCATTTTTTACAGTGGGGAAATAATATTAAACCGTGTTTAGCAAACCAAAGGTCCGTGAGCGTGGGGGCGTGGTCAAAGGTGTAGCTGAAAACAAAGGGCCTCATTTATGAGGAATTGGGGTAGGACAGTGCTGCAAGTCTTCTTGCTGCGCTGCCCTACACCAATGTCAAAAGGCAGGAATGCACCATATTTATGAAATATGGTCCATTACTGTCCTTTCCTCTTGCGTTGGCACACAAATTGCTGCCTAGCACCAACATAGGCAGGATTGTTTTTGTGTAGGAAGGGCACCTTCCCTCACAAAAACAATCCTGAGAGATGTTTTCCTATTTCTATGTGAGCTGCAGAATACAGCACACATGGAAAGAGGAAAAAATGAGGAGAAAGTTTTTCACTGGGGAGACGTACGTTTTTGGTGCTGCCCCAGGTTTAAGTGATTTTGTAAATATGGGGCAGGATCAAAATCCCTTGGTGTTGCACGAGAACACCCACGCAGCGCACATGGAACACAACACCTCCTTGATGCAGAGTTAGGCAAGACAGCAACTTGCCCTGCTCTGTCTTACTCCATATCTATGAGGCCATGCAAAGCCATGCAGGGTGACTTTGCGCCGCCTCATAGGTATGGTTGAGACGCTTGCGCCGCCAGAGCGTAAAAAAAAACTGGTGCTCTGGCAGCGCAAGCCTATCATAAATAAGCCCCAAAATATTCTGTATGTTTTTTAGGTCTTTCACCATCAGGTACCTACATATAAAATAATGGGCAGCGTAAATGAAAAATAAATGTAAAAAGTCGTTACTCAGTGGGTAATGCACTGTAGTACATTATGAAACCTCTATTAGTTAATGCACTGCAGAGGTCTGTGTGTAACCAGAGAGACACAGAATTAAATCTTGGTTGGTGCAGTGGAGAATAGTGTATTTTTAGTGCTACGAGGTCACAGCCTGTGATAGAAAGCACTGTAAGTCATTATTTTATACTTGCATTGCATTACACACAGTGAAATATAGACTGATACAAAATTAGTAAATAGTTTTACAATAAAATAGTTCTTCCAAACTGTACATTTTAGGAATACCAGGGCTTATGTAATGCAATTTCTTTGTTAAATACCGGTCGCTTCAACACCTGCTAAGGGGTACTAAGGGCTGTGTAAGTACAGTTATGATTAAAAGCAAACACTTCACAACCCGGTTGTTAACTCTTTGCACTACCACTCAAAAAAACAACTCTTTGTCATCACAAAGCTTGGAGTGATTCATGGGGTCCCAAGCACCCTTTACACTTGCAGATTAACTAATTGGGCACATTTGCATTTCTTTTAGGCGACCAGGCACCCTGGCATGAAAGCTTTTCACAGCACAGGAGACTCAGCTGAAGCATTTTAAACGATCAAAATTTGCTGTCCCAGGACGGCTGTCTTTTTACCAAAGCCAATGTTTTAGAATCCAGGCAAAGTGAGGCTGGGGAATGCGCGACCCCTTTCCCAGGACTCCACGGCCCCCCTGGGGATCGCGCCCCACAGATTGAAGATGCCTGGCTTACGATGTCCTCTCTTTTTGGGGCCTACTTTTTTAGGTCTCCAAGAGATACATGCTATATCTACTTCTGGGCTTACAGCCCGCCCATAGGCTTCTCATTTACTGGCACAATCATCACTCCATTTGTTGTTCTCCCCATTTGTCAAGGGCATGCAAATGTCATGCCTCTTCCGGTGTTTAGCATTCCTCGAGATGTAGTTCTAGCAAAGCTTTGTAGCAGCTGCTTTCTCCATGTCAGAAAAAAGATAGCGTGCATGTGCTTACTGGCATATGGGATTTTATAACATCATTGGCTTGGAGGCGTGTTATTCTTCATGTGTTGATTTAGAAAAGAGCCAGTGAGTGATTCTTCGGCAGCTCGAGGGGCCCATGTTCACCATTTCGTTGATTTGAGCAGTATAGTTTAGAGTTGTAGTCAAGTATTTTATTTAGTGACACAAAAAGAAAAAAGGGGCACTAGAAAATGTTGAGCCTGTCGGTTTCATGTCTTTTTTTAAAAAAACTTTTGTTAAACAACATTGTATTTTTCTTAGTAAACTGGTATTCACTTACGGATAGGTAACAGGTTAATTGCACTGACTCTGCTCTCTCATATTTTATGTCGCTGTCAATGGTGCGCGCAGTGCCCTCTGGAATTGAAGCCCATTCTCCCCTTTACCCTGCCTTCTGGCACAGTTACTGGAGAGCCAGCTCCTCCCACAATGTTGCTGTCCGCTGTTTCCCTGCATCTCCTGCTCCCTGGCCGAAGACTGGCAGCTCAGAGTGGGAAGTGTCCCTGCTGACCTGCTGTCACCTTCCACCGCACCTCGCCCACAGTAATGCCCACCAAGGAAGGGAGACAGTCGAGCACCGAACAACGGTGAAATATTAGTGCTTGTGCTAGCTGCCCTCTAGTGACTCGTGTGTCTTAATGTGCTGTGTCGCCTCCCGGTTGTATGAAGCTGGAGGTGCTCGAATGCCTCAGAAGTGACAACCCAGCGTTTCCTATGGCCTTACATCGCCATCTACAGCTGTAGGTGACAACCACAACAATAACAGCATGGCCTGGAGATTATCCTGCGGCCTAAAGTGTGCTTGCCCAAATAGGCTGTGTTAGGGTGATCAAATAGGTACTTTTCTACAGTGAAATGCACAGGAATGTGTGAGGTTTGTTGGAGCTCCTATGCAACCTATACCATTGACAACGCCAGTAACTTGGAGCTCCGCCATTGCCGAGACCTATAGGATTTGCCAATGCTTCTTTATTTTGTCTTAAGCACTCCATGAGATGGCATGTATTTTGCAGCTGCTCCACCCCCCCCACCGCCCCAGACTTGCGCCCTCAATAACACTCCTCCAATTCCTGGGAACAATGCTGCTGCCCCCTCCTCCATAGTTACGTCCAACTTTTTCCCCAGGTATTGCCGTAAAGCTGCAACTATCCAGGTTGTTTGTGTATCTCGTCAGAGCCTCGATAATGGGTGCCCATACTTACTTGTTGGAGCTATCTGACATGTTAGAACAGTGTGGTCAATTGAGTTGAGTGGAGGGTGGCATGGTCCATCATGTCTAATATCATTTGAGTCCTGGTTTTTAGATGTGCATAGTCGTATAGAAACTACCAGACCACCCCCCATTTCCATTTGCCTGTGGCATCCTTTGGCTCTCTACTTGCCCCATGATACTGTACTATTTTGTGGAACCTGGGGTGGTTCTGCTAGGTACTCGAGCCTGGTTCCCTAGACCCAAAGTCAGCAGCCCTTGCCCTTAGGCCACATCCATATTTCTCAACTTATGTGTGAAAGTCATACAGAAGTGGTATGGTTGTGTATGATCCCATATAGTGAGCACCTTCTCTGTTGAAATAGCTTTGTGAAGTTAAAACAAACCCAGAAAGTGTACCTAAAATCTTGCTTAAGGATACCTGCAACGATTACAGTTTCTGCTGAGGAGTCTTGAGAGCTGCTAGCTGACATCCAATTGCCCAGCCTGTCATTCACTGATAGGGCACTCTTAGAACAGGAGATCAAGGAAGATGAGGTAGTCTAGGCGATCCATGACTTAACCTCAGGTAAAGTTCTAGGCCCCAAAGGACGACCTATAGAACTCTGCAAAATCATGGCCCCCATGGTCACGCTTCACTTACTACACATGTTCAAGCTGAGCAGGGATTTGGTCTGGCTGCCCACGACCAAAGATTAGCTAATATCGTACTCATTCACAAAGAGGGTAAACCCACAGATGAGTGTGCCTCGTACAGGCCCATCGCGTTACTGAACACAGAAGTGGAATTTTTAGCAAAACTGCTGGCTGCCAGGGTGATCCGGGTGGTCACGTCGCTGATCCACCCCGACCAATCCAGTTTCAGGCCGGGACGAAACACCTCTCTGAATCTGCGCAGTTTGCATGATGTACTGGGTCGCACCAAGGTGCACGGTGAGGATGCTCTAGTGCTGTCACTTGACGCGCTTATGGCCTTCGACACAGTCGAGTGGCCGTACATGTTTGAGGCCCGTGCTTTTTGGCATGGGTGTGATTGCTATATACTGCTCCCCTGGCTCAAGTGACGGTCAACTGTGGCGTATCCCTGGTGTTATGTCTGTGACGGGGCACAAGACAGCGGTGTCTACTCTTTCTCCCCCCCCCTCCTTATCTGGAGTTGCTGGCGGCCTTGGTTCGGCGTGACCCCCCCTGATGGACTACAGTGGGCAGAGGACTGGGAAGATAGTATCTCCATCTATGCTGACGACATCCTGCTTTACATCTCTGACCTGGTCTCCACTTTAGACAGAATCCTCCACATCTCGTTTTCCTTTAAGGAAAACGGGCTGCTTTACAAAAAAAAAGATTGCTTTATTTAAAAGCAATCACAGACATGGTGGTCTGCTGACCCCAGCAGGCCACCATCCCGGTGATTTTTGCGATTCCTAGGGGGTCGCAAATTGCGACCTACCGCATTAATATTCATGAGGTAGGTCATTTGCGATCCCCTAGGAAACGCAGAAAGTGTTAAACACACTTTCATGCATTCCATTTTGCGATTTTCTAATTGCGAATCGCAAGAATTCGCAATTAGGAAATCGCAAAATGGATTGTTGATGCATCTGGCCCCAAAAGTCAATTAAAATCATGGTAGTCAAAGGTCATAACGTGGTTTGAAACCATAGCAGTGCCTCTAGCACTACACACCCCCAGTCAAGAGATGTGCGTTAAATCCATCCTTCTTTTGCTCACCATGCCACCCCTGTTTAGACCCAGCCATATGCAAATCAGTCTTGACCCTGTTCCTCATGGGAACAGTTCAGCCGGAACTGCCAAGCCAGGTCCTCCTTGGACCGGACACAAGCATCCTGGAACGGTTTCGGGGGAATTACCCCTCATCAGCCAGGCTTGCTTGAATCCAGTGGCACAGTGAGCAAGGGACCCACATCTGGGCATTCCCAGCCCACTTAGGGCAAAAAGTGCTACGCAAAATGATGGATTTAGGCCCTGATCTCTGTCCTGGGGTGAATGTATGACATTGTCCTGCATTCTCTCCATCAATTGTTCTTTTTGCATTTGTCACCCCGAGTGGGACGGGTATGCCCAGACGTGGATGCCCAGACGTGGATCCCTTGCTCTCCACGACACTGGAGTCAAGCTAGCCTGGCTGATGAGCAGTGAAACCCCGAAACCGGTCCCAGGATGCTTGTTTCCAGTCGAGGGAGGACCTAGCCTGGCAGTTCGGACTGGACTGTTCCCATAGGGAGCAGGATCAAGACTGATTTGCATATGGCTGGGTTCACACTGGAATGGCATGAGTAGCAAGAAAATGATTAATTTAGGCCCAGATCTCTGTACTGGGGTGAATGTATGACATTGTTCTGCATTCTGTCCGTCAATTGTTCTTTTCACTGTTTAAAATGCTCGCACTGCCCCGTTTCTTATATGCACTTCACAACACGCCCTACCCATTCTCCCCCTACCCATCCTACTTTCAGACTGTGGAATGGGAAATCCATAAACTAGTCTGGGATGGGTGACCCATGTGAATTGCTCTTAAAAAAACTGACAAGGGACTGGTACAATGGAGGCATTACCCTCCCGGACGTGCAGAAATACTATTGGGCAGCGCAGCTCATTGTGATTAACCACTGGGCTCACCTCCCGGAGGGGGAACCAGCCTACCATGTGGACAGGCAAGCTATGCTCCCAGGCGGATATCTAGGGGCCATTTACGGAGCCTCACGCACCGTGTCCTTCCCAACCCCGACGGCGGTCACACTCCATCTTTGGCACACTACACTGCATGCCTTGGACTGGCGGGATAAAATCACCTTATCTGCTCCCCTTTGGGGCGATGCGAGAATTGGGATGTTGAGACTGCAGCAGGGCTTCGGTAGGTGGGAACTTATTGGTCTCTCCAAAGTGGGTGACCTATGTGCACAGAGTGAGGTCATTCCTTTCTCAGACCTACATCACGAGTACCAGCGGCCCCCTCATAGATATATAGTTACTTGCAAATATGTCATGCTTTGCAACAGGTGCTGCTGAGGAGGGAGGTGCTACCTGAGCCACCCCGCTTGAAAACAGGTTATTGGATGAGCATATGCGCAGGAAGGCAATCTCCCTCACTTATCGTAGGCTGATTAACAATTCGCCTGACACCTTGGTTAAACTGCTTGTGCAGTGGGACGGAGGACCTGGAGGGAGTAGAGTATGATGAGTGGGCAGAGGCATTGGCAACCCCTCCAGAAGTGGCAATTAGATCCAGGTTTTGTCTTGTTCTATTAAAAATCCTACATCGCAGCTATTACGCATGTACCACCATGGTAAAAATTGGCAGGGCTGCAACTCTGTTGTGTCACAGTAGCTGTGGCCAATTTGGCACATTTTTCCATATGTTCTAGGATTGCCCTGCCATTCAGCAATACTGGGGCTCAGTGTTTGTTTGCTTGAATGCGGTGTGTGGAGGCACTATGGAGGCCTCCGCGAAGTGGTGCCTCCTTAATATCTGGGACACCACAGACCTCTCCCTAATGGATCAGATTTATATTACTTTGGGGCTTATGGTGGCCAAGCGCAACATTGCATGAGAATGGAGGGCCATTTCAGTGCCACAGCTGGAAGAAAGACATGGACTGGTGCGTGTTGGCGGAGAGAATGATCTACAAAAGGAGGGGCTGTCTGGAAAAAATGGGCCAAGATATGGGGAAATTGAACGCCTTCCGGGGTGGACTTTGGGCCCCTGTTGTTCACACAGGATGTGATGATCTATGTTAGCTTCTGAGGTGGTCTGATGACCTGTCGGGGGGGGGGTTGGGATTGGTGGGGCAGGAGGGTTGCTGGGACTACTGATATTTTGTTGCATGAGGCTACTGTGAAGTGAGATTTCTTGTTGTATTATTGTTCACGTAATATGCAATAAAAAGATCTAGGGGGAAAAAAAGAATACTAGCAATGGTTTGTCTTCGCACTGGACTTAGGGACACTGTTCAGCACCTTTGCACTTTACAAACAGGGCTAATCATTTTAAATATTACTTGCATGTAGACCAGGACTTTTGCGACCCACCAAAAATCAGCCCACGACCAACCAGTGGCCGACTTGCAGTTTGGGAAACACTGTTCTATAAACTATTTTGTGAACCCCTCCAGCATTTATTGTAAACTTTTTACAGGGGCTGACCCCTTTTGGTTTACATGCATTAGCGGAATGTTCAAAATTATTTTGTTTCTGAATACTAGAGACTGAAAAGAAAAGATGCACTACCTTTTGTCACCTGTTGAACCTGACATCCTTACCGTGATTTTCCACCAACTTTTCCTAGCCTCCTGATTTTGCTGATTTCGTTTTTGCTGGCTTTAGGACACTGCAGACTTTACCACTGCTAACCAGTGGTAAAGTGCTTGTGCTTTCGTCTTCAAACATGGTAACAGTGGCTTACACCCTATTGGCACATTTAATTTACTTGTAAGTCCCTTGTAAAGTCTTACTACATTTACCTAGGGCCGGTAAATAAAGTGCTACTAGTGAGCCTGAGCCTGCAGCACTTACTGTGCCACCCACCTAAGTAGCCCTTTAAACCTGTCTCAGGTCTGCCATTGCAGCCTGTGTAGGCAGTTTTAATCTGCCATTTCAACATGCCAAAATATACCTTTTGCCAGACCTAACCCTTCCTTTTTAGTACATAGAAGTACATATAAGCCAACCCTAGGGTAGGCCATAAACAGCCCATAGGGCATGCTGCAGTGTATTCAAAAAGTTGTACATGTACTTTAAGGTTTTACATATCCTTGTGGCGAAAAACTCTCATTCGTTTTTCACTCCTGCAAGGCCTACCTCTCCCATTCGATAACATAGGGTTAACTTATTACATATAAGTGATAACTTTCAAATGGGAGAGCTAAGTTTGGCATCTAAAGAATTGTAACTTAAAGCTCTCCTTAATGGTAACGTTGAATTTTAAGTCACAGCTCTGAAAATGCCACTTTTAGAAACTTGCCATTTTCTTGTCACTACCATTTGGTGTCTGCTGCCTGTATCCTGAATCCCGTGACTAGGTGTAGCTGGCAACTAGTCTTTGTGTACTGCTTCCAGACAGTGAGAAAACATGTTGATAGCTGTGGGTGGGATTGGTCCATCTTTGACTAGATGAGGGGGAGGAGCTGTAACCTACCACACTTGCACATTACAAAGACTCTGCCTGAGCACACTCACAAAGGGTTTGACACTAGTCTGTTGTGACCCCAGACAATCATGGGCCAGTGCAGGGAGGCAGGAAATTCCAAGCACCTCTGCGGGTGGAAACCTTGAGAATCTTCTCCTACTTCAAAGTGGACACCCGATATAAATATTGGACCCTCAGACCCAACTCTTCATACACCTCTGGACATGTGGAAGACTCAGAAGGAATGCTGTGCTGCTCTGCTAGGAGGACGGTCACTCTGCTGCCCTCCTGTCCTATCTGAGTGAGAAGGAGTGCACCTGCATCTTGAACCCAGGACCACAAGAGGGACCCCAAGGGCCAGTTGGCTGGCCTCTTGATCAGAAGCCTCAGGGACAGAACAGGCGCCAACCACTTTGAACCCAGCACCTGGACAGTCTGCTGTGAGTCTTTGTCCCCCAAGTGGTGCCACCCCAGTCCTGTACCCTTGGAAGTGGAGCTGAAGGTGATCTGCCGGCCCCGCTGTGGTCCTAAGGGCAGAACTGATGCAGTGAAATGCATCTCTTTGCAGCCGCTTTGGAATGGCTGCAGCCCAATGCATCCCCAACACTGAACCTTGCTTCGCAGGTTGTAGTCTCCTTGGAACCGCCATCGCGCGACACATCATCGACGCAGACCTTCACATCGCAAGCCTCTAGGTGAAGACATCCTTGACAGCGACGCAGGACTCTATATCGCAAGTCCTGCAACATCTTCGGAACTATCTGGTGTGTGATGCTTCCTCGACGCAGGCCTTCATATCACAAGCCTCTTGTAGACTGCATCCTCGACGACGACGCAGGACCTCACATCGCAGCCTCACAGCTCCTCGGAACAGCTGCTGGGCGACACATCCTCAACGTGGGATTTTGCATTGCTCTGCAATCAGGATTTAAGGTACTTTTGTTCAGTGGGCCTAACTTAGTCCCTTTATATGGCCCGTGCTCTATCGCAGTTGGCCTAAACGTGTGGCATTGTCCCGGTCGGGTGCGACCAGATAACCACAGTTGTCGCTTTGTGCTTCTAGGCACTATTTTCACTTGCATTTTTTAAATTGCATATCTTTTGTTCTACAGTTTGGAATTTTGTCGTTTTGGTGTCAAATAATTTATTACATTTTATTGTATTTTTCTTTTTTTTAATTGTGTTGTGTTTTCACTATATTACTGTTTGAATTGCTGTATAAATACTTTACACATTGTCTCTAAGTTAAGCCTGGCTGCTTTTGTGCCAAGCTACCAGAGGGTTAAGCACGGGTTAATTTAGGTTTTGCTTGCGTTTCACCCCGACAGAGTTTGTGATTTCTGCTTAAATAAGGTTTCACCCCCCTCAACCAGTAATTCAATTTCCATCATTACCACACTAAATGTTTTTGCATTATTGTGTGCGTGTCACCTTGCATATGAGAAGGAAGGACCCTCTTCTTAGGGTTAAAGGTTATAAATCAGAAGTGCTAAGCCTGGTATTAAAAGTGAGCTTGGAGCTTCGCTGTGATGGATGATGTGTGCCACATGTATAGTGGCCGTTTCAGTGCCTTTATTTAAAACATTACTCTATCAATTTGCAAAACGAAACTGCTATTAATAGTGATATTTTCCCCAAACTTTACAATCGTGGAAGATCTTCAAGGTCAGCAGTTAAAATCCATCTGTCCTTGGGCATCTGATCCTTTACCTTGAGCTGGAAAAGGATTAAAAAATGTAAAAGTTTGGCATTTAGTAATACCTCAAAGTTCGTGTGAGTAGGGACTGCAATTTTTTGCTTCAGATGGCGTGGGTCCTAGCCCTACACTATGTTGTAAAATTAACAATCTGCAGTTCAAACCATCTAGAAGGAAAGAAAACATTCAGACTGTTGATTGTGTGGGTTCTTGCTGATGAATAGCTTGTTTTCATGTAGCAATGCATGACCCAGTCAATAACTAGTGTTACTTTTACCCAAATTAATGGTGCTAGAGTTTTACTAGCCTGCGAAGAATGTAAGGCTGAGTTGGCCATGCTGGGTTTCAGACTTGTAACTCATTAAAACTCAAAACCAGAATTCTGCAGCAAGCATTTTACTTACTCCACCATCTTTTTTTATTTATTTTTATTGTCCTCATTGTGCAATAAACAAGTTAGGATAAATTAAGGACTGCCGTGAGGGCCCTTTCTAACTGTACCAACCTGGCCTTGCCCCAGGACATACACTAGGAGGAAATGTGTGGGGATGTCCTTCCGACCACTGGGCCCCCTAGCATCCCATCCTACTCTCACCAGGTGGGGGGCTGCATTTCTGGGGCCACCAGCGCAGGTCCCACACTTACGGGTTATTGCTGTTATGCGTAATCATTGGACTTTAAATTGTCTTATACACCTTCTGCACCTCAATCCCGTGACTTATGATGTTGCTCCCATATATCCCAGAAACCTGTTCTCTTACTTTGTCTCCCATCCCGGTACAACTTATTAACCCTTTGGACCGATGCGAACTATTCGCCTTGTGTTGGCGGGACATGACGTATCCATTTAATACAAATCTCCCGTCTAGCCAGTAAAATGAATACAAAAAGTAGGTTATTCTCTTTTTTACTTAACTTGGAGCTTCCCACATTACCACTTAAAACCCCAAACATAACTAAATCTGTGCTTACCTCTATGTTTTGACCCATCGCCTCCGAGAGGATCTTACCCACGTTGTTCCAGAATCCCTGGAGTTGAGGGCACTGCTGAAACATATGCATATAATTTGCCCTCTCTTTTTCGCATTTGGGGCAACATCTCACCTCTTGCTTATTCAACTTTGACAGCTTCTTCGGCGTCCAGTATGTCCCATGCATCGTGAATAAATGATTTTTTCTGAGAGGTGCGGATTTAATAATATACCAACATGTAGACATTGATACTTGCCATAATTTCTGTATATCCAGCGTCGGCAGGTCCTTCCCCCAAATCTCTGTGGGTAAGACAAAAGCCTCCTCTCCCGCTAAAATGAGCAACCAATACCAACACGGCACGTCTTTCTTTATTACCACATTCCCTTGTATTTTCCTCTCAATGTCACTGTTTCCTGATCCATCCTTCCCTAGGGACCTTGCCCAGCTCGCTAGTTGATAATACTTGAATTTAGAGAGTGTGCCATCAGTCAATATTGATAGCTGATTCCATCCTAATATTGTATTTTCTTTTATCAGCTGGCCCCATTTCGTTATCCCTTCATCTCTCAGAGGTGCTGGTAGCCTATCTTTCAGGCATTCCGGTGTTTCTGGGAAAATCCAGATTGAGGCATAATCACTATAGTATGGAATTTTTAACGAGCGTCTGATTTGGTACCATAGTCTGGAGGCTGACAGTAGCACCTTTAGTTTCACGTTTTAAAAGAATTTTTGATGTCCAAATTTATATAAAAAGAAACTGCCTTCCAGCCGGGTCATAGCCTGCAGATATATGGGATAAGTCTGGTGTTCTTTAAATAATAATCTTATATTCTTGAAATGAAAAGCGCTATAGTACTGAATCTGGGCTAGCAATCCCTCCATGTTCTTTTTTCCTTCTTAGCTTTTTCCACGCTATTCTAACCCCCTTTGAGGCACATATAAAGCTGCTCAGATCTCCTTTTAGCTTGTTAAACCATTCTCTCCAAAATTCCAGTGGTATGGTATTAAAGATATATGTCAATTTTGGGAGGGCCGCCATCTTCAAGACATTTGAACGGCCCATAAATGATAGGGGGAGGCTTCTCCCCACTTTCAAGAGCCTTAACCAGTTTTATATTGCATAGAGGTTTTCACCCACATCTCTCAAACATATACTACTGCAAAATCGTAAGACAACTTTCGAGTGATTCATTACAGAGGTTTTTGACAGAAAAAGGTACATGGCTCATTGGAGCATCCCGTGACTGGCTCTTGTGTGTGAAGTTCTAATGATTTGGTGAGAATATTCCAGATCGCCCAAAACTTTTTACTTGGTGATTGACAGGTCATGGAGTAAAAAGTAATGGGGGATTCCAGAGAATAGAATCCTGGATTTTAATGGCAGGCAATTAGAAACCTGAAATTTGTTGTCAGAAGCAAGCTTCCAGGTCCATTCACTCTGCCTATTTCTTGTCTGCTCTTGACTTGAACCTGCTACTTGGTCTGCTTTTTTAATCTGGCTTTCTAGGTACCGCTCTACATTTTTTCTGTCTCAAGCCTCTTTGGGTTGATTTTTCAACAGTTATCCTTTCCATGCTTAAGACCACTTTTTACTATTAATCATAAGTGTCTGTGGACCACTCTGATGATTCCCAGTAAATTTTTGTAAGAGTCTTCTTCTGAAAATGGTAAACCTCTTGTACTAAAGTTCCCCTATTAGTCTAGTATCGTGATCGCTATTTCTAGCAGTAGTTGAGGTGATTGTCTTTTGTACAGTGTCCATTCGGAGTTTGTGTATCTCTGCCACATTCTCTGTTTCCCTTTTGTCATGTACATTCTTACATTCCCAAGCATCTCCTTAGAGGTGTTGTGGTGAACACCATTATCCGTGCTCGCATCTCGTCTTTGGGTTGGGGAAGGACTACTCCGGGAATATTTTTCCTTAATTCATTTAAATATCCAATAGATATCATGAAGTACCTGATAGGAGTCAGCACGTTCTTCTTTCAGTCACTTATTGCTGATAGGTAATATATGCTAAGGAGGACTTCCCTTATTAGGGAAAACCAGTTACTGAGCCTTTGACATCAAGGGTTGTGAGGAGGCAAGATGGCTGAGTGGTCGTAATCCACTTCAGCTCCGGAGCCTCGCTACGCTCGGAGTGACATACAGCTGCCACTCGCTGTTCCAAATGTAACAGCCAGGAACGTCGCGGGAGCAAGTAGAGAGGCTGCATCTGCAGTGATTCCGCCGAGATCCCCGCTATTTGGGCGCGAACCCGGAGGTCGAGGGGCGCCCGCGGCTACAAGATGACGGCAGCGTCTGAGCTCCCGGGAGAGATGAATGGGCTCTGAGGCACGGACGGTGAGCGGAATCATCGGTGCACTCCCGGTCACTGCAGCACAACGGAATTTATTGCCCCGTTAATCGGCGATCGCACACGGGCAGTGGAGCCAGTTGCTTCCGTGACTACCCCGAGTCACATAAATCCGACACCTTGAGGACAGAGGAGGTGAGGAGGATCGATAAGCGCGGCAGCGGGAACAGCCCGTGAGGGCGACCCACCCCCCCTCCCACCCTCCAGTAAGCACTCATGCAGACAGTGCGGCCGGGAGCTTCGAAGGGGATGAACTTAGTGGCCTGACTCCGTGATGGCGCCCACACGTAGAAAGCCTGTAAGGAACGGGGACACAGCTTGATGACACACAGGCACAGGGTCTTTTTTTCGGGGGCCAAGAGGAGAGACCCTCACAATTCATAGCAAGCGCGCGGCCTGCAAAGATATGCTATACAAGATCACACCCTGTGCCTGACCTTAAGATGGCCGCCATGTCACACATGAGGGTAGCGTCGTGTTTAAAAAAAAAAAAACAGAATCAAAAAGGAGTGACCAGGTGCTTCGGAATGGCTACTCCCTATCCTTCCTCCATCCGGCCTACCCATCAGGATACTTTTTAAGAACTAAGGGAGACTGGCCCATCCTTCCCAGTAAAGTACTGTAGCACCTGCCATCTTGATCAGCCCTCACCTGACCCTGTTCCTGCTCACCCACCAGGACATTTAATCTGAGAACTTTCCCTAATCGGCTGAGACCTAGCCATTTTGACTGATGCCCGGTGGAGCTACCTCGCGAGCTAAAGGGGAGATGGACTATGGATTCCCTCCTTGGCCATCACCTACCCAGCCGGTCTTTGGGCAAACTCTCCTGCGTCTCCCCTGTCCTTATCTCCCTCCTCCCCCTACCCCTTTTCGCTCTACCCCTCTCCTCTTTCCAGCTATTGACCTTTGCCCTCGCCCGTCCTTGCTCATAGTTCCCACCCTGATTACCAACTGGACTTTCTTCTGTGAACTTCCCCTCGTCAGCTGAGACCTAGCTATTTGACCGATGCCCGATGGAGCTACCTTGTTTAGCTATAGGGGAGACGGACTATGGATTCCCTCCTAGGACGTCACCTACCCAGTCGGTCATTGGGCAGACCTCCTTTCGTCTCTCCTGCCTGTCTTTTCCCTCATCCTCCCCCTTCACACTTCCCCCTTCCCCCCTCCGCTCTATTTGTCCCGCCTTCCTTTCCTCTCTCAATGTGTTGCTTATTCCTGATATGTGTAATTGTTATCTTTTTCTGTAACATTGTGTAATCTATTGTAAAGCGATCTGATACCTACGGGTCTAGCCAGCGCTATATAAAACTCTTAAAATAAAATAAATAAAAAATCTGTGCTCCATTTTCATCTGCCCAGATTTGTAAGATCTTTAACAGAACGTGACCTGCAGCCAACAGAGGGTTGGATGTGTACAAGATGTACTGTGTCCGAGTGTCTTCTATCACGAGACCGGTGGTCATATAGCAAGGACAGTATAAGGACACTATTAAATAGTGGAAGAAAGGCTGGTTCCGCGATGACCAATCTGTTCTAGAAACATAGAGCTCTAGTCAAAGAGACGGGCTTTATTTTTCTATCTAAAGTAATTTTATCGCCTTATTGGAGAAATGGGGCAAAATTAATTTGTCTAAGTTTATATTCATCTCAGGCGTGCACTTTTTAATTTTTGCTTTTGTTACCAAAATTGCCTGTGGGTTGTCCGTAAGGATTGACACAAATGATTCGCCCCTTTGTTTCTAATTATTGCTAATTAACACTGGATTCTTTGATGGCGACAGGATTAGGATTTGTTTAGCTTGTATTGATGCATTTTATTGTCTTTCTAATACCTTCCAGTTTGTGCCAGCATCCTACTGTGAGTCTTAATTGGCTTTAAACGTTTCCTGAAATGTCTTCCTTCCCAAACACTTCATTTCTTTTCAGGGGGGTGTATGCCTTGTTATTTCAGTGACATTGGTATGTGTTCAGTCCAGTACGTTTTCAGTGTCCTACAGCTTTGGGAAAGGTTGGGTTACAGTTGTCTTGTGTATACCAACACAGTGTTACACTGTTTATGTGTTATGAGCCCCCACGCTCAGGCAGTGATTAACACGTGATCTGTAATTGTTGTTTCCAGTTGTGGATGTCAAGAGGCCTGGCACACTGTTCGAGCTCTCCTGCTGATGTTAGTTCTGTTCATTCTGCTGTACCCCTTGCTTTGTCCTCTTTTACTTTAGGGGGGCCCCCCTCCCATGCAGCCAAACAAGGGTGCTGAATGATTCTTATTGTGGCATCCACTGATGGGGCCCCGGCGGGCCCCTGCTCGTTACATTTAAGTCATTTCACGTTGCTGATGGAGCTCTGTGTGATTTTTGAACCCTCGTTCTTGAAGACCACATTTGTCAAATATACCCCACTTGTAACTTCTTAAGCCTCACATAAGCGACATGGCAAAAAGTCCCCTTTCTGGCTTACTTAAAATGGGGGCAGAGATTTCTGTGTGTTGGCTGCATACCGTGGAATTCTCTACCTGACTCAGACTGGAATCAATTCACGTTCTGTAGCTGCTGAAGACCTACCTTTCACAGTAGTTTTGGCCCACTAGGAGTTTGTGTTCTAGTCTGTAGCGCCGGGGAGGCCTCGTGGTTGCTAGTCCTTTGTATGATACCCCATGACTAAAAGTAACATGTCACTATATAATCAGGAACTGGCCAGTGCTCTGTACTATAAGCTGATATGTTATATCAATAATTAAGATTTAAAACTATGAACAAACCAATCGCAAATAAAATAATGCCAAAAATCTCACAGAATGCAGGCTTCGTTTACATTCCCTGTTCTCAGAGAACACCTTTTTTAGGCGACATTTAGGAATATAGATGCACGCACAGCACGGCTTAGAATTTCATTTTTATATTAAGTGTATGTGTGTGCTGGTGTATTGAAACGAGTGTACCTCTTCCTGCTCTGTGCCTCTGCGATGGATGCTTTCAGGGTACGTTGTCCCTCTAGTCTAGGAAGTGTTCCTTAACCAGTGCTATATGTCCTGTTGAAGCGGGAGCTGTCCAGGGTCTGCACCGGATTTATGGTAATTCATCTGTTCCTGCAGGGAGCTGGGCAGGGGCTGAAGAGCTGGCAGGAAGCTTCTCTGCTTGCGGATTGCATTTCCCCTGCTAGGTGTAAACAGCAGCATTTGTATATGTCCCATAATGCCAGCGCCATATTCATCGGCCTCCCCATACAAGGAAACCTCGGCGAATGTCCTTAAGGCAAGCGTGAAAAGGAGGTGCTCCATTCACAAAGCTACTCAAGTATCAAGTTTAATGGAAATGTTAAATTCACGTTTTCACGAGTATGAAACTACATTTCTAATTCACAAAAGGTGATTTAAAATTTGTAAAAAGATGTTCATTTGAGTTAATCTAAACGTAGCGGCGGTAGTAAGCGTGAAATTGTACACCTATACAAACGTGCTTCATATGGGTGTTCATACACTTCATTCTGAGCCATTCCCACCATGGGAATGGTCCAAATGTACGCCTTTTAAGGGATCCCTTTACATGATAGGTTTGGGCTTTGACCACCCCCACAATTGGTGCGGCTGTACCACCCCTGTGCATTTGTACAGTGAGTATATTTATACTGTATGAAATGCCTCTGCTTGGTTGTATGTCAAGATTCACAACAACTTTCACGCCTGGAATGCTCTGACCGTCTGATTCCCAAGCACAATCCAGGACATTTTCATGAATTCAGAGCATTCGCAAATTAGCACCCATGCGAGTTTGTGATTGTGGGAGTCCGTTGCGCAACTAGAGCCACATTTCGGTGTGTGTGTGGGGGGGGGGCTACTAAAAGTTTCGGG